>JABTTQ020002636.1:0-438699 GCA_016081115.2 Rehmannia glutinosa
ATATTTTCCTAGAAAGAAAGAAAAGAAGCATTCTCCTCTTTGGAGATTCGGAGATTGATTGAGGTTGCAACCCACGCTTGAGGATTGAAGATAGATCGAGAGATCATCGACATCCTGGGATTTTCTCATTCCACGGTATCTTTTACTCTCAATTAGTTAGATATGAACTTGAATAATTTATCTATGAATTATTTATTTCCCATGTCTGGCTAAACATCTTGTGATTCGCGGGTTTGGGATTAGGTTAATGGATACTTTTTGTTTGATGTTTAATTGCAATTGATGTTATTATTTTCCAACCTATTCGAGTACTTTGTTTTATTCTGGTTTTACAGAAGGCCTTTAGTTTAACTTGTTTTGATGTATTGATTCATAATTCCAGAGATGAGTTGCAATACTAGATCTTTGAGTACTTGACATGAATATTTGCAAGATTGAGAAATACGTGATATTTGTGAGGATTTATAATCTTTTGTGATTTTGGGAGTTGGATATCTTATGTTGAGTAGAATCTTATCATAGATAATCCGTCAACGTTTTATACATCTCGAGAGAGGGTAAAATACTTCGTGATTGTCTTATAGGGAAGAATAATATTAACTTTGGTTGTGATTAATCGATAACAAAGGGGATATTGAGGAAACCATAATACAGAATCCATTCATCTCCTTGATCTTTCAATCAACTCTTATTCTGTCTTTATATGATAAATTCTTGTCTTGCTTTACAAAACCCGTCTGATTTCGATTGTAGATAAAAATAAGACTATTACAATCTCGATACTTAGTCTGATAATTTATTAGTCTCTGTGGTTTTAGGCCTTGCTAACTTTGATACATAAACTACACCGTACACTTGCGGTGAAGCTAAAAATAAGGTGAACAAGTTTTTTGGCGAGTTGCCGAGGCTAATTAAATTTTAGTACTAATATTGCGATAAATAGAATTATTTTAATTTAGACATTTTTCTTTTATTGTTTGTTTAATTCTACTCTTCTTGTGTTTGACTTGTTTCTTTATTTAGTTCGGGTAGTGCGGTGAACACTCAGCTCGAAAGAAATTAGCACCCTTCATGCGAGGAGGTTGAAGAGGCTTTTGCTAAGCGAATTAATGCATTTCTAAGCAGGTGGCAATAAGATGAGCTATGGGGATGTGGAAGAGAACAGCGGGGGTAATAGCGAGTCAACAACGGAGGTAACAATAGGGCCCGATAGGGTCATTAATGAGTTACGTGAAGTTCGGTCCAACGGCAAAAGCGATTGTGGTGCTTTCACCGCGGACAAATCGGCAACTATGGTGGAATTGCCAATGTCCCAATTAATGCGAACAATTTGGTGAGGCGGCCACTAATTTCGATGGTCGCCCGAGCTCGGTTTGGGGTTTTCCATCCGAGGATCCCAACTCTCATCTTGCGAACTTCATGCAAATTTGCAAGCAGCGATCAAGATAAATGGGATGGCCCGTGATGTTATACGTTTTGCTATTCCGCTTTCTCTTTAACGGATAAGGCTAGAAAGCGCTGAAGGCACGTTAACCGGAGTGTGAATACTTGGGGCAGTTGGTCGAGGAAGTTCTGTTTAAATACTTCCCACCAAGTAGACAACAGGCTGCGGCAGAGCGAGATCCACGCGCGATTCGAGGCAGTTTAATTACAGGCGGCTGTAGAGGGCAGGGAGAGATTCAAAGATTTATTGAGAGGTATCCCATAACACGGGTTTCCGGAAGGATTAGAGAGCTTTGCTTCTTTATAACGGGTTGATGGGACAAACCAGGTCGTTGTGGATGCCGCGGCATGGCGCTTTACTCACAAGAATTCCCACGGGGATTCATTATTTAGCTTGAAGAGATGGCAATGAATAGTATCGGTGGCCCTCAGAAACTAATGTGAAAAGGGTAGCGAAGTCTCTGATTAGGACCGATCAAGGCATTGCGGCTCGGATGACATCATTGACAAATCAACGAGTGCTCACAGCTTCGGGGACGAGGAGAAGTAAACATGGGTGCAAACAATGGGGGAGTTCACCGAGGATCATATGGAGGAAGCTAACTTTGTTAATAAGGAATTTCAACAATTACCGAGGAATAATCGGACTCCCAACCATTTATCATCAGGGTGTGAGAAATCATGAAAACTTTTCTATGCAATCGAAGAATGTGATGCAACCACCACCAGGGTTGATTGTGACAAGCGGTGTGCATTAATGCGGGCGAAGCCATCTTTGGAGGACATTCTCACCTCGTTCATGAATGAAGCTTGAACCGGTTAAATAAAGATGAAGGCTAGATAGACAAATCGAGGCACATGTCACTTAGCAGGTTAGCCAGCACGTGGGTTCACAAATGAAAAATCTAGAAACTTCAGTTAGCGATTAGCGGCGATCATTGGTGGACATCATCGAAGGGCGATTTAGAAGTAACACGACAGTTAATCCAGGGAATAGTGTAACGCCATTGCTGAGTGAATGCGGATATATGCGAGGGCCAAAGATGCAGGAAGTGGCGAAAAGCCGAGGAACCCGCGCGCATGACGTGCGTTGAAGCGGGCATCCCATGCATGGTCCAGGATTTCAGGAACAAACCATGAGGCGCCGCACCGACCCGTGCGTCGAACCTGAGTAAGCCCATGCGTGATGGAAAGCAAGAGACATATGGCGAACAAAAAGTGGTGAGAAAGCTTAAATCTTTCTGCAAACGATCTTTCAAAGTTTTCTATACCACTCAGCTTCGCCAATGTTTTCAAAAGAAAAAGTTAGATGCCCAATGCTAAATTCTTAGGCGTCTTTAAGCGCATATTAACATACCGTTTTGTACGAGGCGCATTGGAAGCAATGCCCAATTTATCGCAAAGATTTTGAAGGAAGTGATGTCGAAGAAAAAAGTTGGCGAGTCGAGTGAGTTGGTAGAAGAGTGCAGTATTGCCCGATCATTGAGAGGAAACTACCGCGAAGCTCAAAGATCCGGGGAGTTTCACTATCCCTTGTTCTATTGGTGGTGTTTTCTTTAATAAAGCACTTTGTGATCTAAGGCAAGTATTAACTTAATGCCTTTGTCCATTTTCGAAACTTGGATTAGGGAGGTGGCGATCACGGTCACCTTACTTGGCTGCGGATAGATCACTCACATATACTAAGGAATCGTGGAAGATGTCTCGTGAAAGTAGACAAATTTATATTCCCCACGGACTTCTTGGTGCTTGACATGGAGGAAGATCGTGACGTCCTCGATCTTGGGCATCCTTTCACAGCCGCGCACGAGCATGATAGATGTGCAAAGAGGCTCACATTCACGAGTTAATGATGAGCAAGTGTTATTCTCCCATCTATAAGGCTAACTCATGATACCATAATTTGTAAATCTTTATCCATCATTGATTCGCTAATACTTTTAATCTTAGTGATTATGTGTGCTTTAGAAAATGTCTGCGAGGAAATCTTGAAAAGTGAAAGCGAAGCACCACGAAGAGAAAAAGTAGCTCGAGAAGCAGCGTGTCTTCGTCACCGATGCAAACAAAGAAAAAATATGGCCTTTGGCGAGGAGCGTGCGAACCCTCGTGAAGCGTTCAAAAGAATCGAATTTATATGTGATTGGAATGGCAAGAAGCGGCATGAAGGGGTGACATACATCACCTTGCAAAATCGTGTCGAATTATAGGCGTCAAGCTATAGGCGTTAAATTTAGCGCTTGTTGGGGAAGCGATCGATGGTTTGTTGTATAATTTTCGTTTGTTCCTTTATTAGTTAGGATTTATTTGCTTTTCTTAATAATAATAAAAAAATATTGAATTTTGGTTACGGCTGCGATAAAGGCGGCGTGCGCAAATGCGCCGCAGCTTCGTGCATTCTGTAAGGGCGTCATCGAAAGCGGCATAATATGCCGGTGAAGCCGTGCGCGAGCGCCACGGCCACGTCGTCTGTCGGTGGCGATAAGAAGGTCGCGCTGAGATACTGATTTTTCACTTCAAAAAAATCTTGTGTGCCCAAATTTGCAAAATGCACTCATCCCTCCTCAAAATGTTTGACTCCTTCATGGTTTTCACTACAAACTTCGTCCCCCACACTACACACGAATTGTGCACACCGCAGCTTGCTTTGGGTTGAGATTTTGGTTGAAGGAAGCTTTAGGGTTTCAAATTCGCCCCTTTGCTAATTTTTGAGAATTAGGTAAGAAGCAAGTTTTTTTAATTTCTTGTAGATTATGTATTAGGAGTTTATATGTGGTGCATGTTTTGATGAATTTTCCATATTTTTACTTGAATTATTCTATGAGGCATATTATCGAACACATATGGGCTTGTTGAATTGAGGTATATGTGGTTGATTTGATGGTGAATCTTGCATGATCTTGAATGTTTAGGGTGTTAGTGGCTATGATTCTCTGCGGTGCATTGTTTGCGCTTAGGGAGCTTAATTGCTGATTAAATTGTGAGGAAGAGACATTATGCCTATAAGTGAATTGTTTGGCTTGAATTCATCTTGTTCTTGTTATACTTAGCATGTTCGGAATCTCACATATGTTTTTCTAGTACAAACTTGAACTCATGGCGAACGAAGAAACCAACGGGGTAGGGGGGCGCTGGGGGGCAGCCGCACCTTTGCAGAAGTGCATCCAGGATAGCCTGACATACGTAATTATTCTTACTAAGGACAATGACTTGTAGCGATGGATGTCGGTCACGGACCAATGGCACCAGTCGTGATACATTGATGTGAGTGTACCCCAAACCCACTTGCAGGATACACGAGGATATCTGTGATTATTTGAAGAGTTGGGTGGACCGCTTCATGCAACGAGGATGTGGCGACATACAAGAAACTCGCTCGAGTTCCTAAACACACTTGACATATATGAAAGGAGAGGAAGTATCGCCTCAATACCATTTTCGGTACCTACCGCGCCCTTACAAAGCGCTGAGCAATAGCGATATGATTTAAGCGATTATTGGTCTCGACAGGCAATAGGAGATTAGGCCCAATGCTCACAGGCACGGCGCTAAAGCGTCATCGCCTCAGAAATTCGATTTTGAGATATATTGAAGGTTATGGTTCACTTTGTCTTTTCCAGCACAATAATGGGGTATTCGGTTGAGGAACTTTATTTTTTGTGGTGTATGCTAATTCGCACCCCCTACAATATGGCGGCCCATTTTGCGGAACATCTTTGAATTTGTGGCCAAGCAATCGAGTGGCATGATCTTGATTGGGGGATGATCACTCCCGTTCTTTCGACATACAATGTGGATTTGAGAGGCAGAGGCGATTGAGGGCATTGGGAGGATCGACATGGCGGTCTACGCCAAATGATGTCGGAACGCCTTCCAGCTTCCTAACCCGCCACTCGTTGTGGCGATATGAATGATCAGGCTAATTTGGTTGATGAACTATGAGCGCATGCGAGTTATGGAGGCCATCTTTGCACAAAAAGCTGACGGATCATTCAGGTTACCCGATGAGGATGAGTTGGTGGTTGAGGCGATGGAGTATGTGACGGGGAGAGGGTTTCGAGCAAGGGTTTCCCCAGGGATACCCGGACATACTGAGCTCTCACCAGGGTGAGAAACGCTGGGGGCAGATTACCGCCCAATGATTATTTGCTCTTGAGGAGAGCATCCAGCGATGCCGAGGATGAGTTGCGTACTTCGGGGCTGAACAAGAGCGAGCACATGGCGCGAAGCAGGAGAGACATGGGTTGATCTGGATGATGCATCAGATACATATGTGGCACATCTCTAAGGGCCACTTTCCGCCACCCCGCGGAGTGAGTGGTCCATTCAAACTTTTCTTTGAAATTATATCTTCTCTTCTATGCGATATAATTCCATTCAAGTTTGGGGAAATAGTTATTTTGATTTGAAGGGTGCGAAAAAATAATAATAATAATAAAAAAGAATTTAGAAGTGAGTTGTCTTTGAATGAACTTGTAGGTTGGGATTGGTGATGTGAGGCGAAAGAAAGTGGAGTCTATAAAAGAAAGAAAAATGGAAGAAAAGAAATAAGAAGAGGTGATGTTAAGAGAGGTGATTGGGGTAGCATATTGGGTTTGAATGAAAACAATTGATTGAGTGGAAGATGTGCTTTACCCGGTCTATACGCTACGATTTTGAGTCACTTTTTCCATATTTCCATGCTCCTAACCAAAGAGCCTTCATTACAACCAAAAGAAAAGTCCTTTTTGATTTATGAATTGCATACATTCGAGTGGCGGAGATGTGAGGCGATTTGCAAGCTTATGGTAATTCTTCAACATTGATATGATTTGGCGAATACACGTCCCACTTATTATTCTTGAGAGGAGAGTGTACACTTGATCTGTGAGAGTCGTGATTGAAGCATTTGCCATGGTTTTAATTGACTTGTGCTCGGTGTTAGATGTTCGAGGCTTGGTTGGCTTATTGTTGGCGTCTATTGATAAATGTCATGAATTGTGATGGGTTGTTCTTGATTTGCCTTTCATTACTCTATTTGTGTTTTGTCTTGTTTATAAAGCGTTGACCGGGGATCACTTGTTTAAGTTGGGGGTTTGATTGGTAGGAGTTTTGCATGTGATTTAGGCTTAATTGTGGTTAGAATAAGTTGATATGCATGTGTTACTTGAGTAAAATGGGCTATATTCTAGTAAAGTGGAAAAGGTATTACGCTTTGCTCGTTTTGTAGGATATAATCGATATTTATAGCATTTTGGCGACAATTCGGAGCATTGCGGTGAAGGACCGCCAATAATCGAGCTAATGTATGATGTTTGGAGTTGAATCCGGAAGAAGTCAGAGCGAACCGGGCAAGAAGCGGAAAAGAGATGAAGCGAATCGGCCTTTACGAGGATGCACGGGCGGGCGTGCGCCTTCAACACGGCCCGTGCATCATCACCAAGGAAGAACAATGCCCTACGGCGGAGATCATGGCCTGGTCGGCCAAGACGACGCCCGTGCACCATCTGTGGAATCAATTGCGACTGGCCAAGAGGCTGGTCGTGGCACGAGGTGCACGACTCGTGCATCTGTCGGGAAAGTCGGGGTTTTGATTCTAATCGGTTTTGACCCCCAGAGTATAAATAGAGATGAGGCGGCCACAAACAAGGAGACGGCGATATTTGCCCTAGAAGCGAGAGAAAAGAGCAACCTTCACTAGAGGATTCGGGAGAATGATCGAGGTCGCAACCACACGCTTTGAGGATTGAAGATAGATCGAGAGATCATCGACATCCCAGTTTTCTCATTCCACAGTATCTTTTACTTTCAATTAGTTAGATATGAACTTGAATAATTTTTGTATGAATTATTTATTTCCATGTAATACGGCTAAACATCTTGTGACTCCGGGTTTGGGATTAGGTTAATGGATACTTTTGTTTGATGTTTAATTGCAATTGAAGTTATTATTTTCTAACCCTATTCGAGTACTTTGTTTTATTTTGGTTTAATCAAAAGGCCTTTGGTTTAACTTGTTTTGATGTATTGATTCATAATTAGAGATGAGTTTCAATCTAGATCTTTGAGTACTTGACATGAATATTTGCAAGATTGAGAAGTCTGTGAATATTTGTGAGGATTTATAATTTTTTTTGCTTTTGGGAGTTGGATATCTTATGTTGAGTAGAGATGCTAGCATAGATAATCCAATCAACATTTTTACATACATCTCGAGAGAGAGGTAAAATACTTTCGTGATTGTCTTATAGGGAAGAATAATAATAACTTTGGTTGTGATTAATCGATAACAAAAGGATATTAATCGAAACCATAACCCTGGAATCCATTCAACTCTTGATCTTCCAATCAACTCTTATTCTGTCTTTTTATGATAAATTCTTGTCTTGCTTTTACAAAACCGATCACTCGATTTGATCGTCTAGATAAAAATAAGACAATTACAATCTCAATACTTAGTACAATAATTTATTATTCTTTGTGGATTGATCTTGCTAACCTATTCTATAAACTACACCGTACACTTGCGGTGAAGCTAAAAATAAGGCGAACAATAATCAATTCTACTTAATCCCTTACCACTCACATATCTTTGGAGCATATCTCTAAACAAAGGCTCATAAAAGGGATCGGTGCCACACCACTCGTAGAAGTGTGCTGAGAACATTTTAATTATGTGCAAAAAACTCTTAAATGAAGTAATGCCTCAAGTAAGTATGTTTGGTCTGCAATGAATGTTCGATGCCCAAACTATACACCAAATTGGTTTTACTATCATGAATGGCGACGAGACGCATCATTTCAAGATGACAAATTTGCCTCAGCAAATCATGGACCAATCTAATATATCTAAGTATCACATGTCGGCATCACCATGGACGGATCAATCACCGATATCCATTCACCAATCTCGGCTGCGACATACGGACTTGTTGATACGCATATAACGCACATCAAACATTGGCGAAAGACTTACATAAACTAGCTAGCATTTCTTTTCTTCTACCTAAGACATCGTTTCTTGACTAAGAACTTGATCTTTGACCATGGAGTGTAAAAGCGACCACCACTAAGTGGCAATAACTCCATGTTCTTTCAATCATTATATTATTGCCATATACGGTGAGATACAACTCTTGACATATGTTGGTGAATTATTTGACCATCGTAAGCCTACCAAAATGATAACTTCGATGAAATCAATGATGATTCAAGTCCTTTGGATCTTTTTGATCAGAATCAATGCACTCTTACTCTACTTCATGCATTCATCGGGTGATCCATAGATCTCCTGATTCAGTTTTCACTGAAGTATGTCAACATTAATCATCCGGGACAAACCTAGATGAAAGTGGCAATAATTGATAACACATCAGGCACATTGAGGCAATCTCACCACTTAGGAGAACATCTCAAAAGATTTACGCTTTTTTAACAAGTGTAATCATTTCACCCTTAGTCGAGCTATATTGCACTTGATATCGAAACCACATGCTTCAAATAGTCTTGCACCTAGACAGGAAGATCAACAAGCTCTTAGGCTTTATTCTTAGCCATTCGACTCATCTTTTCCTTCACAACAACTATCCACTTAGGGCATCACGTGAAGTCACGTGTTCTATCGACTCATCAACACCCACAAAAGTAATTGTAAAGGATACCCAATTGACCTCATATAGATGATGGAGAATATTTCATATTCACTCCTTTTTACTCATGGAATTTGAGAATCTTTTCATGCGAGACACTAGCTCTTTGACTTAGTGATGCTCACTATCCATCGATTACTAGATAAGTTTAAAAGTCTGAGTATCCTCGCTAGAGAAACGAGTGCCTCTAAGGATCTTGCAACTCGCATAATTTCAATATCTCTTTTGACCTCATATATGCTCAAGAAACCCCTTTGAGAGGAACTAAATTGTGCAACTTGATTCTCCACTTGAAAACACATATTCTCGAACTTACATGGCGGACCACTACTTTGGACTTGTTACTAAACTAAAAGCTCATACAAGATTGTTGAATCACTTAGAGACACATATTTTTATGATGTGGCGCAACAAGATACAAAAATCAATTTGCGCCATCATAAATCCAACCATTTTGAAGTGATTGTCCCCTCTTCACAAGCTCATATAGCTACAAAGTGTTTAGAACCATCATTCAACTTGCAACTTTATTTCCCACAGCTATGTGTCCAAACTAATTAGACATATTATCGACTCCTTATTAGCACATCTCCATACATAAGAATTGGTCAAAGCAATTTGGTGCTTCTAGCGATGGGAGTGGGGATGTCTTAACTTATGACATAGATAGCAATGAAGCAAAATATAATGCATTGTTTTGTGCCTCACACTCATAAGTGCACTCAATTTGGTGGACTTAGCTTTAAAGGAAAAGTAGTCATCTTTTATTCTTCCAACAAACTTATCATTTGGAAAAATATTTATGCGAGAGGGAGATTGACCTTAGCGAGTTGAACAATAAAGCCTCATCGAGCTAATATAGTCGACATCCTGACTCGACGTGTCACGATATCAATATAAGACCTAAAAGAAATATTATCTAAAGCCAACCACATCACAAAAAAAAAAAGATAGACAAGTCTTCTCACTAAAGCAAATATCTTACAAGTGTATTTATTGAATAAGACTACATCGACACATCAAGTTGCTCACCAACTATTGACTTGATGTGACTCTCTTTAGCCTCCTCTAGTGTGCTATATAAAAGACAACTCGATAATAGTTATACACATTTCTCAATCTCAACCGTATGCTAAGTGACCAATATCTAGAATCCACCCCATGGAGAGATTTAGAAATATTAACGAAAAAAGTAAAGAGAGCAATTAAATAGTCAAACTTTATCTCAGCACAATTATGAGTGAAGTTGTCAATCTCATAAGATCACTTAATATTTGTTCACCCTTAATTGCCTCATTCAATAAGGTTACACATCTTGTCACTTTATGGATCAATTTATAATTCTACTTTTAGTTTTTGCTCTCGTCAAGCTACATTATGCTTGTTCCAACATCACACAAGTTGGTTTATGTCGGTCAGCATAAACGAGAAGTGCACTTACTTGTGTATTTCTCAACTTTTTATAATCAACCTCTAGATAGGCGATTTTGATTAATAATAACACAAGTTACTAATATCTTTAATTCAACCCAAATAGCGAATTTGGATAACTAGAGTTTTTACTTGTGAGTAAGCTCATATTCCAAAAATAAAGCTTGAACTCATTTATTAAATTTTTAAATTTTGCAGCTTAACCAAATTAAAGCGTAAACTTAATTCTTGATCCATAAGTATATTGTCAGCATCTCAACTGCGATAATTTCAGGCAGTTAAGTTCTTACATTTGCGGCTTAAACAAATTAAAGCGCAAATATTTTCTTTAATGCAAAAATATATTATCCGCGTATAAGTCGCGACAATATTGGATACCTTGTCTATTTTCATGATAAATTGGTTTGAGCTAATTTGGTGAGTTCGGTCTAAAAACTTTTATAAAAAATTGCACAAACAATTTTTCGATCTAAAAATTTATTATGGATCCAAATAATATTTATTATTTTCTTCAATTCAATGAGATCGAAAATTTACCGCCAAGGCTAATATACATCTCCCACCAAATTAAAGATCATAGTAAAATTACTGATCCAGGAATAAAATTATCAATGTCCAAAAATAAATCATGCATGCAACCATGCGATACAAATAATCATGAAACTTAGCCTCCATGGGCGACATTGATATATGGTGCATCATGTAAAGAAAATTTAGATCTATGGTGGTAAACAAAAAATATCCTCGTAAAATTGATGTTACATAGCCTCCAAAAATTGGCTGAATTAATACATACCTCGAAGGAAGAAAAAAAAAAGATAGATATGTTCAAGGCCTACTACATCAATCTAGAAAGTAAAAAAATTTAATGAGGATACCAAATTACCACCATTGTAAAAAACTAACTCCCACAAAAATAATTAATATAAAATAGTATACATTCAAACACATGAGCACCCGTATGTCAATATCCATTCATGTAAAAAATACAGTAATTCACATCGCATCAACTTAATTAATAGCGTCACAAACAAATGCAAACACAAGCAATTAATAAAGCATGCAACTCATATAATATCACGAATCATATAAAATATTTTTGCTTGCATCATAATGCGCAAAAAAATACTTCTTCACGCACCTTATACGAAAGAAAAATATTTTCCATGCACCAATATGCAAATAATAATTTTCACATGCATCATAAAGCACAAAAAAGTAATTTTGCCTTCATTCTCATGTGCAAAATATAATTTTTTGCAAGCACTAAATTGCGCACAATATTTTTACATGAATTAATACTATACTAAAAAAATAATGGACAAAAAAAAAATTTGCAAGCGTCCCAATGCGTAAATAGTTACTTCCATATACATCATCATTGCAAAAAAATCTACTCTCGAGGTTCTATATAAATGCAAGACATGCTAGCATAATGACAAGAAACCTTTCTAACCTAGTGGTGAACATGCATAAGCTATATTCAAATATAAGACCAATCTCCTTAGTTTTTTTTTCATATTAAAGAGGATACACCACTTAGGCACTATTCAACGCCACGTCAGTGTACATGTGGTAGCCATCACGCTATGTCAAAGGCCTTAATTGTTTGTCGCCTAAATGGCAGCCACCACATTTGCGCCACATGCTCCGCCACGTTAGTGACACGTGGCAGCCACATGGAGCCAAGTATTGTCACGCCATCGTCCATGTCAGCATACACAGCCAATCAGCAGTTGCCACATGGCAAATTCCTTTTTTTACTTTTAAATAAAAGTACACTGCATTAGTCTGCTCCAGAGTATACACAAACTTCAATTGACAACAAAAATTGCAGGCACCCCGTGCATGTCTTTCAATGCATTTTGTTTTTCACTAAAAAAATTTGAATCCACATAACTTACTCGTTTTGAATCTATTTTGCATGAATAATATATCAAATGGATCGTCTTTTCGAGATCTACAATTTGACACCAATATTACTTGTATAAAAATAAAAAAAATAGATTTGAATTTTTAAATAAAAATTAAATCTCATGTATCATCAAACTCAAGCACATCAAATACGCGAGATCGAGTCCTAATGGCTCGATACCCTTTGTTAGTAAATATAACTTAAAATATAAATCACATACTTGCACATATAAAGTGGATCGAGTATACCTATTTGCGGTGAAAGCTTGTCCATCCACGTAGCCATTAAATCCATCTATAGGCCTCCTTTTGATATGATTAAGCCATTTATAAGTCTTCTCTTGATTGAACCATGAACTACGAGCGAACTCTGTAGATTGGTTGAACCACGAATAAGATCATGTACCATCTTTCTTGTTGGTGCAAATAACTACTCTGATTATTCACTTTGATGTGCACATCTTAAACCCTTGGAGAACTTTTTGGTGATGCTCCAAGAAGAAAACCGTAGAGATAAATTTTAGGAGATATATTATTGTTTCTATGTGGGGGACCATATTTTCAATTAGACTGATATTGTATTGAGAGATGTCAATATATATCTCAATCCTATATCTCAGTTAGAGTCCTGATAGGAGATGTTTTTAGATAAGCCTCATCTAAATAGGACTCCCTGTTATATCAATTATGTATGCAACCTAATTGCACTTTCGATAGTTATCTTTAACACTAATAAATAAAATCTCTTTGAACAGAGGATTAATTAGAAGTAGACTTTAATTTCAGACTGAAATAAATCACAATAGTAATTGAAAGAAAAAACTTAAAATTATCCAAATGATTCATATCATCAAAATTAATATGATCACGACCTAAAAGTATATTACTCTAGGATAGTACGATCGAATAGTGACTAAGAAATTCATAAAAATTTGATCACATTGTTCTTTTTTATAATGGAACTCATAACTACTTTTGGAGTGCGCAACGGGGAACATTGCGACTATCTTTTTGTTGCGCCTTTGCTAAATTCTCGAGTTTGATGCGATAACCTACAAACCGGACGGCGGATAAATTGCCTTTGGTAGGACTACAATTAAACCCGGTCGAGTTGAGATTTTGAATTTGAGTTTGGGTCGTTTAAGATCGAGTCAATCTCGAGCTAAATTTATCGAATATATTAAATGGTTCACAAATTTTTCGAACATAATCGAGCCTAAACAAAATTATTAAATATCAATTATAAATTAAATTACTTTATATTTTTATTGCCAAAATAAAATTATATATTTCTAAAAAGCAAAATATGTCTAATAAGATCTATAATTTTATTTAAAAAAATAAGTTTATTTAAGTGTTCTATATTTGTCATAAATAAACTCGGAAAAATTAAAAGGGTAGCGCTATTTGCACCCCAATATTTGATTAATACACCATATTTCTACATACACTTCATTTATATTTTATAAACCCGTCTAATT
Source organism: Rehmannia glutinosa (assembly GCA_016081115.2). Lineage (NCBI taxonomy): Eukaryota > Viridiplantae > Streptophyta > Magnoliopsida > Lamiales > Orobanchaceae > Rehmannia > Rehmannia glutinosa. The sequence continues at coordinate 13,895 of JABTTQ020002636.1, forward strand.
ACTAAATACACCACACCTATATTTCCAATTTTACCCTCCAAACTAAAAAAAAACCCTAACTTAAAAATCAGCTTTTTTGAAAAAACAAAAGCTGGAAAAATCAGCTTTTTTCGGAAAAAAAACAGCTTAAAAAAGCTGTTTCCAACGATTTTCGGAGGAAAAAAAAAACAGTGGAAAAAATAAGCTTTTTTCTTAAAAAAAACTGGAAAAAATCAGCTTTTTCGGGGAAAAAAGAGAAACAACATTTTTTGGGGAAAAAAGTTGTTTCCAGTGTTTTTGGAAAAAACCAGCTTTTTTCGAAAAGAAATCCTGTTTCCAGCGTCTTTTTTGGAAAAAAAACAGCTTAAACAGACTTTTTTGAAGCTTATTTTGGAAAAAATCAGCTTTTTTCGATCGTGCCTCTGTTTTTATTTTATTAAGGGTATCATAGTCTTTTTAACTTATGACATTTTTGTAAATATTGGGAGTGGGGTGTATTAATCAAATCTTGGGGGCAAATAGCGCCACCCAAATTAAAATTAAAATCAAACTATGAATAAAGCTTGAGTTTGAATCATTTATTTTAACAAGTTAAACGAGTTTTTATCGAGTCGGTCTTCAAATAGCTCACGAGCGACTTGGTTTATTTGTAGCCCTATGCATTGAACAAGTCTTGTACGACAGTCAATCAAGTGATGCTGATGTGGTGACCGGAGCTTAAGAGTTGAGATTTCTTGCCTCAAAAACCAATCCTACTCTACTAGATCATCCAATGAGGGACATTGATGATTTGATTCCATAGTATTTGATATTATACCAACTAAAATAAATTTTCGCAAGCACGATTTGGTGTCATTTCAACTTAAAAAAATGTCTATTAGTATACTTTCGTAATCTCATTAGAAATGATTGGAATCATTGAGGAATTTGATTTTTTGACAAAATTTTTTTATGTTTAATGAGAATCAAACTAAAAGAATACCTCACCATTGAATTCCACGAAAGTGTAGTAAAATGCATATAGGCGGTAGGCCCACCCAACCAACCCCCAACCAAAATCCAACAACAAATTGCTAGTAAGTAGGTTCCAAACGTAACGCCAAATATGTTAGAGTAGGGTGCCCTGCACTCCAATTAGAATTGGATTTATCCTACTTGTAAAAACAATTTTATTGGAAATTATATTAATATAAAGGCATTTTTCTTTATCTTGTGTTTTGCATTTATTATTTAATTGCTCATAGATAAAGTCCTTAGATCAGTTTAAGCTATGGGGTATGATTGCGCATTTGATGGCGATCATGGAACATGCCTCTAAGGTTTTGATCTTAAACTAGTTCCAACTCAATGGGTTTTTCAAGATAGGACATTGAATAACCCCGTAAGACTTGTGTATATGATGCATGCTCGTGAGACGAGAATGTTACATTCCATTAACATTAGCGTTGAGACGCAAATGCATATATGCGGGTGCTTGTTGGCGAACAAGTTCATCGAACATGACCCAATGGAAATCTTATATGGAAACTTTGTTTGTCGAATAAGAATTTTCATATTGCAATAGTACATGATTAATCCTCGTACTTGAGGCACGGCAAAGAGCACTTGTGTCTATCATGCAATATTTTGATTTATTTTTGATTGCTTGACAATCACAAAGGGGTATTTTAGGTATTGCACTATTGTACATGGAGACATGCTGTGTGCCGACATAAATTCGACACTTGTCTTTTGACAAGGAATTTCTGTGTTTTTCGTAGTTTGTGATTCAAAGACCTTGGCCAAGGCACGATGAATTTGATTCATAAAAGAATCACTAGAACTTGAAATGGAATCACAGTTATTAAATCAATTGGGTTTCGATAAATCCATACTAAAGATTTAATCGGGAAATTAGTTGTCGAAATGATTGTACATGTATGCAATTGCAATTGAAATAGGTTTACTCGTTATTTCACCTAATACTAGGTAATCATGCTACTTGCTAGATGTTACCATGATTTGTAGGTTCTTGAAATTAAAGAGTTAATTTCAAGTATATTAATTAATATGATTAATTAGTAGAATAAATTATTTTTATTTGAAAGTTACAAAAGTTGTAAGCCTGCAACTAGTATTAGTTGTGAACCTAAAAGGGTCACACATAATTTTGATTGTTGACATTTCAAAATTGATAAATTCAATAGTTGAATACAATTAATTAATATAGATTAATTAATCAGGGTTTTAATTTAATTCAATTGTTGAATTAAATATTTAATTAAATAATTTGATTATATAATTAAATTTAATTTGATTAGAAGGCCCAACAAAAGGAATAGAATATATTAATTAATCAATTGGGTTGATTAATTTGGGCTTTGGGTATTGATTGGATTTTGAAGTCCAAACCCATACCATAATCTAATAGGCTTAATTGTAGAAGCCCATTAGATAATTGAAAATTTATTTATTATATATATATATAATGATATATATATGATATATATAAGAAAAAAAAAGAAAAAAATTGCCACGTCATTGGTGGCAGTTTGTATAACACGACAATTATGGCATTTTTGTTTTTCACAAAATGCCATTAAGGCATTTATCAATGGTAACTCCCCACTATTGATTAGTGGGTGGTTTTTCTTAGTTAATGGAAAGTGTGTTTTTCATTAAACATAGAGCACATACAACAATATACATAACAGATGTATTTTGATAAAAATTATTAACGGGCTGTCATGTGTTTCTTTGGAAGGAAAATATTGAAAGTGTTCATTTTGTTTTTATTCCTCATTTTTCATAAGTGTTTATCTTCCTTGTTTGTGTTTGTGGATAATAATTAACTAAGAATTATTATTCTATAACAATTAATCTCCTATCACTAGTTGATTGTGAGATTAAAAGTTCTATTCCAATTATTATTTTGAAGAACGGAATAAATTTTACTAGCGAAAGATTTATTCCGGTGTCTACAATCAAAAGGTGGACTCGGTTGGAGAGGAGACGTTTGAATCCCTATTGGCGAACATTTGGAGTTTGGGTGATTGCCACATATCCGGGAATTGATTCCCTCTCAATCTTCGCTAAAAGGAGAAGACTCTACGAGGGTAATTTCCTTTTATCACTTACGAATCAAAATTTGTATTCTCGCATGATAAAGATAATGCCGATAGTTAAAATCGCTACGTGAACCTACGGGGTTAGTGTTTATTGTGATGAATGCACTTGTTTTAATTAGATTAAAAATTTTAAATTTCCGCTGTGCGAACCCCGTAAGGTATAGCGAACCCAACAGTGGTATCAGAGCCACGGTTTGCATTTTCGTTATCAGATTTTGATTCGTTTGATGTTTATTTGATAAGCATGTTATAATTGTTAAAATTTGTTTTAACAATTATTTTGTGTGCGATAAAAAGTGTTTTATTTGATTTAAGCTTGGGATAAAATTGTTTCATTGATTTCTTATGAAGAATATCACTGAACCGGACTTCTAAGTATATGCTCAGATTCTGGAAATGATATCTAATTTGCAATAGCGCATTTGGTGTGCTGTTTCTATTAGATATATAATATGTATGAAATAAAAGTTTTAATGTTGGCAGATTACATGCATGATTTGTTGATTGAGAATTGACAAAGCTTCATGCATGTTTCATACAATTTTAAGTTTGTTAAAGTTTGTGAATCAGCCTCTGTTTGAATTCTTTTATTTCATCATGGTTTTAAGTTTAATTTATTCCTTTTGAAATTAAATAGTTAATTTCAATATTTATGGTAATCAAACTACGTTTTATCCCAAAATTAAATCAACACACAAAATTGGTAAATTTAAATGCTTTAAATTCATGTGATGGATAGCATAATTTATTTAGGGATGATCATGAGCCTATGACCAATGTGATTGGATGTGATTTATTTCTTTGGGTTTTTAAGGCCTGCGAGCTCTTATTCTATTTTTGTAAGTTCTTTAAATTTTCGCATCGAGAGTAGACTAGGTGGTGAGGTTTTCCATTTATTGTAATTGGAGGACGTTCGATGCTAAAGGCCCACGCCTGTGTGGTTAGATTTTTACAAATGTAATAGAATAGGAGACTCAAGGCCCATGCGTGTATGGGTACATTAATAAAATATAATAGAAATAGTTCTATTTATTTTGTCCCTTAGATTGACCACTGATCCATTTTTGGCTCAAATGGGTTGCATAGGCTGGCCATGATCATCCCACCGCTTTTTGCATAGGATGCATGTTAGATTTATTTAATGTTTTTTGCTTGCGCTCATATGATGAATTGCGTTAAATAAAAACCCACATAGTAATTAGGTTGATGAGGTCTTGAAAAGAAAACCCCAAGTTTTTGAAACTTAACAAGGAATTTAATTTTAATTAATTCCATATCAAACCAAATGGACAAGTTATGTTGGACATATCGTTCCATGCCTTCCATCAAAGGTAAGTGACATGACGGTGCTACCACACTTGGTCACTGGCCACGAGTCGTGGAGTGGTCTTGTGCTGGAAAGCTGTGATCCCTACCAAATATTGAGATGTTCGTGGGATGGACTCGTCTTTATGTTGGCCATAAGTCATGGGACATCTTGATGCTCCATCTACACGAATGTTTGATGGGTTATGTTTGACACTTAGTACCATATAGGCTCATAAAATTGGGGTATATGGGAAAAGTGAGGCAAAATAATCTTGAGGGTTGTATAATGGTACAATTGTCAAAGAGTTGACTACCAATGGAAACATCTCATGGGCTCATAAAATTGGGGTGTGAAATTTTTCTGTTGGGCTTCAAGCCCATTAACAAAATTAGATTTTCCGAATTTTATTATGGGGTTAATAAAATTTGATAAAATAGTGGGAGACATTTAATATTAAAGACCTTATATTGAATGAATATATTTTCCATAGTTTACTCATTTTTTCGCCGTTTATTTTTGTAGATATCTCTACTAAAATGGCTAAAAATCCACTTGCATCCATACTTGAGCAAAACAAATTAAGCGGCCCAAATTTTGTCGATTGGTGAGAAACCTAAAAATTGTCCTTCAGTCGGAGAAGAGGGCTTATGTACTTGACAAAGTGCCTCCTCCACCTCCCGAGGATAAGACATCGATGCCTATGGAGAATATCTCCGTCATATCGATGACAATCTTCGTGCTCGGTGCTATATGTTAGCATCGATGTCAAATGAGCCGCAGAGGCGAGAATGAGGGTCTAGATCATGCTTCTTGAGATCTTATTCGCCTACAAGAGTTGTATGGTGAAAGAACCAGGCAAATGAGATATCGGATATCGAAAGACCTTTTCGGATGTCGTATGATCGAGGGCTCTTGATCCAAGACCATGGGTTGAAGATGATAGCTCTCATTGAAAGGCTTTCGTCCCTTGGAGTCGTTATGGACAATGATCTCTATGTGGACCTTTTCTTTGCAATCTCCGCCTCCCTCATTTGACACATTTGTTGTCAACTTTAACATGCACTCCATGGAGACTAGTCTCCTGAATTGTGAACATGTTAAAGACGGTGAATCCACTATCAAAAAGGATAAGCCTATCTTGCTTGTTGGATCCACTTAGGATCAAAGGCGCAAAGTCTAAGAAAAGGAAATGGAAAGGAAAGGGTTCCTCTAAGCCCAACAAGAAGGTACGGGACAATGGCAAGAAAAAGGTTAATTCTCAAGCTAATGACAAATGCCATAAGCGCAACAAAATGGGGCCTTTGGAAGAGGAATTGCAAGGAGTACCTAGCGAGCACGAAACGTTCAGGTATATATTTTGTTGAAGTTAACTTATCGATTAATGATGCTTCTTGGGTATTGGATACGGTTGTGGCTCACACATTTGCAATGATTTGCAGATAATGACAAGAAACAGGAAGCTTGATAGAGAGGAGACGGTCCTTAGGATGGGGAATGGAGCAAGAGTTCTTTGCATTTGCTATAGGGACTATTTATCTAGCTTTAGAGAATGGTTTTAAATTGTGTTTGAACAATTGTCTTTATGTTCCTCGATATTATTAGAAACATTATTTCTATTCTGTTTTGGATAGAGAAGGTTTTAAATTTGTCATTGAGAATGGAAGTTGTTCCATTTTCAAAGATTCTCGCATTTATATATTAGGTTATTTGGCGAATTGTTTGTATACTATTACTCCCCATAAACCCATACTCACAATTCAACAAAATAAAAGAAAATTAGATAATCATAGTTCTTTCACTCTTTGGCATGCTAGATTAGGTCATATTTCTGAAAAGAGGATACACAAGTTGGCGGAAAAACTCGACCTTAGGGGAGAGCAAAAATTGCCAACATGTGAATCATGTCTTAAAGGAAAAATGACTAAATCACCATTTGTTGGACAAGTGGAGCGAGCCAAAAATCTGTTGGATTTGATCCATACGGATGTTTGTGGACCACTAAGCATTAGTGCACGAGGGAACTATCACTACTTCATAACTTTTACCGATGATTATTCTAGGTATGGTTATGTATACCTTATGAGGCTCAAATCTGAAGCTTTTGAAAAGTTCAAAGAGTTTAGATATGAGGTAGAGAAACAAACTGGTCGTAGTATTAAGACTCTTCGATCAGATCGAGGAGGCGAATACTTGAACAATGAGTTTCTTGATTATTTAAAAGAGAATGGGATTCTCTTACAGTGGACTCCTCCTGGTACTCCACAACTCAACGGAGTTTCGGAGCGTAGGAATCGAACATTGTTAGACATGGTTCGATCTATGATGAGTTTCACTATATTACCTTTTTCATTCTGGGGTTATGCCTTAGAGACGGCGGCATACCTATTGAATGGGGTGCCATCTAAAGCCATACCCAATACACCATACGAAATGTGGTGTGGCAAGACACCCTCCTACAAGTACCTCAAAGTATGGGGGTGTGCTGCTTATGTGAAACAGCAAATGGGAGATAAGTTAGATATGAGATCTATCTTATGTAAATTCGTGGGATATCCAAGACAGTCTATAGGGTATTATTTCTACGATCCTTTGGAACAAAAGGTGTTTGTTTCGAGGAATGCTACTTTCCTTGAAGATGAATTTCTTTCTGAAAGGAATGGTGGAGTAGTAGAACTTGAAGAAATTCAAGAACCACAGAATTTCCCAGATGTTGCCGCAGATAACACGCCAGCTGAAGCTGGACCATCTGAAGCACAACCTCTTCGGAAATCCATAAGGGTTTCAAGGGCGCCTGAGAGGCTGAACCTTTTGTTAGAAAACAAAGAAGAGGGTCTCCTTTTGGATAATGATCCAAGAAGCTATGGAGAGGCAATGTCAGACATTGACTCAAAGAAATGGCAAGAAGCAATGCAATCCGAAATGGATTCCATGTACTGCAACAAGGTATGGACCTTGGTGGACCCACCACAGGGAATTGTTCCCATTGGTTGCAAATGGGTCTACAAGCGGAAGCTTGGAGTAGATGGAGAGGTAGCGACCTACAAAGCACGTTTGGTTGCAAAAGGTTATACTCAGAAGCAAGGAATTGACTATGAGGAAACTTTTTCACCAGTAGTGATGCTTAAATCCATTCGGATGCTATTAGCCATATCAGCATATTATGATTATGAGATATGGCAAATGGATGTGAAGACTGCTTTTCTTAATGGAAACATTAAGGAAGAAATCTACATGAAGCAGCCAGAGGGCTTCATATCCAATGGGAGCGAGCAAAAGGTTTGCAAACTCCAGAGATCCATTAATGGACTCAAACAAGCTTCGAGGAGTTGGAACATCCGATTTGATGAAACGATCAAAATGTTTGATTTTCATAAGAACCCAGGATGAACCATGTGTCTACAAGAAGGTTAGTGGGAGTGCGATTGCATTTGTTGTGCTCTATGTTGATGGCATTCTACTCATTGGGAATGATGTAAGCATGTTGCAATCAACAAGGACTTGGTTGTCTAAACGATTCTCCATGAAGGACTTGGGAGAAGCATCCTTTATCCTAGGGATAAAGATCTATAGAGATAGATCTCGAAGGATGATCGGACTATCGATCAATGTACATAGACAAAGTGCTAAAAAGGTTTAGTATGGAGGAATCCAAATGAGGTACCTACCAATGAGTCATGGTGTTTCACTTTCTAAAAGGCTATGTCCCCCAAGACACTTTGAAGAAAAGAGAAAGAATGTCTCGCATACCTTATGCATCCACTATTGGGAGCATAATGTATGCAATGTTATGTCTTAGGCCCGATGTCGCACATGCTCCGAGTGTCACGGAGATATCAATCTAATCCGGGGGATGATCTGGAAGGCCGTTAAGATGATCCTTAAATACTTGAGAAGGACTAAGGATATCTTTTTAATATATGGAAATGGAGAATTTAAACTAGAGGGATTCACCGACTCTAGTTTTTGATCTCGATATAGGCGACTCAAAGTCTATGTGCGGATATATATTCACCTTGAATGGAGGAGCGGTTAGTTGGAAGAGTTCTAAACAAGAAATGACCACGGAGACTCTACTCGAGGTGAATATATAGCCGCATCGGATGCATCAAAAATTTTGTTTGGATACGAAACTTCATCCAAGGGTTGGGTGTTGTTCCATCCGTAGTTGATCCAATATTGATTTATTGTGACAACAACGGGCTATAAGCGCAAGCAAAAGAGCCAAGATCTCATCAATGATCAAAGCATATAATGAGGCGATACCACACGATCGGAGAGATCATTGGTAGAGGCGACGTCGTCGTGGATCGAGTCGCCGCGAGAAAAATAAGGAACCACCGACTAAGCCCTTATCACAAAAGGTATTTGATGGACATCTCGAGAAGATGGGCCTAAAATACATGGGCAATTGGAGCTAGGGCAAGTGGGAGATTGTTAGAGTAGGGTGCCCCGCACTCCAATTAGAATTGGATTTATCCTACTTGTAAAAACAATTTTATTGGAAATTATATTAATATAAAGGCATTTTTCTTTATCTTGTGTTTTGCATTTATTATTTAATTACTCATAGATAAAGTCCTTAGATCAGTTTAAGCTAGGGGGTATGGTTGCGCATTTGATGGCGATCATGGAACATGCCTCTAAGGTTTTGATCTTAAACTAGTTCCAAGTCAATGGGTTTTTCAAGATAGGACATTGAATAACCCCGTAAGACTTGTGTATATGATGCATGCTCGTGAGACGAGAATGTTACATTCCATTAACATTAGCGTTGAGACGCAAATGCATATGTGATGGTGCTTGTTGGCGAACAAGTTCACTGAACATGACCGAATGGAAATTCTAATATGGAAACTTTGTTTGTCGAATAAGAATTTTCATATTGCAATAGTACATGATTAATCCTCGTACTTGAGGCAAGACAAGTAGCCTTGTGTCTATCATGCAATATTTTGATTTATTTTTGATTGCTTGACAATCACAAAGGGGTATTTTGGGTATTCGGCGATGTACATGGAGACTTGCGTAGCCGACATAGAATTCGACACTTATCTTTTGACAAGGAATTTCTGTGTTTTCGTAGTTTGTGATTCAAAGACCTTGGCCAAGGCACGATGAATTTGATTCATAAAAGAATCACTAGAACTTGAAATGGAATCACAGTTATTAAATCAATTGGGTTTCGATAAATCCATACCCAAGATTTAATCGGGAAATTAGTTGTCGAAAGAATTGTACATGTATGCAATTGCAATTGAAATAGGTTTACTCGCTATTTCACCTAATACTAGGTAATCATGCTACTTGCTAGATGTTACCATGATTTGTAGGTTCTTGAAATTAAAGAGTTAATTTCAAGTATATTAATTAATATGATTAATTAGTAGAATAAATTATTTTTATTTGAAAGTTACAAAAGTTTTAAGCCTGCAACTAGTATTAGTTGTGAACCTAAAAGGGTCACACATAATTTTGATTGTTGACATTTCAAAATTGATAAATTCAATAGTTGAATACAATTAATTAATATAGATTAATTAATCAAGGTTTTAATTTAATTCAATTGTTGAATTAAATATTTAATTAAATAATTTGATTATATAATTAAATCTAATTTGATTAGAAGGCCCAACAAAAGGAATAGAATATATTAATTAATCAATTGGGTTGATTAATTTGGGCTTTGGGTATTGATTGGATTTTGAAGTCCAAAACCCATACCATAATCTAATAGGCCTAATTGTAGAAGCCCATTAGATAATTGAAGATTTATTTACATATATATATAATGATATATATATGATATATATAAGAAAAAAAGAAAAAAAAATTGCCACGTCATTGGTGGCAGTTTGTATAACACGGCAGTTATGGCAATTTTGTTTTTCACAAAATGCCATTAAGGCATTTATCAAATGTAACTCCCCACTATTGATTAGTGGGTGGTTTTTCTTTAGTTAATGGAAAGTGTGTTTTTCATTAAACATAGAGCACATACAATAATATACATAACAGATGTATTTTGATAAAAATTATTAAGGGGTTGTCGTGTGTTTCTTTGGAAGGAAAATATTGAAAGTGTTCATTTTGTTTTTCTTCCTCATTTTTCATAAGTGTTTAGCTTCCTTATTTGTGTTTGTGGATAATAATTAACTAAGAATTATTATTCTATAACAATTAATCTCCTATCACTAGTTGATTGTGAGATTAAAAGTTCTATTTCAATTATCATTTTGAAGAACGGAATAAATTTTACTAGCAAAAGATTTATTCGGTGTCTACAATCAAAAGGTGGACTCGATTAGAGGGGAGACGTTTGAATCCCTATTGGCGAACATTTGGTGTTTGGGTGATTGCCACATATCCGGGAGTTGATTCCCTCTCAATCTTCGCTAAAAGGAGAAGACTCTACGAGGGTAATTTTCTTTTATGACTTACGAATCAAAATTTGTATTCTCGCATGATAACGAAAATGCCGATAGTTAAAATCGCTACGTGAACCTACGGGGTTAGTGTTTATTGTGATGAATGCACTTGTTTTAATTAGATTAAAAATTTTAAATTTCCGCTGTGCGAACCCCGTAAGGTATAGCGAACCCAACAGTGGTATCAGAGCCACGGTTTGCATTTTCGTTATCAGATTTTGATTCGTTTGATGTTTATTTGATAAGCATGTTATAATTGTTAAATTTTGTTTTATAATTATTTTGTATGCGATAAAAAGTGTTTTATTTGATTTAAGCTTCGGATAAAATTGTTTCATTGATTTCTTATGAAGAATATCACTGAACCGGACTTCTAAGTATATGCTCAGATTCTGGAAATGATATCTAATTTGCAATAGCGCATTTGGTGTGCTGTTTCTATTAGATATATAATATGCATGAAATAAAAGTTTTAATGTTGGCAGATTACATGCATAATTTGTTGATTGAGAATTGACAAAGCTTCATGCATGTTTCATACAATTTTAAGTTTGTTAAAGTTTGTGAATCAGCCTCTGTTCGAATTCTTTTATTTCATCATGGTTTTAAGTTTAATTTATTCCTTTTGAAATTAAATAGTTAATTTCAATATTTATGGTAATCAAACTACGTTTTATCCCAAAATTAAATCAACACACAAAATTGGTAAATTTAAATGCTTTAAATTCATGTGATGGATAGCATAATTTATTTAGGGATGATCATGAGCCTATGACCAATGTGATTGGATGTGTTTTATTTCTTTGGGTTTTTAGGGCCTGCGAGCCTCTTATTCTATTTTTGTAAGTTCTTTAAATTTTCGCATCGAGAGTAGACTAGGTGGTGAGGTTTTCCATTTATTGTAATTGGAGGACGTTCGATGCTAAAGGCCCACGCCTGTGTGGGTAGATTTTTACAAATGTAATAGAATAGGAGACTCAAGACCCATGCGTGTATGGGTACATTAATAAAATGTAATAGAAATAGTTCTATTTATTTTGTTCCTTAGATTGACCAACGGACCCATTTTTGGCTCAAATGGGTTGCATGGGTCGCCATGATCATCCCACCGCTTTTTGCATAGGATGCATGTTAGATTTATTTAATGTTTTTTGCTTGCGCTCATATGATGAATTGCGTTAAATAAAAACCCACCTAGTAATTAGGTTGATGAGGTCTTCAAAAAGAAAACCCCAAGTTTTTGAAACTTAACAAGGAATTTAATTTTAATTAATTCCATATCAAACCAAATGGACAAGTTATGTTGGACATATCGTTCCATGCCTTCCATCAAAGGTAGATGACATGACGATGCTACCACACTTGGTCACTGGCCACGAGTCGTGGAGTGGTCTTGTGCTGGAAAGCTGTGATCCCTACCAAACATTGAGATGTTCGTGGAATGGACTCGTCTTTATGTTGGCCATGAGTCAGGGGACATCTTGATGCTCCATCTACACGAATGTTTGATGGGTTATGTTTGACACTTAGTACCATATAGGCTCATAAAATTGGGGTATATGGGAAAAGGGAGGAGAATAATCTTGAGGTTGTATAATGGTACAATTGTCAAAGAGTTGACTACCAATGGAAACATCTCATGGGCTCATAAAATTGGGGTGTGAAATTTTTCGTTGGGCTTCAAGCCCATTAACAAAATTAGATTTTCGAATTTTATTATGGGGTTAATAAAATTTGATAAAATAGTGGGAGACATTTAATATTAAAGACCTTATATTGAATGAATATATTTTCCATAGTTTACTCATTTTTTACGCCGTTTATTTTTGTAGATATCTCTACTAAAATGGCTAAAAATCCACTTGCATCCATACTTGAGCAAAACAAATTAAGCGGCCCAAATTTTGTCGATTGGTTGAGAAACCTAAAAATTGTCCTTGAGTTGGAGAAGAGGGCTTATGTACTTGACAAAGTGCCTCCTCCACCTCCTGAGGATAAGACATCAGATGCCTATGGAGAATATCTCCGTCATATCGATGACAATCTTCAGGCTCGGTGCTATATGTTAGCATCGATGTCAAATGAGCTGCAGAGGCAGAATGAGGGTCTAGATCATGTTATTGAGATCCTTATTCGCCTACAAGAGTTGTATGGTGAAAGAACCAGGCAAATGAGATATCAGATATCGAAAGACCTTTTCAGATGTCGTATGACTGAGGGCTCTTCAGTCCAAGACCATGGGCTGAAGATGATAGCTCTCATTGAAAGGCTTTCGTCCCTTGGAGTCGTTATGGACAATGAACTCTATGTGGACCTTTCTTTGCAATCTCCGCCTCCCTCATTTGACACATTTGTTGTCAACTTTAACATGCACTCCATGGAGACTAGTCTCCCGAATTGGTGAACATGTTAAAGACGGTGAATCCACTATCAAAAAGGATAAGCCTATCTTGCTTGTTGGATCCACTTAGGATCAAAGGCGCAAAGTCTAAGAAAAGGAAATGGAAAGGAAAGGGTTCCTCTAAGCCAACAAGAAGTGCAAAGGACAATGGCAAGAAAAAGGTTAATTCTCAAGCTAATGACAAATGCCATAAGCGCAACAAAATGGGGCCTTTGGAAGAGGAATTGCAAGGAGTACCTAGCGAGCCACGAAACGTTCGTGTATATATTTTGTTGAAGTTAACTTATCGATTAATGATGCTTCTTGGGTATTGGATACCGGTTGTGGCTCACACATTTGCAATGATTTTTGAGATAATGACAAGAAGCAGGAAGCTTGATAGAGAGGAGACGGTCCTTAGGATGGGGAATGGAGCAAGAGTTCTTTGCATTTGCTATAGGGACTATTTATCTAGCTTTAGAGAATGGTTTTAAATTGTGTTTGAACAATTGTCTTTATGTTCCCGATATTATTAGAAACATTATTTCTATTCTGTTTTTGGATAGAGAAGGTTTTAAATTTGTCATTGAGAATGGAAGTTGTTCCATTTTCAAAGATTCTCGCATTTATATATTCCGGTTATTTGGCGAATTGTTTGTATACTATTACTCCCCATAAACCCATACTCACAATTCAACAAAATAAAAGAAAATTAGATAATCATAGTTTTTCACTCTTTGGCATGCTAGATTAGGTCATATTTACAAAAGAGGATACACAAGTTGGCGGAAAAACTCGACCTTAGGGGAGAGCAAAAATTGCCAACATGTGAATCATGTCTTAAAGGACAAATGACTAAATCACCATTTGTTGGACAAGTGGAGCGAGCCAAAAAATCATTGGATTTGATCCATACGGATGTTTGTGGACCACTAAGCATTAGTGCACGAGGGAACTTTCACTACTTCATAACTTTTACCGATGATTATTCTAGGTATGGTTATGTATACCTTATGAGGCTCAAATCAAGCTTTTGAAAAGTTCAAAGAGTTTAGATATGAGGTGAAGAAACAAACGGTCGTAGTATTAAGACTCTTCGATCGGATCGAGGAGGCGAATACTTGAACAATGAGTTTCTTGATTATTTAAAAGAGAATGGGATTCTCTTACGGTGGACTCCTCACAGTACTCCACAACTCAACGGAGTTTCGGAGCGTAGAATCGAACATTGTTAGACATGGTTCGATCTATGATGAGTTTCACTATATTACCTTTTTCATTCAGGGTTATGCCTTAGAGACGGCGGCATACCTATTGAATGGGGTGCCATCTAAAGCCATACCCAATACACCATACGAGAAATGTGGTGTGGCAAGACACCTTCCTACAAGTACCTCAAAGTATGGGGGTGTGTTGCTTATGTGAAAAAAGCGACAAATGGGAGATAAGTTAGATATGAGATCTATCTTATGTAAATTCGTAGGATATCCAAGACGATCTATAGGGTATTATTTCTACAATCCTTTGGAACAAAAGGTGTTTGTTTCGAGGAATGCTACTTTCCTTGAAGATGAATTTCTTTCGAAAGGAATGGTGGAGTAGTAGAACTTGAAGAAATTCAAGAACCACAGAATTTCCCAAATGTTGCATGAGATAACACGCAAATTTAAGTGGACCATCTAAAAAGCACAACCTCTTCGGAAATCCATAAGGGTTTCAAGGGCGCCGAGAGGTGAACCTTTTGTTAGAAAACAAAGAAGAGGGTCTCCTTTTTGGATAATGATCCAAGAAGTTATGGAGAGGCAATGTCGGACATTGACTCAAAGAAATGGCAAGAAGCAATGCAATCCGAAATGGATTCCATGTACTTTGCAACAAGGTATGGACCTTGGTGGACCCACCACAGGAATTGTTCCCATTGGTTGCAAATGGGTCTACAAGCGGAAGCTTGGAGTAGATGGAGAAGGTAGCGACCTACAAAGCATGTTTGGTTGCAAAAGGTTATACTCGAAGCAAGGAATTGACTATGAGGAAACATTTTCACCAAAGAGTGATGCTTAAATCCATTCGGATGCTATTAGCCATATCAAAGCATATTATGATTATGAGATATGGCAAATGGATGTGAAGATCGCTTTTCTTAATGGAAACATTAAGGAAGAAATCTACATGAAGCAAACGAGGAGGGCTTCATATCCGAGTGGGGAGCGAGCAAAAGGTTTGCAAACTCGAGAGATCCATTAATGGACTCAAACAAGCTTCGAGGAGTTGGAACATCCGATTTGATGAAACGATCAAAATGTTTGATTTTCATAAGAACCAGGATGAACCATGTGTCTACAAGAAGGTTAGTGGGAGTGCAGTTGCATTTGTTGTGCTCTATGTTGATGGCATTCTACTCATTGGGAATGATGTAAGCATGTTGCAATCAACAAGGACTTGGTTGTCTAAACAGTTCTCCATGAAGGACTTGGGAGAAGCATCCTTTATCCTAGGGATAAAGATCTATAGAGATAGATCTCGAAGGATGATCGGACTATCGATCAATGTACATAGACAAAGTGCTAAAAAGGTTTAGTATGGAGGAATCCAAATGAGGGTACCTACCAATGAGTCATGGTGTTTCACTTTCTAAGGCTATGTCCCCCAAGACACCTGAAGAAAGAGAAAGAATGTCTCGCATACCTTATGCATCCACTATTGGGAGCATAATGTATGCAATGTTATGTACTTAGGCGATGTCGCACATGCTCCGAGTGTCACGGCAGGATATCAATCTAATCCAGGGGATGATCACTGGAAGGCCGTTAAGATGATCCTTAAATACTTGAGAAGGACTAAGGATATCTTTTTAATATATGGAAATGGAGAATTTAAACTAGAGGATTCATCGACTCTAGTTTTGATCTCGATATAGACGACTCAAAGTCTATGTCCGGATATATATTCACCTTGAATGGAGGAGCGGTTAGTTGGAAGAGTTCTAAACAAGAAATGACCATGGACTACCATCGAGGTTTGAATATATACCGCATCGAATGCAAAGAAAAAGAGGTTGTTTGATCGAAACTTCATCCAAGGGTTGGGTGTTGTTCCATCCGTAGTTGATCCAATATTGATTTATTGTGACAACAACGGGGCTATAAGCGCAAGCAAAAGAGCAAGATCTCATCAATGATCAAAGCATATAATGAGGCGATACCCACGATCGGAGAGATCATTGGTAGAGGCGGCGTCGTCGTGGATCGAGTCGCCGGCGAGAAAATATAGCAGGACCACCGACTAAGCCCTTATCACAAAAGGTATTTGATGGACATCTCGAGAAGATGGGCCTAAAATACATGGGCAATTGGAGCTAGGGCAAGTGGGAGATTGTTAGAGTAGGGTGCCCCTGCACTCCAATTAGAATGGATTTATCCTACTTGTAAAAACAATTTTATTGGAAATTATATTAATATAAAGGCATTTTTCTTTATCTTGTGTTTTGCATTTATTATTTAATTACTCATAGATAAAGTCCTTAGATCGGTTTAAGCTAGGGGGTATGGTTGCGCATTTGATGGCGATCATGGAACATGCCTCTAAGGTTTTGATCTTAAACTAGTTCCAAGTCAATAGGTTTTTCAAGATAGGACATTGAATAACCCCGTAAGACTTGTGTATATGATGCATGCTCGTGAGACGAGAATGTTACATTCCATTAACATTAGCGTTGAGACGCAAATGCATATGTCTTGGTCTTTGTTGGCGAACAAGTTCATCGAACATGACCCAATGGAAATTCTAATATGGAAACTTTGTTTGTCGAATAAAATTTTCATATTGCAATAGTACATGATTAATCCTCGTACTTGAGGCAAGACAAAGTAGCCTTGTGTCTATCATGCAATATTTTGATTTATTTTTTGATTGCTTGACAATCACAAAGGGGGTATTTTGGGTATTGACCGATGTACATGGAGACACATGCGTGGCCGACATAAATTCGACACTTATCTTTTGACAAGGAATTTCTGTGTTTTCGTAGTTTGTGATTCAAAGACCTTGGCCAAGACACGATGAATTTGATTCATAAAAGAATCACTAGAACTTGAAATGGAATCACGAGTTATTAAATCAATTGGGTTTCGATAAATCCATACCCAAGATTTAATCGGAAATTAGTTGTCGAAAGAATTGTACATGTATGCAATTGCAATTGAAATAGGTTTACTCGCTATTTCACCTAATACTAGGTAATCATGCTACTTGCTAGATGTTACCATGATTTGTAGGTTTTGAAATTAAAGAGTTAATTTCAAGTATATTAATTAATATGATTAATTAGTAGAATAAATTATTTTTATTTGAAAGTTACAAAAGTTTTAAGCACTGCAGCTAGTATTAGTTGTGAACCTTAAAAAAGGGTCACACATAATTTTGATTGTTGACATTTCAAAATTGATAAATTCAATAGTTGAATACAATTAATTAATATAGATTAATTAATCAAGGTTTTAATTTAATTCAATTGTTGAATTAAATATTTAATTAAATAATTTGATTATATAATTAAATCTAATTTGATTAGAAGGCCCAACAAAAGGAATAAAATATATTAATTAATCAATTGGGTTGATTAATTTGGGCTTTGGGTATTGATTGGATTTTGAAGTCCAAAACCCATACCATAATCTAATAGGCCTAATTGTAGAAGCCCATTAGATAATTGAAGATTTATTTACATATATATATAATGATATATATATGATATATATAAGAAAAGAAAAAAAAATTGCCACGTCATTGGTGGCAGTTTGTATAACACGGCAGTTATGGCAATTTTGTTTTTCACAAAATGCCATTAAGGCATTTATCAAATGTAACTCCCCACTATTGATTAGTGGGTGGTTTTTCTTTAGTTAATGGAAAGTGTGTTTTTCATTAAACATAGAGCACATACAATAATATACATAACATATGTATTTTGATAAAAATTATTAAGGGGTTGTCGTGTGTTTCTTTGGAAGGGAAAATATTGAAAGTGTTCATTTTGTTTTTCTTCCTCATTTTCATAAGTGTTTAGCTTCCTTATTTGTGTTTGTGGATAATAATTAACTAAGAATCATTATTCTATAACAATTAATCTCCTATCACTAGTTGATTGTGAGATTAAAAGTTCTATTTCAATTATCATTTTGAAGAACGGAATAAATTTTACTAGCAAAAGATTTATTCCGGTGTCTACAATCAAAAGGTGGACTCGATTAGAGGGGAGACGTTTGAATCCCTATTGGCGAACATTTGGTGTTTGGGTGATTGCCACATATCCGGGGAGTTGATTCCTCTCAATCTTCGCTAAAGGAGAAGACTCTACGAGGTAATTTTCTTTTATGACTTACGAATCAAAATTTGTATTCTCGCATGATAACGAAAATGCCGATAGTTAAAATCGCTACGTGAACCTACGGGGTTAGTGTTTATTGTGATGAATGCACTTGTTTTAATTAGATTAAAAATTTTAAATTTCATTTAATCTGAACGAACCCCCGTAAGGTATAAGCGAACCCAACGGTGGTATCGAGCCACGGTTTGCATTTTCGTTATCAGATTTTGATTCGTTTGATGTTTATTTGATAAGCATGTTATAATTGTTAAATTTTGTTTTTATAATTATTTTGTATGCGATAAAAAGTGTTTTATTTGATTTAAGCTTCGGATAAAATTGTTTCATTGATTTCTTATGAAGAATATCACTGAACCGGACTTCTAAGTATATGCTCAGATTCTGGAAATGATATCTAATTTGCAATAGCGCATTTGGTGTGCTGTTTCTATTAGATATATAATATGCATGAAATAAAAGTTTTAATGTTGGCAGATTACATGCATAATTTGTTGATTGAGAATTGACAAAGCTTCATGCATGTTTCATACAATTTTAAGTTTGTTAAAGTTTGTGAATCAGCCTCTGTTCGAATTCTTTTATTTCATCATGGTTTTAAGTTTAATTTATTCCTTTTGAAATTAAATAGTTAATTTCAATATTTATGGTAATCAAACCACGTTTTATCCCAAAATTAAATCAACACACAAAATTGGTAAATTTAAATGCTTTAAATTCATGTGATGGATAGCATAATTTATTTAGGGATGATCATGAGCCTATGACCAATGTGATTGGATGTGTTTTATTTCTTTGGGTTTTAGGGCTGCGAGCCTCTTATTCTATTTTTGTAAGTTCTTTAAATTTTCGTGATCGAGTAGACTAGGTGGTGAGGTTTTCCATTTATTGTAATTGGAGGACGTTCGATGCTAAAGGCCCACGCCCTTTGTGTGGGTAGATTTTTACAAATGTAATAGAATAGGAGACTCAAGACCCATGCGTGTATGGGTACATTAATAAAATGTAATAGAAATAGTTCTATTTATTTTGTTCCTTAGATTGACCACACCCATTTTTGGCTCAAATGGGTTGCATGGGCTGGCCATGATCATCCCACCGCTTTTTGCATAGGATGCATGTTAGATTTATTTAATGTTTTTGCTTGCGCTCATATGATGAATTGCGTTAAATAAAAACCCACCTAGTAATTAGGTTGATGAGGTCTTCAAAAGAAAACCCCAAGTTTTTGAAACTTAACAAGGAATTTAATTTTAATTAATTCCATATCAAACCAAATGGACAAGTTATGTTGGACATATCGTTCCATGCCTTCCATCAAAGGTAGATGACATGACGATGCTACCACACTTGGTCACCGCCACGAGTCGTGGGAGTGGTCTTGTCTTTGGAAAGTGTGATCCCTACCAAACATTGAGATGTTCATGGAATGGACTCGTCTTTATGTTGGCCATGAGTCATGGGACATCTTGATGCTCCATCTACACGAATGTTTGATGGGTTATGTTTGACACTTAGTACCATATAGGCTCATAAAATTGGGGTATATGGGAAAAGGAGCGAGAATAATCTTGAGGTTGTATAATGGTACAATTGTCAAAGAGTTGACTACCAATGGAAATATCTCATGGGCTCATAAAATTGGGGTGTGAAATTTTTCTTTGGGCTTCAAGCCCATTAAGAAAATTAGATTTTAAATTTTATTATGGGGTTAATAAAATTTGATAAAATAGTAAGGAGACATTTAATATTAAAGACCTTATATTGAATGAATATATTTTCCATAGTTTACTCATTTTTCTCCGTTTATTTTTGTAGATATCTCTACTAAAAAGGCTAAAAATCCGCTTGCATCCATACTTGAGCAAAACAAATTAATCGCCCAAATTTTGTCGATTGGTTGAGAAACCTAAAAATTGTCCTTGATCGGGAGAAGAGGGCTTATGTACTTGACAAAGTGCCTCCTCCACCTCCGAGGATAAGACATCGATGCCTATGGAGAATATCTCGTCATATCGATGACAATCTTGAGGCTCGGTGCTATATGTTAGCATCGATGTCAAAAATGAGCCGCAGATGCGAGAATGAGGGTCTAGATCATCTTCGAGATCCTTATTCGCCTACAAGAGTTGTATGGTGAAAGAACCAGGCAAATGAGATATCAGATATCGAAAGACCTTTTCGGATATCGTATGATGAGGCTCTTGACCCAAGACCATGGGTGAAGATGATAGCTCTCATTGAAAGGCTTTCGTCCCTTGGAGTCGTTATGGACAATGAGCTCTATGTGGACCTTTTCCGCAATCTCCGCCTCCCTCATTTGACACATTTGTTGTCAACTTTAACATGCACTCCATAGAGACTAGTCTCCCTGAATTGGTGAACATGTTAAAGACGATCAATCCACTATCAAAAAGGATAAGCCTATCTTGCTTGTTGGATCCACTTCCGTATCAAAGGCGCAAAGTCTAAGAAAAGGAAATGGAAAGGAAAGGGTTCCTCTAAGCCCAACAAGAAGGCACAGGACAATGGCAAGAAAAAGGTTAATTCTCAAGCTAATGACAAATGCCATAAGCTGCGGCAAAATGGGGCCTTTGGAAGAGGAATTGCAAGGAGTACCTTGCGAGCATGAAACGTTCGTGTATATATTTTGTTGAAGTTAACTTATCGATTAATGATGCTTCGGGTATTGATACCGGTTGTGGCTCACACATTTGCAATGATTTGCGAGATAATGAAAAGAAGCGGAAGCTTGATAGAGAGGAGACGGTCCTTAGGATGGGGAATGGAGCAAGAGTTCTTTGCATTAGCTATAGGGACTGCATTTATCTATCAGCTTTAGAGAATGGTTTTAAATAGTGTTTGAACAATTGTCTTTATGTTAGGATATTATTAGAAACATTATTTCTATTCTGTTTTGGATAGAGAAGGTTTTAAATTTGTCATTGAGAATGGAAGTTGTTCCATTTTCAAAGATTCTCGCATTTATATATTTAGGTTATTTGGCGAATTGTTTGTACATTATTACTCCCCATAAACCCATACTCACAATTCAACAAAATTAAAGAAAATTAGATAATCATAGTTCTTTCACTCTTTGGCATGCTAGATTAGGTCATATTTCGAAAAAGAGGATACAAAACTTGGCGGAAAAACTCGACCTTGGGGAGAGCAAAAATTGCCAACATGTGAATCATGTCTTAAAGGACAAATGACTAAATCACCATTTGTTGGACAAGTGGAGCGAGCCAAAAACTTGGATTTGATCCATACGGATGTTTGTGGACCACTAAGCGTTAGTGCACGAGGGAACTATCACTACTTCATAACTTTTACCGATGATTATTCTAGGTATGGTTATGTATACCTTATGAGGCTCAAATCGAAGCTTTTGAAAAGTTCAAAGAGTTTAGATATGAGGTAGAGAAACAAAGCTGATGTCGTAGTATTAAGACTCTTGATCGGATCGAGGAGGCGAATACTTGAACAATGAGTTTCTTAATTATTTAATAGAGAATGGGATTCTCTTACGGTGGACTCCTCTAGTACTCCACAACTCAACGGAGTTTCGGAGCGTAGGGAATCGAACATTGTTAGACATGGTTCGATCTATGATGAGTTTCACTACATTACCTTTTTCATTCCGGGGTTATGCCTTAGAGACGGCAACATACCTATTGAATGGGGTGCCATCTAAAGCCATACCCAATACACCATACGAAATGTGGTGTGGCAAGACACCCTCCTACAAGTACCTCAAAGTATGGGGGTGTCTTTGCTTATGTGAAAGCTTGAAAATGGGAGATAAGTTAGATATGAGATCTATCTTATGTAAATTAAAGTAGGATATCCAAGACGATCTATAGGGTATTATTTCTACAATCCTTTGGAACAAAAGGTGTTTGTTTCGAGGAATGCTACTTTCCTTGAAGATGAATTTCTTCGAAATGAATGGTGGAGTAGTAGAACTTGAAGAAATTCAAGAACCACGAGAATTTCCCGGATGTTGCGAAGTAGATAACACGCCAAAATTTGGACCATCGAAGCACAACCTCTTGAGAAATCCATAAGGGTTTCAAAAGGCGCCGAGAGGCTAAACCTTTTGTTAGAAAACAAAGAAGAGGGTCTCCTTTTGGATAATGATCAAGAAGCTATGGAGAGGCAATGTCGGGGCATTGACTCAAAGAAATGGCAAGAAGCAATGCAATCCAGAAATGGATTCCATGTCTTGCAACAAGGTATGGACCTTGGTGGACCCACCACAGGAATTGTTCCCATTGGTTGTAAATGGGTCTACAAGCGGAATCTTGGAGTAGATGGAGAGGTAGCGACCTACAAAGCACGTTTGGTTGCAAAAGGTTATACTCGAAGCGAGAATTGACTATGAGGAAACCTTTTCACCGATAGTGATGCTTAAATCCATTCGGATGCTATTAGCCATATCGATATTATGATTATAAGATATGGCAAATGGATGTGAAGATGCTTTTCTTAATGGAAACATTAAGGAAGAAATCTACATGAAGCGGCGAGAGGGCTTCATATCCGATGGGAGCGAGCAAAAGGTTTGCAAACTCGGAGATACATTTATGGACTCAAACAAGCTTGAGGAGTTGGAACATCCGATTTGATGAAACGATCAAAATGTTTGATTTTCATAAGAACCCGGATGAACCATGTGTCTACAAGAAGGTTAGTGGGAGTGCGATTGCATTTGTTGTGCTCTATGTTGATGATATTCTACTCATTGGGAATAATGTAGGCATGTTGCAATCAACAAGAACTTGGTTGTTAAAAACAGTTCTCCATGAAGGACTTGGGAGAAACATCCTTTATCACAGGGATAAAGATCTATAGAGATAGATCTCGAAGGATGATCGGACTATCGATCTACCAATGTACATAGACAAAGTGCTAAAAAGGTTTAGTATGGAGGAATCAAACGAGGTACCTACCAATGAAGTCATGGTGTTTCACTTTCTAATGGTATGTCCCCCAAGACACCTGAAGAAAGAGAAAGAATGTCTCGCATACCTTATGCATCCGCTATTGGGAGCATAATGTATGCAATGTTATGTACTAGTCCCGATGTCGCACATGCTCGAGTGTCACGGCAGATATCAATTTAATCCAGGGATGATCACTGGAAGGCCGTTAAGATGATCCTTAAATACTTGAGAAGGACTAAGGATATCTTTTAATATATGGAAATGGAGAATTTAAACTAGAGGATTCAGCGACTCTAGTTTTCGATCTGATATAGACGACTCAAAGTCGATGTCCGGATATATATTCACCTTGAATGGAGGAGCGGTTAGTTGGAAGAGTTCTAAACAAGAAATTGCGCAGACTCTACCTCTGAGGTGAATATATAGCCGCATCGAATGCAAAGAAAAGAGTCTGTTTGGATACGAAACTTCATCCAAGGGTTGGGTGTTGTTCCATCCGTAGTTGATCAATAATGATTTATTGTGACAACAACGGGCTATAGCGCAAGCAAAAGAGCCAAGATCTCATCAAAGATCCAAGCATATAATGGCGATACCACGATCGGAGAGATCATTGGTAGAGCGACGTCGTCGTGGATCGAGTCGCGGCGAGAAAATGTAGCAGACCCACTGACTAAGCCCTTATCACAAAGGTATTTGATGGACATCTCGAGAAGATGGGCCTAAAATACATGGGCAATTGGAGCTAGGGCAAGTGGGAGATTGTTAGAGTAGGGTGCCCTGCACTCCAATTAGAATTGGATTTATCCTACTTGTAAAAACAATTTTATTGGAAATTATATTAATATAAAGGCATTTTTCTTTACCTTGTGTTTTGCATTTATTATTTAATTGCTCATAGATAAAGTCCTTAGATCAGTTTAAGCTATGGGGTATGGTTGCGCATTTGATGGCGATCATGGAACATGCCTGTTGGACCTCTAGCGCTACTTAGGATTGACGATTGTCCCCCACAAAACCAACACGAGTCTTTTTAGCGCGCTTTGTCCTCACTCACGCGCACTCGGAAAACTTCCCAGGGGTCACCCATCCCATGTCTACTCCAGGCCAAGCACGCTTAACCTCGTAGTTTCTATGTAATGGGCACGAGAAAAGAAGATGCATCTGTTGGTATAGGTAGTCCAAATCATATCCTTTAAGCTATCCTTAACTATGCAATCCGCTCACGAGTTCGAATCGCGGGCGCACCTCGCGCTTCTCTTTTAAAGCCCATTGCGTGCGGGATCTTTGGACCAAATCCCAACAATCCTCCCAAAGACTCGGCCATCTTCTCGTTCCATTCGATGCTGGCAACCTCCATTTGTCCGCCAAACTTCTTGATTCTAACGCCAACTTCTTGATTCAAGCGTCGCGTCACGAAGCCTCTCGATTCCGGCCACCCAACAACCTACACCTTGATTTCGATCTTACCGCCGTTTGGCCACGACAACTTACGATTCTGGTCCACCAAGAACCTACACCTTGATTTGATGCCTTTTACGAGTTAAAGCCACCTGGCAACCTACCCTTGATTCTGGTCCACCCAAAGAACCTACACCTTGATTCGATCCGATTCCCGCCACCTGGCAACCTACCCTTCGATTCTGGTCCACCCAAAGAACCTACACCTTCGATTCCAGCCTATTTTACCTCGATTCGGCCATCCGGCAACCTACATTCGATTCCGGTCCGTTTCCTCTGCGCTGCGCCCGATCTCGTTCCACCGCTCCCGGCAACCTCACTTTGCGGCGTGCTTCCAAGGGAATTCGAACTCGTGACCTTCTACGTCCGGTTGTTGGACCTCTGGCCGCTACTCCGGATTGACGATGTCCCCACAAACCAACACGAGTCTTTTCTAGCGCGCTTTGTCCTCACTCACGCACGCACGGGAAAACTTCCCAGTGGGGTCACCCATCCCATGTCTACTCCCGAGGCCAAGCACGCTTAACCTCAGAGTTTCTATGTAATGGGCACGAGAAAAGAAGATGCATCCGTTGGTATAGGTAGTCCAAATCATATCCTTTAAGTTATCCCTTAACTATGCAATCCAGCGCTCACGAGTTCGAATCGCAGCCGCGCCCGCGCCTCTTTTTAAAGCCCATTGCGGGCAGGATCTTGGACCAAATCCCAACAATGCCTCTAAGGTTTTGATCTTAAACTAGTTCAAGTGATAGGTTTTTCAAGATAGGACATTGAATAACCCCAAAGACTTGTGTATATGATGCATGCTCGTGAGACGAGAATGTTACATTCCATTAACATTAGCGTTGAGACGCAAATGCATATATCGGGTGCTTGTTGGCGAACAAGTTCATCGAACATGACCCAATGAAAATTCTTATATGGAAACTTTGTTTGTCGAATAAGAATTTTCATATTTGCAATAGTACATGATTAATCGCAAATACTTGAGGCACGGCATAAAGATGGCTGTGTCTACATCATGCAATATTTTGATTTATTTTTTGATTGCTTGACAATCACAAAGGGTATTTTGTATTGCACTGATGTACATGGAGACTTGTCTGTCAGGGCGACATAGAATTCGACACTTGTCTTTTGTGAGGAATTTCTGTGTTTTCGTAGTTTGTGATTCAAAGACCTTGGCCAAGACACGATGAATTTGATTCATAAAGAATCACTAGAACTTGAAATGGAATCACAATTATTAAATCAATTGGGTTTCGATAAATCCATACCCAGATTTAATCGGGAAATTAGTTGTCGAAAGGATTGTACATGTATGCAATTGCAATTGAAATAGTTTCTTCCATTTATTTCACCTAATACTAGGTAATCATGCTACTTGCTAGATGTTACCATGATTTGTAGGTTCTTGAAATTAAAGAGTTAATTTCAAGTATATTAATTAATATGATTAATTAGTAGAATAAATTATTTTTATTTGAAAGTTACAAAAGTTGTAAGCCTGCAACTAGTATTAGTTGTGAACCAAAAGGTCACACATAATTTTGATTGTTGACATTTCAAAATTGATAAATTCAATAATTGAATACAATTAATTAATATAGATTAATTAATCAGGGTTTTAATTTAATTCAATTGTTGAATTAAATATTTAATTAAATAATTTGATTATATAATTAAATCTAATTTGATTAGAAGGCCCAACAAAAGGAATAGAATATATTAATTAATCAATTGGGTTGATTAATTTGGGCTTTTGGGAATTGGATTTTGAAGTCCAAACCCATACCATAATCTAATAGGCCTAATTGTAGAAGCTCATTAGATAATTGAAGATTTATATATATATATATATATAATATATATATATATATATGATATATATATAAGAAAAAAAGAAAGAAAAAAAATTGCCACGTCATTGGTGGCAGTTTGTATAACACGGCAGTTATGGCAATTTTGTTTTTCACAAAATGCCATTAAGGCATTTATCAAATGTAACTCCCCACTATTGATTAGTGGGTGGTTTTTCTTTAGTTAATGGAAAGTGTGTTTTTCATTAAACATAGAGCACATACAACAATATACATAACAGATGTATTTTGATAAAAATTATTAAGGGACTGTCGTGTGTTTCTTTGGAAGGGAAAATATTGAAAGTGTTCATTTTGTTTTTCTTCCTCATTTTTCATAAGTGTTTATCTTCCTTGTTTGTGTTTGTGGATAATAATTAACTAAGAATTATTATTCTATAACAATTAATCTCCTATCACTAGTTGATTGTGAGATTAAAAGTTCTATTCCAATTATCATTTTGAAGAACGGAATAAATTTTACTAGCGAAAGATTTATTCCGGTGTCTACAATCAAAAGGTGGACTCGATTGGAGGGGAGGCGTTTGAATCCTATTGGCGAACATTTGGAGTTTGGGTGATTGCCACATATCAGGAATTGATTCCCTCTCAATCTTCGCTAAAAGGAGAAGACTTACGAGGGTAATTTCTTTTATCACTTACTTAATCAAAATATGTATTCTCGCATGATAACGAAATGCCGATAGTTAAAATCGCTACGTGAACCTACGGGGTTAGTGTTTATTGTGATGAATGCACTTGTTTTAATTAGATTAAAAATTTTAAATTTCCATTACGAACCCTCGTAGGTATAGCGAACCCAACAAAATATATAAGAAAAATAATATTCAAACCTGAAATTAAAAGAGTCGCCTTTGTTGAATGGAGACAAGTAATTAGTCTAAGCAACAATGGCAGGACGACTTTGAATATATGGATATCATAAATTAAACACCTATTTATTTCCCCACATTTCTACTTACACTTTGATATACAGCAAAGTCAGACTTCTTTGTTTCTCACCAATCCTTCGAGAAAACAATCAGTTTGACGAAGGAACGTGGTATATTACCAAACACAATATAATCAGTTAAGGCTGTGATTTGGAAACAAAGAAAGTTCCCTTTCTTTTCGACGAGAAAATTTTGTCTCAACTTGCGATTGTTTATGATATTTTTTTCTTTAAAAAAATATACTATTCATTTACTTCAATTTTTTCTTTCACAAATCACATCTAACATTATTTCAATATATATATATATATATATATGTGTGTGTGTGAAAAATTCATTCACACTATCATCTTAAAAATTACACTACTCAATCACTCTCACATTCTAATCGACAGTCATATCCAATTATTATTTCATTATTTATATAACGTATCAACTATTATCTTTACATTTTTCTCAAAATTTATTATTTTGCTTTCTAAGTTTTTCTAATCACTATTCACTATTAGAAAGTAAAAATACAAAATGAAATGGTAAGGACACGATTAAAAATACTTTCATTTTTAAATTTTATTTCGCTAGACAATAGTGATGAAATTGTAACAATCAAAACAAACAAACAAAAGAAACATGAGAAAAGTGCACGAACAAATCAAAGGTGCGTGTGATATTGGTGTCATCAATTGATTTATTCAAGGGCACTCTCTTGTGCGGCGGAGTCTCCTGCGGATCTAGATCCACAGAGGCGAGCTCCATTTAAAATAACCCGCCTAGAGAACCGCTAATTTCTAACCAAACCCGCTGGTTTTCAAAAATCGAACCAATCCCACTCGGCTACCCCGTGCCCTAGCTCGTGTTTCCTCAAAGAACGGTCGTCTCCCGGCTCCAGACTCCTAGCTAGTGGTCCTCAAAGAACAGTCGTCTCTCCTCAGGCTCGTCCCTAGCTCGTGTTCCCCGAAATGTGTCGTCTCCCTCACCGGGACGAATGAAAAAGATAAGCGAAAAAATCCTCAGCTTGTGTTCTCTCCGTCTCCCTCTCTCGACGTGAATTAACATAAAAACCTCTCAAGCGTTCTCTCATTGTGTCACGGTATGTAGAATTTCGATTCGATTTACCTTTTGTTACAAAAATATATGTATGAAATTTTGTTAGTATTGGTGTTTGTTATTGTAAGAAAACTTTTTCTTCTTTTTTGTTTTCAAATTTTCTGTGTAAGTTTTGTTGAAGAACAAAATGGACAATATAAAAGAGCAAATAAGGTATGAATTCTTCCATTAAGACTAAAAGTATTACTTTTATAGCTAAAAGTATCACTTTTCAATCAAAAGATCGATTTCTAATGAAAAGTATTGCATTTAGATGTTGTCACCGTCATTGACTCTAGTGATGAGGGTGATGAAATCAAAATTGACACAGATGATGATTGTGATGTAATGCTCCAAAAAATTTGAAGGTAATGTATCATTTATCTTTTGTCACTCAGTTTTCAAGTATTGATTTTCTAGTAAAAAGTATCATTTTTTCAATGAAAAGTATCACATTTCTAACCAAAAGTATTATGCTTAGATGTTGTCACAATTCTTCGTGTTTTCCTCAAAATGATGAAGTCAATATTGCCACACGTAATCCAAATGATACAACACTCCAAGAAGTCAAGGTAATGTGCTTCCCATTTTTTGTCAATTAAGTTTTGAAGTATTACTTTTTTATTAAAAATATCACTTTTTTGGAATGAAAAGTATCACATTTCTAACCAAAAGTATTACGCTTAGATGTTGTCAATTAAGTTTTTGAAGTATTACTTTTTCATTAAAAAGTATCACTTTTTAAGTGAAAAGTATCACTTTTTGAATGAAGTATCATATTTCTAACCAAAAGTATCACTTGAGTTTTTCAAGTATTGCTTTTCTAGTAAAAAGTATCACTTTTTCAATTAAAAGTATCACATTTCTAACCAAAAGTATTATATTTAGGTGTCACAATTAATCTGTGATAGGGTGATGAGTTTCCAATGAGGCTGGAGTTGATAATGAAGATGAAAATGAGTTGGATGTGAGTGGTTGTCTTCTACATATAACAAGAAAAACAATTAAGGATATGCATCGATTGTATTGTCGTCATGCTCGTCTTTGTTGGTTTTAGTGTACGAAAATCGACTACTAGAAAATCTACAAATTTAAAACAGGAGTTGTTGTTGAGAAATACTATGTATGTTCCTATTTGGATTTAAGCAAAAATGAACGTAAAAGAAAAAGGCTAATGTTACACGCACTTAGGATGTAAAGCTTCAATGAGAGTAAAGTTAAATGGGAGAGGGGCTTTACGAGGTAGTTCAAAGATATTGTGGAACACAACCATCAACTCACAAGAAGAGAATGGAGCCATTTACATCGCTCCGAAAGAGTCATTACAAATGAAAAAGGCAAAGCTATTGAGGATATGATATCTTGTGGGATGAAAGCCACTCAATCTTACGTTATATGGTACACAACGCGTGGGGCGAACAATGCCTTGGTCATACTTTGAAAGACCATTTGAATTTTGTTAATAGATTGAAAATGAAAACAATAGAAGGTGGCGATGCACAGACGTTAATTGACATCTTATGTCAACAAGATGTCGAAGAGGAGGATTTCTTTTTTAGAGTGAAGTTGGATGAATTTGGTAGATTATCTAATGTATTTTGGAGGGATTCCATGATGAAGGAAGACTACAAGATATACGGTGACGTTATGATATTTGACACAACATATCGCACGAATAAATACAACTTGATTTGTGCGCCATTTGTTGGGGTCAACAACCACCGAAAAACGTCATGTTTGGGTGTGCTTTTTATCCGATGAAAAATTTGAATCATTTGAGTGGCTTTTTCAAGTCTTTACAAAATCAATGGGTGGAAAATGTCCTGTAACTTTGTTCACTGATCAAGACCTGGCAATAAGCAATGCAATTGAAAAGGTAAATACTTTATGACAATAATCTGATACTTTTGTCTGTGATACTTTTATAGCTAAAAGTGATACTTTTAGCTATAAAAGTGATACTTTAGCATGAGAATCAGATACTTTTCCTCATAACATATATGGTTAATTTTGTATGTGATACTTTTGTCTTTTATAGCGAAAAGTGATACTTTTATAGCTAAAAGTGATACTTTAGCATGAGAATCGATACTTTTCCCTCAGAACATATATGGTTAATTTTTATGTGATACTTTTATAATTGTGATACTTTTATAGCTAAAAGTGATACTTTTAGCTATAAAAGTGATACTTTAACATGAAAATTATATACTTTTCCTCCAAACATATATGGTTAATTTTGTTTTATTTTTCATGCGCAGGTTTTCCTCAAACAAGGCACATGCTATGTCTTTGGCACCTTCACGAGAATGCTATAAGTCGGTTTGGACGCGTTTGAAAAAAATAATTCTTTCAAAGAAGCATTCAATAAATGTTTGATTGGTTGTGTTGATGAAAGAGACTTTGAAATTTCTTTGGAATTCTATGATTTTGGAGTATGAATTGCATGATGATTCTTGGTTTCGCGCATGTATGATTTGAAGGAGAAATGGTGTCTTGCATTAAGCAAGGATATTTTTCTGGGAATATTATCTTCACAAAGGAGTGAGAGTACGAAAGCAAGATAAGATTTAATGCAAAGAAAACAACAACTCGATCAATATTATGGAATTTTTCAAGGAACATTAAAGCGTTGGAGGAACAATGAAAAAGAAAAATGAATTCGATTGCTCAAGATCAATTCCAACGCCTGTACTACCATTGATGGAATGTTGAAACATTTCTTGAGGTATATACATTGACCCTTTTTAAAGAGTTTGAGAGTGAGTTTATTAAAAGTATCTCTCGAATGCATCATTGTGCGTGTTGAAGAAAACATCATGGTTTATGACATTTCAATGCCAAGTGATGGGGTTGTTGTCATCGTGTGGTGTATGATTGTTTAAATATGCTCATAAACCTGTTCTTGTAAGAAATTTGAGGAGTGTGGTTTACTGTTATCATAGCTTAAGAGTATTTCATATGCATTCTATCTCCAAGATTCCCGAGTGTTACATTGTCAAAAGATGGACAAAATTTGTCAAAACAGAGTTGTGGGGAAGTTCAATAAGATGGTGAAAGTTCTCACAAACCGAAGGATTGTGTTCTCGCGGCATGAAATGGCACGAAACTATTATAATCTTATTCTAAAATGCCAAGACAATGAGGAGGCGAGAAGAATCATCAAGATGGCTACAATAGAGATTCTTTAGCTGTTGATGCATTGATAAATACATCAATTATACGGGACAACATGAGGTTTCTAATTCTTCTAACAAAGATATCTTGGATCCTACACGTTCGGTTGCAAAGGGGAGAAGGCAAAGGATCAAGGGGCATTTTCAGCTGAGAAAAACAAGAAGAAGAAAAGTAGTGATACAACAAGCTCACATCCATCCAAGGAGTTTGGTTCAAAGACTCCTAATCCTCGATTATTTTAGTATTCCTTGTTTTAGTATTGAATTGTTGATTTTTAGTATTGTTGAATTGTTGATTTTTAGTATTGAATTGTTGATTTTTAGTATTGGATTCTTGACTTTTATTATTGAATTTTTAGCTTGATTATTATAAATGATGGTGATACGTTTATCCCAAAAAACGATACTTTTGTAACAAAAAGTGATACTTTTAACCCAAAAGGTGATACTTTTCTAATGGAAAGCTATACTTTAATGAGATAATACTTTTTTAATGCTAAATGATACTTTTAACCCAAAAAACGATACTTTTGTAACAAAGAGTGATACTTTTAACCCAAAAGGTGATACTCGATTGAAAGTTATAATTTAATGAGATTAAACTTTTTTAACAATAAATGATACTTTTAACCAAAAAATGATACTTTTGTAACAAAAAGTGATACTTTTAACCCAAAAGGTGATATTTTTCCAATTGAAAGCTATACATCTTGACATGATTCTTTTTTAACAAAAGTGATACTTTTAACCCAAAAAAACTATACTTTTTTAATAGAAAGTGATACTTTTGTAAAAGAAGTGATACTTTTCCAATGGAGGCTATACATCATGACATGATACTTTTTTAACAAAAAGTGATACTTTCAACCCAAAAACGATACTTTTTTACAGAAGGTGATACTTTTAAAACAAGCAACGATACTTTTTAAAAACAAGGTGATACTCTAATAAGCCTATTTCTAAAACTCGGCAACAAAATGCTCGAACATTACAAATGTGCTTATTCACAACCACTCCAACTTACTGAATGTGAAAACACTTTTACGTCATCTTCCCAAAGAAAAACTATTCAATACCTATCAATGTAACTTGCACCAAACTAATTTATACATGCATAAAAATTAGAAACAATTCTTCTCTTTCATTCTATACCGAGCCCTATACATACATCAATCAACTTGTTTGATTTATAAATTCAATTGCTTCCTTCTCAACTTGCACTCTTAATTCATTCCACCTAAGGCCGAGAACAATCTTTGCGCAATAAAGCCCTTAATTTGCGCTGTTCACCAACCTTCAATAAAAACAAGATAAAACAAAGGTAAAATAAATAAAAACAAGATAAAACAAAGACATTTAATCTAATCTAATTTGCAAAAATATTCATACCTTACGCAAATCCGATTCCGAGTAAACAAGCCCCTGGATATTTTTCATGTGGTGCATTAGGAAAAACACCACGATCAATGTTGGCTATTTTTCTTTGCCATGGAAATTTGACATTATCAAATTCATATTTTGCAACATCATCACTTTAGGGTGGTTTTCTCCTTCAAGAAAATGCTCATTTCTCTTTCTTTGAAATTAAAAAGAGAAATCACACTAATGAGAGATACTTTTCACTTCAAAGTATTACAAATAATGAGTAATACTTTTCACTTGAAAAGTGATATTTCTCATATGAAAAGTGATACTTTTCACATAAAAGTGATACTTTTTACTTCAAAGTATTACAAATAATGAGTAATATTTTTCAAGTGAAAAGTGATACTTTTCATATGAAAAGTGATACTTTTCACTTCAACGTATTACAAATAATGAGTAATACTTTTCAGTGAGTGATACTTTTCATATGAAAAGTGATACTTTTCACTTAAAAAGTGATACTTTTCACTTCAAGTGTATTACAAATAATAACATGAAAACTAACATCAATAATAACATCAACTAAATAATTTACCACCAATTTTGCTAGACTAATATAGTCAGGAGCAACATTTTTATTATGCACCAAATTATCCAGATATTGCACTTTTGCATCAACAAAGTTGATGACAGCACAGATATAATGTTGCTTGTAGCAAATTGGCACAAAAATCTGCATTTTTAACAAGAAAATCAGGACAAAAATCTGCATTTTATAAGAAGAAAAGCTAAATTACAAAGCAAAAGTTGAGAGATATTCTTACAAAATCCACGGTGCTGAGGTCTCGGCTGTTTCCACTTGACATCCAATGATTCCAGCAATCTCTCAAATTTTTACTATTATCCTGCCCTTTATCTCTCAAAAGATTTTCAAGGTAGATCTGTTGCACAAGTGTGATACTTTTAAGATTCAAATTAATACTTATAAAGCATAAAATGACACTTTTAAATAAAACTTACAGAATGTTGAGCATGGAAGTAAAAGCAGTTCGTTGCTGGTCTTTTGTTAAGCAACATAGCCCATGTGTCTATGATGCTTATGTGGATCATCATTGAATCATGCAATGTCATGATGCCATCATTAAATGCAATATAAAAACCTCCAGCATGTGCAAAAGCGTTTGAACTGAAAATTAAAAACA
Source organism: Rehmannia glutinosa (assembly GCA_016081115.2). Classification (NCBI taxonomy): domain Eukaryota; kingdom Viridiplantae; phylum Streptophyta; class Magnoliopsida; order Lamiales; family Orobanchaceae; genus Rehmannia; species Rehmannia glutinosa. Next base: position 48,529 of record JABTTQ020002636.1, read on the forward strand.
ATTAATACAACAAGAAAATGGATTTGAACAGGAAATTAAAGGTAAATTATAAAAACAATTTACTTACTCGATAATTTTTTTGTGATTGAAAAAGCAATAATCAATAATATCTTGCTCCTTCCTGCGCAAGAATTTGAGGCTGCTCTTGTGTTTTTTCATGAAAGTGGACTTGAATTGCCTTTGGATCAATAGGCCATGGTTCGTCAGAATTTTAGCATCCTCTCTTGCTTCTTCATTCCTAACTTCTTCGCCGGCTTCTTCACCACCTTCTTCACCAACTTCTTCCCCATTTGTTTGCTCGAATCTTTCTCTTCTTCGCCACTTTTTTCCGACCTGACGGGGTAAGGAGCTCAAAATTTGGCATTTGAGCCGCCAAATTCTTCATCAATTTAAAGTTTTCAACAGCTTTATCAATCGGCTCGTGCACCTTCGAGTCCGAGAAGAATCAAGCTTTCGAGAGATTGACGAGTGCGGAGATGAAATTGTATCTTTCTTCTCTTGCTTCTCTTATGTCATCTCATTTTTCAATTTTCAGAACTCGTCCATATGGAATTGTATAACAAGATTAAAATTTCTCTTGCACATCAAAAAAGCTTTGCGAACATTCTACAAAAATAAGAAGAAATATGTTAATATTTGACATGAAAAATGATACTTTTCACTTCCAAGTATTACATTGGTTAATAATACTTTTCAAGTGGAACGTGATACTTTTCATAGCAAAAGTGATACTTTTCACATGAAAAGCGATACTTTTCACTTCCTAGTATTACACTTTGATTAGTAATACTTTTCAAGTGAAAAGTGATACTTTTCACTTCCAAGTATTACAGTGATCAGTAATACTTTTCAAGTGAAAACTGATACTTTTCAAGTAAAAAGGGATACTCTTCCCTTCAAGTAAAAACTGATACTTTAAATGAACTTACATCCCTAGCCAGCTTCTCCAACTCGTCATCATCGAGCTCCTTCCCCTTTGGTAGTTTCAAATTTATATATTCATCATCACCAACTTGAACATCTTCTTGTTCGTCCTCTTCGTATGCATTTTTCCCAACCTTCTCTTTTTCTCACCGTTTTTTTCCACTGTCTCATTTTTCCCAACCGCCTCTTTCTCAACCGTGCATTTATTCCTCGAGCTAACAGGGGTATGTATCCGTTACCCATTCACTCCCCCCCCTAGCACAAAGCAATAGAGCTTTCTTGCTTTATTCTTTTCCTCACCTTATCGGGGTCCGGTGAGATATCGGTGGTAGTGTGGATGGTTCAAAGCGTTTCCCCGCCACTTCAATCTATGGAAATACAAAAACAATAAGACCAAAACACACCCATCGATGTATTTAGCTCCGGGATTCCTATTGTATTTGTCCACCCCTCGTACTGACTTTTTCAAAACATACGAACACAGTCATAGTCCCCTATTTTCTCCACATTGATGGTGATCTAATCGCATGCAAGTCAACTTTTCGATTCGTCCCTGAGTCAAAAAAGAAGGCAAGCAATAAATAACAAAAAGGCGCTTAAAATCATCACCGCCATCCACCTACCTACTCTCAATCACATTCTTAACCTTGTAAACCAAACAATCCGCCGATGTAAACGCGTCTCCTTCAACTCACGACTCAACAAAATATACTCTCCCCGATCCAATTCGAACATCATTCCCAATTTTATTGGGCAATAGAAAAAGATCACATATGTCATCCGATGTGACAACAAAACTCGCATTGTCGAACTTCAACATCCGATCGGTACCATTAAAATTCTTTACCGATTTTTAACAATACCCATAGGGAATCTTGAATCGATACGAAGACTCAACAAACCACCAAATCTATCGACAACATCACCTTTTGTTGATCATCAAATTTTCAAACTCACATAAATCTTGGGGTTTACATTGGCCGATAAAGTCTCGCAACACATAAAGAGTGACACTTTTAATAGCATTAACATGCAACCGATATGAAAAGTGATACTTTTAATACAAAAAGTGATACTTTTAACACATAAAGTGATACTTTTAACACATAAAGTGATACTTCTATATGAAAGTATGTTAAAAGTGATACTTCGGTTAAGTGATATTTTTAACGAGGAAAAGTGATACTTTTAATACGTAAAGTGATACTTTTAACACATAAAGTGATACTTTTAACACATAAGCGATACTTCTATATAAAAGTATGTTAAAAGTGATACTCGGTTATGTGATACTTTTAACAGAAAAGTGATACTTTTAACATAAAAAGTGATACTTTTATCACGAAAGTGATACTTCTATATGAAAGTATTTCCATAACACAAAAATATGTTAAAAGTGATACTCGGTTATGTGATACTTTTAACACGAGAAGTGATACTTTCAACAAAAAAGTGAAACTTTTCATATGAAAAGTGATAATCCGATATGAAAGCATATGTTACCTGTCTTTTCGCCTTTTTCTACTAAGTTCTCCACATCGAGCTATTCCTATCATCTCCATTGCAACAGTAAATACAATCAAATAAATTAACACAAACATCAAAACAACACAATATAATCATGCATTAAACAAAATGACTATACCTAGTTTTATCTTCCTCTACTTTTTTCCTTTTGTGGTACTTTTCTCTTCTTTGGGATAGGCTTTGAATCTTTTGCTTGAATATTTTTATTTTCCTTAGCTTTCCTTTTTCGGGAATATCTTTTTCATTTCTCGTATGAGTTTCTTTTTTATAGGAGAAACCGTCTTGCGTGCCTTCATTTTGTAATACCTGTTTAGGGACAATCGGCATACGAGTACGAGGTGTTTTAGGATCTTCTTCCATTATCACAGAGGATATATAAATGTGCACAAACAACTTTTTTTTTAGCTTAAAAGCGCAAAAATATAAAAATAAAAAAAAAACACAGATTAAAATCTCGAAAATATATAAATCTAATAAGAAGAAATTAACATGACTACTTTATGAACACTAAAATGAATTTCGCATAAAAACTCATAAACCCTAAACAAAATCGAGAACATAACAACCCCAACACAAGAAAGAATCGAAAAACCGAACAAAAACGGGAGAAAAATAAAGAAAAATGGAAAAATCGAACACCAACACCACACCCGTACACCAAACCAACCCCGAACGCCAACCCTAGATAAAATGAGAACATAAAAACTCAAAACCGAACAAAAACGGAAAAAAAACGAAGAAAAAGGGTAGAAACTACACGGTTAACAAATCGCAAGAAAAGTTGAACTAAAAATCAAGAAAAAAGGAGAAAAAACCATAAAAATTGAAGAAAACGGAAAAAGATGACTTACCGGTTGACAAATTGAGGAATCGCGCAAGAAAACCTAGCGAACCGAGCGAAAATCGGGAGAAAATCGTGAGTTCGAGCGGGAGATATGAAACGGGGATGAGAGAAAGGGTTTGGAATTGGGATGGAGGGAAAATAGCAGGTCTCAGAGTGTTTTTTACAAATGGGATTGGTAGGTCTGACTGGGGCGGGTGGGTTGACTGGGGCGGGTAGTCAGCGGGTAGGCTGGCGGGTCGGTTTCACTAAATAGAGCTCCGTCTTACGGAACTAGATCTGTGAGACGGTCTCACGCAAGTTTTTGTGTATTTTTTTTCATTATGTAGAACTATATATAAATTTATGACACAGTTTTATTTAATATATATTCAATATGAGTAATTTTATTCCAATAATCAATATTTTACGGAATAGCTGTGTAAGCTTAGTTTAGATATGTTTATTCTAATAAATTATTTTAGTTACCTCTTTGAAATAGTTCGGGCTTCCATGCTGAAAGAATTGACTATAAAAAAATTGACACTTTGTAGTTTTCAAAAGTAAGTACTAAAAAACTAATTTGAAAAATGAATAAATAAATTTTAAAATAGTTTGCTCAAAACTTACTAATCTAAGTAATCTTAAACAATTTATTTTTTTATTTTTATTTTTTTTTGACAAATAAACTATTTATTTTTTTAAAATTATGTTATCAATCAAGTTTCATGATCTTAAATCTGTACTAGTGACTTTTAAATCATAATCGAGATAATTCCACCTATGATGATTTACAAATAGTACAAATACATATGCAAAGACACATAATAAGTTATTTATTTTGAGGAAGCCCCATTTATAATTTTGTTTTATTTATTTTGAGTTTTAAACAATTAAATTTATTAAGCATATGGATTAAAATCTAAATGGTATCAGAGCCGGTTAACCATTGACCACTTCTCTGATTCGAACCGTGCATGAACCGCCATACGAAACGACGCGTTAATTTTTTTCTTTTCATTATAAAATATTAAAAGGAAAAACTTTCATCCTTGTTTCAACAAAGTTGTTAACCACTAGTAGAGATGTTAACTGACTGGCCCCCTAGTCCTATAGGGACTCTAGAGGGTCATGCGGGCTAAATGGGTCGTGTTAAAATAAATTGGCAATATTGGAACCTAACCTTAACTTTAGCGGGCTTCGGGCTAACGGGCACTATCGGGCTATAAGTCAAAAATAAAAATATATATTTAAATCTAAAATTTTGAACTCAAATATATATAACATTTAGGTTTAACATTTTAAGTTAAATTATTAAGTCATAAATAAAAATCATGCAAAGTTTCTAATTGCATTATATTACAAACTTATAAAATTAAATATTGTATGATCTAAATTTTAAAAATAAAATAATAATAATTAAAGCTACTCATAATTAACATTTTTTTCTGTAATTACTCATATGATTATAAGTTAAATTTTTCAAAATTATATTTTAAATCTAAAATTTTAAATTTGAGCATATGTAACATTTAAGTTTACCATTTAAAATCAATCTATTCATAATAAAAAAAAAAAAGTCGTGCATAATTTATAATTATATTGTATTAACAAAATTATAAAATTAGATTTAGCACCATTTAAAAATATAATTTATATCCTAAATAATCAAATAAAACTACGTGATTCATAATAAAAATATTTTGAGTATAGAAAAGTTGGGTGTGGTACAGAGAAGTGTTGAAGTTGAGATTGAGGTAGCAAGACGTGGAAAATGATCTCATTATCTACAATGTATGTTGAAAGTTTCAAAACTGGTAGCGGCAGTGACTATCATCATCGTGTATTTATATAGAGAGAAACAGTTATTGAAGAAGTAATTATCAAATAGTCGAAAAACTAAATTAAGTAATAAATAAAACAAATTAACAAGAAATTTGTCAAGAAATATATCTTGTTTAATAAAGTTAAACTTAAAGATGAGGAAAAAGTGAATTTGAAAAATAAATTTACTAGTAATAGATAATAAAAGTAGATATAAAATATTAGAATTATATTTATTTGTTAAAAAATAAAAATAGCTAGCGGGCTAGCCGGTTAACGCCGGGCTAGCCCTAACGGGCTTCAGTTCCGGGCCAAAAAAACCCGGATTTAAACGGGCCAAAATAATTCGGCCATAACCCTCTTTTGTTCTGGTTTAAATGGCCAGGGCAACGGGCTGCTGCCCGTTCAACATCTCTAACCACTAGGGTTAGCCTTGTAGCCACGAGTAGTATTACTCGCAATGACAAAACCCTGGTTCGAGTACCTGCAATGACGGGATCCAACTTTCCTCAAAAAAGACAAAGCTGTTATAATAAAAATACAATCTGAAAAATATCACTGAGAAGCAAATGCTAAAATAAATATAAGTTGAGAAATACATAAGCACTGTACCATCATCATATGTATTTCTCATGCTACAATAAATACTATTTCCAGAAAAGTACCCTCATTAGTCATTAAACAAAAAAACTAAGAGATAAAGAGTGGGAGGCAACTCCGTAGCAGTCAACCACTCAATAAATATAGCTTAAATAACTAAACTGAAATTTATAAATCCAGAAAGCGTCGAATACTCAATTAATATAACTTAGAAAAATTTAAAATCAACTTATAAGCTAACAATGATCTATGTACAAGTACAACTTTATGCAATTTGCATTAACATATATACAGGCTGACACTACAAGACCCATTAAACTGCTGGAATGATAATTCAGTGTTTACTTCTGGACTATGGTAAAAGGATTGATTCCATACAGCGAAACACAGCTGCTCGATCGATTACATTTTCTTTGCTATCTTCATAATTATGTACTACAACAAAACATATATATTGAGGTAAAGCAACGTAAAAGCTATGCTGATTCATCTGAAAATAGTGAACCAACAAATGACGACATGTCAACAATTCCTCATCTGGCTTCAAATCTGCAGGAAAACTGAATGATGTCAAAATCAACGTACGACAAGTCAATCTAACGTAATTTCTCGATAACATTCATAAATGTTAATTGTTCATTAAATTTGCACTTGCTATAGCATGGCTCAATTAAAACATAAGGAGGATGTTTGGCTGAGCTCTCAAACAGCTTATAAGCTCTCTAAAAATATTTGGTAATTTTTTTAGAAAGATCATATAATGTTCTGAAATAAGATGTTAGCAGCTTATAAGTTATTTTTTTTAAAAAGGTGGGGAATCCCAACTATTTTTCAAAAATAAGATCTTATTTAACAAGATCCTCTAGTTTTGAACATTTTGATTACAAAACTGCCATCACTAACATCTTATAAGCTCTATCATCTCTTTTTATCAAACACTTCAACAACTTATTTTCACAATAAAATCTAACAAGTCACATGAGTGAGCCCTTTTATATGTCGTCTAACTAAATGTTTTCAAAAATTCACATGCACTTTCAAAACTCATTAACTGCTCCGATTAAGACACATCCATATCCTTTCTTACTAAGCCAAGAAGGACGCATGCATGAAACACCGTATTACAATCATAATACCACTGCATGGCATGAAAAAGCTTTACGAGAGGAGATTTTCCAGAGAACACAGTGGGAAACTAGGAAAATATCATAACATGTACGTATAAATATAACAAGTTTCATATGAGAGCAAAGCTAGGCTGGAGTCAAACCACATTTAAGTCAAACAAAATCGGAAAACCACATAAGCCTTCAAAAAGAAAGACGGCGGCACACACATACAAATTTATACTAGTTTATCAGTTAAAACTGATTTGCGATACGGTTCAGTCATGGAAAATAACTTCTATAAAATCTTAGTTTACTATAATTACTAATTCCATTACACTTGGCAGCAGAGGTTACATATAACTTAAAATATCCACTGAGCAAGTAAACTGTTTGGTCAAATATGTGCACATAAATAATACTCAAACAATAAATATTTCATATACAAGGTAATCAAGAGAACCTGGCATGATTTGTAGTCACATCAGTTAATAGAAGGTGGCCATTGGAAAACAACGATCAATGAACTTGACTCGTCTATACAGCAGATACAAAAAGATTTCCAGGTTACATTACAAGTGCAGAGCCCCATAGATAATGTATTCATCATGTAAAGATATATGAATCAGAGAAAACTTCTATAACGTTCAACTCTATATATATTCTTTTGCCTCCCTAAAAATGGAGAGTGAAACAGCATGGTTTATAGTTCTTGATGTGATATTAAACACTCATGTATGTATAAGGAAAATATGATGCAATAAGATCATGAGCATGAACCACTCTCAGGATAAAAGATATACAGGTAAACAAGAATCTAGAACTTTCTTCAATGTTTTTCTCCATTTCCTTTTATTATTCCTTACAATAATCCTAGAACCAAACATATCATCAAGAGTAATTTTAATTCCCCAACTAGCCTAGAATGAACTAATCGCATTTATACCGACAGAGATGAAAACCTAGAATCACACTTGAATATGTTGATAAGAAACTACGACCAAATAAGATCCACTAATCAAGAAAGATAGCTTGCCAAATATCGCCGTATTTTGATCATAAAATTTTCCTTTTCATGCAAGGATATCTTACCATTACCATATAGCTTTCTCTAATTACTAATACTCCCTACTCAAAGCAAGTCATGCATGTAATCGCTATGGATGTCATAATAAAATGCCGAAATAAATGCGCAGTGAAAACACCAAGAACACCGAGAAAATAAAGGAATAATTTTTACAAAAAGTCAAAAATAAACAAAAACCAGATGCATGTCCACCAAATTGGATTAGGGAAATGAATGACAATTTAAACTCGTGATTTAGCGACCAAAGACAGAAAAGTTAGTATACCTTAGCTCGCGGTGGACCAAAATTGCATCAACTCAACAAGATGAACTAGTTACAGATAGCCATTTTACCCATCCATTCATCTGCCACCCCGTAATCAAGACTAAGCTCTCTCATGGGCGGGATATTCTCCATGGCAAAGAGCATGAGATGAGGAAAAGATAGATTGTTATGATCGTACAACACAAGTTGCACGAAAACATTAGGGATTGAACTGTGGCTCATATAGCATGCCACATTCCTCATTCTCGACACATCCATCGCGAAATCCAATGGAGGAACCGATGGATACGATGGGCAAACATAGTCCGAAAATATTTGGGATAAATCACCCCATTCTTTCCATCTTTCGCAAAACGACTAGGTAAATTAAATTATCACCATTCATCGTGAATATCTGGGCTTGCTCGCGAGTAAGAACAACTCCGGCATACTCACAAATGAACGAGCCGGCCTGGATCAAGTTCAATGACCTCACTCCCCACCCAGTCTCCCTTGACCTAAATACCTCAAATCGATGCCTAACCCCTTTTTGGGTCACACGGTTCCGACAAGTAGGAGGGCAACGGCAGTGGGGTCCACACTCGAAAATTAACGGTTTGCCCCTCAAAATATTTCCATGCACGTCGTACGCAAATTCACCTCCATTTCTCATCGCGCAAAAGCAATCATTCAAACATCCACCAACACATTCACAACCGGTGGTACTCCCGGAATTATAAACATAGGGAGGGAAAATGGTCGAGATAAGATATTCGTGATAAATAGGATCATGATCTCCATCGATATCATTGAAGAAAAACACCGGAATGTTTTCTTTTTTCCTCGACAAATCAAGCGTAACGTAACCTTTCGGCCGTACTTCCAATGCCCGAGTTTTTAAAGTCTGCGCTAGCTTCATCACGGCACTCCCCATTTCCACTTGATTCTCGATCCTAACAAGCTTAAACTTAAAAACCCCAAACCCTGACTTGCCCACATCGAACCAAGTCTCAATTATCCTATACAATCCATCGTATACATAAACTTTACCGCTAATACTACCTTCGTATTTAAAACCGCGAATAACCCTTACCTCAATCCCATAATGCATACTCCTTTCGAGGGCCAAATTTCCACATTCCAATTTCTGGTGCATAACCTGCCTATTGTTTTTGTCCTGCCCACCATGACCCGTATAAACTATCACATCCCCAGCATCCTCATCATCTTCGTAACCTCCAGAAACTATAATGCTTGTGGCAATTGGTTCCCCATTCGAGCTATGGCTAGCCGGAACGTAATCAATCCCGGCCTGAGCCTGGCCGTGCAATCCAACCACACACAGCTCCATCCTGAAAAAGAAAACATCACCAATCGAAACACCAGGGATATCCCCCACGATTCTTTTATCACGATTCAACCACAAACCGCTTTGCCTCATGAATGCTGACGCCTTTAGGTCGCCTCTGGTTTTCCGATGAGGGACCATCATGTCCATTTGCTTTTCGTCCTCCGCGATTGAGAACACGCGCAACGAGTCGAACAGCATCCGGGTTTTCCGAATTAGGTCACGGAAGTAGCGGTCATCCTCGGGTTTGAGATCCGTGACCCGAACCAGCTCGGAGGAGCGGGTCTGGTATTTCCGGCTGCCACGTGGCGCGAGGACGACGTTGGATACCTGGGTTTCTGGGTCTGGGACTGGGACAATGGCCCGTGAATCCGGGTCGGAATCGGGTAGGATAGCGGTATCCCCGTGTTTCTGAGCGATGGTGGAGCGAAAGAGCTCGGAGAGGCGGCAGAATTCAGAGTATATGTCGGCTTCGGCGGAAGAATGGCCGGGGGAAGCGACGTCGGAGAGATGGAGGGATGGCGGCGGCGGTGGAGGTGGCGGTGGCGGTGGTTCGTCTAAGGGTTCAAGTTTTGGTTCAATTTTGGGGGTGATAAAAGTGGAGGTGGTGGGCGGGTCTGGGTATAGGTTCAGGTCTTGAAATGGTATCATAGAATTATAATCCATTTTTTCAGTTACTGTTTCTTCAGGGTTTTTTTTTTTTTGTTTAGTTTTAATTAAGGAATGAAGATCTGAAAGTTTTTCAGTTTTCAGAGTGTGCTGTGTGTGTTTTTTTGGGGAGGGTGAGGAAGGTCTAGTTAATGAAAATGGAGGAAAGACAGAATAGCTAAGGTTGTAGAGTGCAAGAAAAACTCAGAAGAGATGTTGAAGCTGACGGAGTAAGTGTTGTGTTTGAGGGTGTTAAGACTAGGGGTGGGCATTCGGGGTCGGGTTTTGGTACCCGACCGACCGATCGATCGAAATTACCCGATCGGGTCGGGTAATTTTAAAATATTCGGGGATCGGGTACCCGATACCCGACTTTAAAAGTCGGATCGGGATCGGGTTCCTTAAGTGGAACCCGAATACCCGATCGGTACCCGTCATTTAAAAAAAAAAAAAAACAAAAGTCTGCAGTGCAAACACATAACCCACTTAATCGAGTGCAAAGTGCAAACACATAAACACATAAACTTAAGTGGAACCCACCACTAATGTTGACTAGCCATTTTGACTAACCAATGAATTGAAAAAGAAAACCAAGTTGCAAACACATACGTCATAAACCACTTAACTTTTTACTCTTTACTTTAGTGTTTATGGTTTTGGACGGAGAGGAGAAAACATAGATGGAGAGGGGGACAAAGCGGCGACGCCCGAACGCCGAGCAGCACACACTTCCTCCAAAGCGGTTCTAGTGCGGCAGGCACGGTTCGTCTCCCAAGCAGCGGCGTGACGCCGGCAGTAAGAAGTCCTTCTCCTTCCCTTGAAAGTAAGTTGTAAAAAACCCACAACCCACATGATTTTAAAAATAAAATAAAATGCAAGTACAGAAACCCGACCGGGCGGGTGCACTGGCTTTTCGGTGCAGAAAAGTCCTGCACCCGCCTTTCTCTGTCGGTTAGGGTATCAAAAATGTCACCCGACGACGTGCACTGACCGAAACCCCGAAAACCCGACCGATGCCCACCCCTAGTTAAGACAGAAATGTCCTTGTATGATTTTAAAAGGTCAAATACTAGGGCTCGTGTTTTGTTTGAGATTTCGAGATTGTATTGATTTTAGTGTGAAAAAATAATATATTAGGATGAAAAAGATATGGGCGAGATCTCTTGTGAAACTATTTCACAGATTTTACGGATCTAAATACGTGAGACGGAGTCACATGATCATTCATCTTTCTCTATCTTGGTTCCCCTTCTCTCTTCCTATTCCACCTCTCTATCTACAAATATCTCACAAAAATATAATATTTATTCACTTTTAACAAGAATACTTTTCGATTAAATAATATCAATTTTATATATATAAAGAAAGAGAAATTGCTTACAACTAAGAATATGTTAAATTTTTCTCGGTCATTTGCAGTTATTATAAAAAAATAATAAAAATATGTATAAAAATAAGAAGTGATAAATATTTGGTATTTTATTGTTTTAAATAGTTAATTTCTTAACTATCACTTTTTGAAATGATGTAAAAATATAATTATGTAAACTTAGCTTTTCAAATATGTGGTTATCTTTGCATTAATTATTGTATTTATTTTTTCCATTTATTTAAATTTTTTTGTAACTTTTTGTTTGTTTACCCATTTTTAACGTATAACATATCGAATTAATCAATTTTTTATGATCTTGATTTGATACCCATATTGCATGTATATAAAAATAATCATTATTTTTTAATTTGTAATGGGCTTTGAAAATTACGCATTAAGGCTCTTTGGACAACAATTTGTATATTCGTGTATTTCGATTATTTATAATATATGTGTAGTTATTTGGGTTTAGTCAATTTATTAATAATTATATAGAATTGTATTTAAGTTGATTCATTTAATTAAAAATAATTATTTTAATTGAAGAAATATCTCACAATTTGTAACCATATATAATATATATTACATATATCCATACATATCATTATATATAATTTATGTAATTAGAAAATTAAGAATTATTTAATATAAAATTATATTCATAATAGTATTTTTATATATAGAAAATTATTTTTATATATTAACGTACTTTTCATGTTAATGAAATTAACTTTTATATTTATCAACGTATTTTAATATTCAAACTTCAAAGTTTTACATTAGAGATTAGATATGAATGTTTGTTTGATAATTTTTTATATATGTGTAAATATAAAATAAAATAGTTTTTATAAATATTTCATCTTCTCTTGAAAATGCATTGTTAAATATAATGGTTCTTTGTCACGCCCCAAACGGACGCGACGGCGATCCACAACTTAAATGCAAATAACCAAACTTGATCAGAGCGAATATCATCAAAACCCAATGGGACGGAGTCTAAATAGCGGCGGAAAAAGAACAAGTACAAATTACAACTTAGAGTCCACAATATCCATAATCCAAATTACATCCTCGATATGATCTAAAAATAACAACTTAAAAGTCAAAGGGTCCTACGCCCTTGATTTACAAAGGAATGAAAAAAAAATACAAAGAGTCCAACAACAAACACAAGAAAAGAGTCCAACAACAATAACAAGAAGTAGTAAGTCCAACAGCAAATAATAGTAACAAGTCCAATGACATCAACAACAAAAGATAGTAAATCCAACAAGCGGAGTACAAGGTCTCAATCCGTGGTCGGTTCAAAGATCTTCAACGAAGTCCTCATCTAAGGTTAGAAAACGGTGGGGATGAGACAGAAATCTCGGTGGATGGGTGATCGTGTGCAAGTGTGGCAATATATAGAGTTAATGCGAGAAGCTTGAGTTATACTGAAAAACGCGTGAGTGTGATGCATGAATTCACACACGATCCACAAGCGTCGTGATAAATATATTTAAGTAATATACTTATACGATTCAAGAAAAACAGTTCATGGTCACACAGGCACTATGTGATTCAGCAAGACAGATAGGATTGCGTACGGAATGTAACGCCAATCCTATGCAAGACAATTAATGGTTGCGTGCACGGATTTGTAGCGCCAACCAATGCAAAACAAGTAAGCGGTTGTGTGCGGATTTGTAGCACCAACCAAATGGGTCAATAACTCCAGGAATCGTGTGGATCGGGGCGATTCCTTCGTTCTTCCTTGTAACTCCCGGGCGGGATGGTCAAGACCGGTCACCTTATCGCTCCGTAGGCAAAGACAAAATCCACAAAGTGGAGCTTGCAAGGCTCGGATCTGTCATAATCATGATTATACCTCAAGTACTACGACCCGCTTCCCTTGGACACTCGTCCCTCGTTGCGGGATTAGGGCGATGGGGCGAGGAAGAGTGGAATAGTAGCCGAGCTGCCGGTTCCATCCCCGACGTATCTATTCCGATCAGTGAGCTCGACACACCAAGTTGACTCTGGCAGAAAGTAAATACACAATACGGCGATCAACAGCAAATCAGTATGATTGATTGCAGGCGATTCGGGAAAATTTTTGAAAATTCACGAGTAGCAATATGGCGTTGGTGGAGTTATTTGGATGAAGATGATTATCGGAAAGATAAGAAATCTTCGATATCTTTGAAGTTTAGGTGGAACATAAGTCCCGTTATAGGTTCAAACCGAAAGACGAGGAAGTCGCCCGCGATTGGGTATTGTCGGTTGAATCGGTCCGATAAGTCAAGGGTTTTGAGAAAATAAAATACTTTAATTAAATCTTCAAGTCAGAGGGTCCAGGGCTATATTAGTAAAAGGAAAATAATTTGAGTTAGGTCCTTTATAAAAGAAAATTTACAATTTAGCCCCGTTTTGTAAAAACCAAAACTTTTGGGGTTAAAAATTGAATAAATAAATATCCCGACCTTGAAAAATTATGAGGTCAGTTCCTAAATTCTCCAAATTATCCAGAGATTCAGGTTTTTAAAGTTTTGAGGTCGAGTTTTTATAAAATTCTCACATTGGCCCCAAATTTGTAAAAATTGCCAATTCGGACCTTAAGTTTAAAATAATCGGAACTCACAAACCGGAAGGGCTTTTAATGTGATTCCAGTTGGAAAATGTCACTAAGGTTAGTAGGATATTGGGACAAAAGCAGTTTTTAAAAGAAATAAGTGTAGGTCCTTTAACTTTTGGAAATCTCATTTTTGTCCCATTTTGAAATAATTGCCTTTGAGGCTTTTAGGGGTCCAATTGTTATGAAATTTGAACCTTGGGTCCAAAATATAATTAAGTTATATTTAAGTTAGTATTTCCAGGTGCATGGGCTGCATAAATCCTGGAATTTTCATTTGGGTCCTCAAGTTTAGTATTTTACATTTTAGTCCCTCAATTTTAGAAAAAATACTTTCCAAGCCCTAAACACTTGGATTTTTGGAATACATTTAAAATATGTCATTTCCAGTACCTTAAGAGTAAAAATTTCAAATTTTAAAGTTAAAGTCTGGTACAGTTTCAAAATTTGCAAAGTAGCCCTTAAACTTTCAAACTTTTACAATCTAGTCCTTGGGCTTTTAAAGGTTGATTTTATTTATCTTAAAACTCTTAAAACTTTATTAAAATGTCCAAAAGTCATTTTTGAACCTGAGTACAGTCCCAAAATTCGAAATTTGCAGAGGGATCCTTTAACTTTTATTTTCTTGTAATTTAGTCCACCAATTTTCCATTTTTGCATTTTTAAGTCCAAAATTGAAATTTAATCAATTATGCTCGACTTGTCCAGGTTATAAGTCATCCAAAACATGGATTTCAAAGATCATACACATGCATGTCCAATACATACAAGAATTCATCAAATATAACATTAAATTGTACATGCGTGCACCTAAAATTCAATAAATAACAATTTTGAGCAACTCTTGAGAATTTTCATGATTTGATACATAAAATTGACATAAAATACATAGATTATATATCTCAAGGGCTCATGATCAAAATCCTACATGCATTTTAATAAAATGCCTAGAAGTTGGAAAGTATTTTTCCACCCACCTTAAATTGGAAAGTTGTGAAATAAAAGGAAAATTTCACAACTTTGGATGAGGTCATTTAGGTCAGCCCCTAAGTCAAGAAATATCAAAAATTTGGAGTTAGAAAAATGAGAGAAAAATTAAAGAGAAAAAGAAAGAGATAAAAAATTGGAAAGACTACACTTTACCTTGTGTAGTAGGTGATTTGAAACTAGTTGAAGCTTCAAATTTGGAAATTTTGGTTCAACTCCAAAATCACCTAAGGTCAGCCCCTATTTCTCAAAAATGAAAAAGGGGTGTTAAAATTTGAAAAAAATAGGGAGAAGAAGAAAGAAGGGCTCTAGTGTCCAATTCTTACCTTGTAGTCCAATTTTCTCTACTAGTTCTTCTTCAAGTCTTCAAGTTTTACCACCATGCATGCATGTCTCCAAGTGGTCTTCTAAGTACCTCAAAATCCAAAATATAACCTTAAGTTAAGAGGAGAAAGTGATGAGTAGTAAGAATTTAAGTTGAATTGAGGAGTGAAATTTCTTACCTTAAGATAGGGGGTGTTCGAATTTTTTGGTGTTTAAGTGGTAAGATTGTTTGTTTTGGTTTAGATGTTTGAAGAAAGAAAGTATGTTTGATGTTAGGAAGAAGATGTTCTTGAAGGTTTGAAGGTAGGCTTGAAGATGTGAAGAACTTGTGTTTGAATATTTGAAGATGTGAAGGAGTGGTACTTGAAGATATGAAGAACTTATGTTGAAGATTTGAAGATGTGAAGAGTTGGTGTTTGAAGGTTTGAAGATGTGAATGATTTTGTGTTTGAAGATTTGAAGATGTGAAGGATTTTTAGAGAGAGATTAGAGAGAAGTTGGAGAAAAGGCTTTAAAATTTAAAATGTGTTGGATGAAAAATGATTTTTTTGTGTAAAAATGCCATTATGGCCGTCCAAATGGGAGAGAGGGAGAGGAATTTTTTGATTAATTTTGTGTCTTGCAAATTGTCTCTTGCATGGAGACAATTAGACTAGTCAAAGTATGGGCAAGGTATGGAAAGAGAAGGAATGTTGGGAAGACTCCAACATGTTGGGAAAAATAGTAATAAAGAATTGATGTATAAGATGATGTGTATAATGTTTGAATTAATGGTATAATTATACACAAGATGACTAATATAAGGTGTACATGTACAAGAGTTGGATGATATTTCTCCTCCAAAAATCAACACTAATGCCGTCCACTATAGGGGTATTATGGTAATTCCATATATTTTTTTGTCCCAAATTTGATGATAATAGATGAAATATATCAATCTCCAAAATAATTAGTGATTTCCTTGATCACTTATAACTCTCATGATCACTTATACTAAATCAAATTCTTAATTCTATAAGGTATAAGTCTCTAAAATAAATAGTCTCTTAAAATTCTAAGGTGACTAATAAATACAAAAATAGTAATAATGATCAATCGATTGATCATAAATGCAAAATAGAATTAATAAAGATCATGATCACAAGTAATAAATAAAATGAAATAAAATACAATATATATATATATATTAATGATAATTACCCGTCAAAGTGACGCGGTAAAATAGTCGATCAAATACATAGACGACAATAAAAATCAATTATATGTTCGGAAAAATCGGGGCTTCACATTCTTGTTCAGTTCCTTTAATAATTTTGACTATTGTTCAGTTTTCTAAACCCCAAGAAATATTAGAATTTGCAATGACTTTATTATTGATTGTATTGAAAATACGATTTATAAAATATTCCACATCGAGGTAGTAAAAAAATCAACATTCGAGTTAATTTTTTTTTTTCAAACTTTTACTTGCTTATAGATAAACATGTTCTATAATAGATACAATTCATATTCACACAACCAAATATTTCGCGTTTAAAAGATTTTTATAGTTTATGATAATTTATTTTTATTGTTTAATCGTATGTTTTATAGTCAAATTAATTATCTTTATATTTAATTATTATTTGGAATCTAAAACTTTTTGTAATCACTATTTTCTTAAAACATAGATAACATAAATCCATAATTTGTAAAATAAAGAATGAGAATAAGTAAAATTATAAAGATTCTTGGATTTAGTTTTTAGAATTAATAAAATAAAAACTTGTAAATAGAAATAATATTAATAATAGATAAATTCAATATACATTTTTTAAAATACAATATACATATTTGGGGAATGTGGATGGGAATGGAGAATCTTCGTTTTATCTAATCATAATGGGAAGGGAGACAAGAAATAAATACCGTATATGTCTCATCCCCGATTCTAAAGAAACAAGGAATCCACATCCCCGCTCTCATGCCCGAATTATCCGGGGATTCCCTGTCCCATTCTATTCAGTTACTAATGGGATGGTCCCCCACGGGGATGTTATCATCCCTGAATGCATGAGATAAAATTCATAGAACTATTAGAAGAATGTACATGCAACAATACAAAATAGAAGTCTCACATATATACACCCCGTGCATCGCACGGGTAAAAGACTAGTTTTTATATAATAAGAAATTAAACTTCTTTTAAAAAGAATTGATACTTTTATAATAAGAATGATGACCTTTTTAATTAAAAATGATACTTTTTTTTAATAGAAAGTGATATTTGTTTAATAATAAGTGACACTCTTTTAATAAGAAGTAATACTTTTTTCATAATAAGTGTACTTTTTTTAAGAAAAAGTGATATTTGTTTTAATAAGAAGTGATACGTTTTTAATAAGAAATTATACTTTTTCCACAATAAATGATACTTTGTTTTAACAAAAAGTGATATTTTTAATAAAAAGTGATACTTTTTCATAAGTGACACGTTGTTTTAATAAAAAGTGAATTATTTTTCATAATAAGTGATATTTTATTTTAATAAAAAGTGATACGTGTCGATTATAATGTGATACTATGTCACCGTCAAATATTACAAAATTGACATCGCTCCAAAATATGCCACAACGAGATTGGTAAGTGAGAAGAGAGAGGGGGAACTAATTTAGGAGAGAGATAGAGGAGGGTGGACCGGTGAGGCGAGAGTGTGGGGACCACGTGAAGCCACGTTTCACGATTTAGTTTCTAAGACGGTCTCACACAAGTTTTTGTGAAAATATGTTTTTATTTGATTTTATGTGTATATTATATTATTTTAAAGATTTTAAAGTATTATTATTTATATTTGCTAGTGGTGGGCACATGTAAGATAATTAAATGTAAACGGGTAATGTGTAATGATATGATTGATGTAGAATCAACATACTTTAAATTAGGTGTGACTATTTTGTATTGGTTTTAGGACTTAGGTGTAACAATTATTTAATTGTTTTTAAGTTTTGAAAAATTATATATGTGAAGATTCTTAGTAAAAGTTCCATAAAACAAAACGTGATTTTAAGTTTTTGAATAGAATTATTAGATATTACATCCATATTTTAATTTGAGGAAAAATTTTGGGAATCAATCAATTAGCAAGCATCTTAGTGATTACATCTAATATGGTAAGATTCTATTTAAACAGAGATTTAGATATATCTTTTGATATCTCTCCATATATTATTAGTAGTTGAGAGATCCGACTTCTCCTACGTATAATACAGAAAACACTCTCGCATCTCCTACAATTTCTCTATACATCTCTCTTGGACCATCACTACTCTAGTAAATAACTCTAGCTAGTAGTTATTTTCAATTAAGATTTCGAAGTTTTATTGATTTTTGTGTGAAAAAATAATATATTTGGATGAAAAGGTGTTTGATTTTATGTATAAATTAAACTATTTTAAGGATTTTAGTTTATTATATTATTTATATTTTCTAGTGGTGGTCACATGTGAATATATAAATGTGAGAACGTGATGTGTAATGATATGAATGATGTGGGACCAACATACTTTAAATTAGGTATTATTATATATGTATTGATTTTAGGGCTTAGGTGTAATTTTTATGTATTGGTTTTCTAAAATTTGAAAATTGTAGATGGACCCCCACCCCCTCCTTCTCTTCTCTCACAATCTAGTCGTATTCTCTTTCTCCATCTTCTTCCTCTCTTTTTTCAATGTCTTTAAATCCTACTTCCTCCATTTCACAATAAGTACAATTGAAAGGAAATGCACACATATTAAGAAAAGTATTACAATACCATGGTTAAGCTTAATTAATGAGAATTTGAAAATGATGCATCATAAATACATTTACTAAATGAATTAGTAGGTATAAGAGTAATTTACAAATAATATTTACTCATTAGCTTTGAAAATGTCAAAACATCATTCTTTTTGGGTATTTTTTATCAGTCAAAACGACACTTATTGTGAATTGGATGAAGTGTCGGAGTAGTAAAAGTCGGATAAAACAAACTTGATTTAGGTTTTTGAATAGAATAAAATTAAGAAAGATTGATTTGAATAAAGCAAATGAGCCCTGCCAAAAAGCTTGGGGAGTTTGTTAATCCTAGGTCTATAACCAAAAAAATAATAATAAAAAAAATAAATATAATTCGATAAATTAAAAAAAAACTCCAAGAGAAAAAAATAAAAATAAGAGGTCGGCGTTGAAAGTGTGGGAGAAGTAATAAATGCAATAAAGAACAAAGAGTGTGATATTGAAGATGGTGAAATTAAATAACATTAAATGCAATAAGAGTATTGATCCATCTGAAATATATGCCATTGAATGGATGCAAGTTAATAAGCTTATAAGAGTACAAACCATAATCTTTTTTCCAAGAGCAAACATCGCTTGGTTATCCGTAGAGAAAAAATATTTAATAAAAGGAGGTAGGAGGAACAAAGAAGAAATGAATATGCTCAAAAACAGTCAAAAAGAAAGGAAAGGAATTTGCTAGATCGGGATTTAAAAGAAAAAAAAAGAGACATATATACTCAAAGATCAAAAGAAAGAAAAAGATATAAATAATTTTTTAGTAACATGATCAAAGCAACAACCCCGACCTCCTTTTATTCTCCTATAGCATAAGAAACCACAAAGGTTAACTTGTAATGTTCTATAAGGGCTCGTTTATTTCGTTTGATAGGATGATGAATTATTGATGAAATATATGATGAGATTTTGATTGAGATTAAATTATCTTACTAATTTATATATATTAGTTAACAAAGAGTATCAAACGTGTACTTTGATAATTGATAACTATGTTGATTATTATGTCTTGTCAAATTTATCCTTAAATAAGAATTCTCTTAAATTAGTTTTGATTTAAATTATAATGTATGGTATAAAATAATATGTTTTATATAGTCAAAATATGTGATTAGGTTATATAAATTAATTTATCCAACATAATCAAACAAAGTAAATAAGCCCTACGAGGACGAAGCACAAAACATGTACTACAAATAAGATTTCGAGAGAAGATTAATTAGAAGCATGATTACGTAAATTTTGAATGGTTACAGAATACAGACTTGAGAATAATGCATGAGAAAATAGTTAAAAGCAAAAGAAGAAGAAAAAGTGTTATTGGAAACTAGTGCAAAAACTATGCTTAATTACAACCAGTACAATATTTTTCAGTTTGCAAAATTTTCTAATAACGTATCAAGGTACAGAGCAAGACCCAAATAAAAATGTCATGAAATTCAGAGAAGAAAAAACTCAATGAAGACAAATTAACATTAGAATTTGGTTATCAAAAAACATTAGAATTTGCATGGTAAGATTTTATTATTCCACGAATTGTACAATCAACTTAGGATTGATCCTAAAATTCATATTTGTGTAAATACTTCTTCAAATTTATATGAATCAATTTATGGTGAATCATGTGTTAGGTACTCGTTTCATCGTTGATTCATGGATATAACAATAGAAGAATAGTGATTATGAATAATATGGCTTTTCCGCAATGAAATTATAAAAATTGGAATCAAGTAACATAAGAAAGATGTCTTATTTCAAAGTGCACAATCATGAAATAAAATAATCAAAATAAAAAATAAAAATATTAGTGTTATAGGTTGTATTTATGGTAAGTGATTCACTGTTAAATTCGGGGACTTGCTACAAGAAAAAACCAGTTTATCTACAGAAAAATCTGTAGGTAAGTATTAAGAAAATTATAAAGTGTAGGTAAAATCATTGTAAAGTAAAATATTTACCTCGTAACCTCAATGTTCATCGGAGTGAAGTTAACGAAGCTCAGGCGGTTGATCTTGTCTCACCGAGACTTCAACTACACCGCAGCCGATGACGCCGCCGCCGGCAGCCTAAGGCGAAGGATGGAAGCAAGGCCATGAGAGTTGAGACTCTTGGCCCTGAAAGTGCAATCCTAGGAGTTGAGACTCCGAAGGATGCCGTTGAAGACCCCATAGTAGCTCTTTCGCCGAAGGGATAAGCGTAGAAGACCTGTTGCGGTTGAGATCGCACGCGAGGGATGTACAAGGCCCATCAATAGTTGAGGTCGCCGAGGGTAATGAAGGCCTAGAGGAGGTTGAGACTTCCCTAGGTAAGAAGGTTGTTGAGAATGAGCTTGCTCCTCATGTGGAGTTTCTTGAAGAAGAAAAAAGAGATCGCGCCCTCCATGATTCCCGAGGAGAATATCGACCTTTGAATTCTGGAATCAAACAATGAAGCTAAGTCCACTCCCATTGATATATCTAACAAGGACATATCCGATGATGATGCGCAGCAACTCGTGAGCCAAATCAATGATAAAGTCTGCTCCGATGAAGTTTATCTTGGTTGATGGGCCACCTCCAATGGCGCCATCACACTCGATGAAGCCGATAAGTCGCCGAGGACCAAATCAACTCAACAGGAAGCAACAATCGATGCTAATGAAGTCTGTTAAGACAACCGAGGATCACCAACTCAGCAGCTTTTGCTCAAGATCTTCGATGACGCTAAAACAATCGAGGCACATCGAGTGAAGAAATTTTGAAAGAAAAGGGAAAGGCTCCACAAGCTCAAGATGTGGAGATACCTACCTTCCTTGAAGATTTATTCGCGGAATATTTTCCATGTGAAGCCTACATTCCTTTTGAAGTCGAGTCACCCGAACAAGCCGGATACAATCGCCCAAGTCCCACCCGAAAAACGCAGAACTCCAGCTGATACAACTATGGTGCCAATTGGTTTTGATTTCGATGTTGTATGGCCAGAGGAACAGTCCACTGATGCAACTGACTTTCGGAAAGCCTTTAAAGCCATCTGTCTTGAAATTGAGAAAATAGAGCATGGATTTGCAAAGATTGGACCAAGGCCGATTGAGGATTAGAAAGTGGATTGGATAGACCAAGGCATTGAGACGTGAGCAAGTAACCTACTTTAAGTCTTTATTCGCGAAAATGGTGATTTGGAGCTCAGATAATCTCAAGTTCTAGCAAAGGCAAAGGGACCACATATTCGGGATAGATGAATCTCATAAGTCGATATGGAGTTGCTCAATGCTCAACACAAATCCAAAATTGCCGAGAATGGAGGTGTTCGCTTTATTTTTAGCTCACCACAAGTGTACGGTGTATGTTATAGAAAAGGGTAGCAAGGTCGTATCAACGGAGACTAATAAATTTGTGCGCTAAGTATTGAACTAAGATAGTCTTATTTTTATTTAGACGATCGTAATTTGATGATTGTTGTTATGAGATTAAGACAATCTAGACTACTAAAACACAAGATTAAGAGAATACAAATGATAGAAGTATCAAGATGATGAGATGGATTCCCGAGTTAAGGTTTCGATTAATATCCCTCTTGTTGTCCGATTTAATCAAAGCCAAGTTATTATCAATATTCCTATAAGACGATCACAAAGATATTTTATCCTCCCTCTCGAGATGCATATAAAACGTAGATTGAAATACTTATGCTAGCATCTCTACTCAACATGAAGCATTCAACTCCCAAAAGTTCAAAAGATCAATTGTCCTCACAAATATTTACAAACCTCTCGATTCATGCAAATATTTGTGTCAAGTACTCAAGATCTAATATTGAAACTCATCTCTCGAATTATGAATCAATATATCAAACAAGTTAAATCATTGATCAAGTGATAAAACAAGAATAAGCTCCAAGTACTCAAATAGGCTTCAAGACAATAACTTCAACTAAGATTAAAACATCCAACAAGAGTTCATTAATCTACTTCCAAAACTCGAAAATCTAAAGAGTTTAGCTACACATGATTTCTAAACAACTCATAGACAAATTGTTCATAGCCATGACAACTAAAAAATGAAAGATTGAAACTACAAGAGAAGCAAGAAAAACTTAGGAAAGTTGACAATCTCGCGATATATCTCCGTTCCTCAAGCTCTGATGCAACCCGATTGTCTCCTTGATGTCTTCTTCCAAGAAATAACCTTTGTCTTGTGTGGTAGATCCCAAAATTTCAGAATATGCCTTGGTGTGCGCCCAAAAGCCTTTTTATACCCCTTTTCAAGTTTAGGGCAAAGTGTTGCGAATGTGGCATTCAAAGACAGACGCACGGGTCGTGGCGCTCGCGCACGGCTACCCGTGAGCGAAGCCTTTACTTTTTGCCAAACACGATGGGTCGTGTGCCCCCGCACGGGCTACCCGTGCGTGATGCCGTAGGTATAATTCAACTTCCTGATGGCGCGCACGGTCGTGTGCCCCCGTGACGGGCTACCCGTGCGCCATGCCGTAACTTTCAATGCCTCTCTTTAGGGGCGCACGGTGTGCCTAAGGCACGCCCAACCCGTGCGCTCCCTATATTTTTCTTATACGCTCAACTTCAACCCGTTTTGGCTTCAATTCTCATATACTCACTCGATTCTCGGTGTTTCCACTTCACGATGCTCGTATTTGTATCCAAATTGCTTCAAATATTATTAAATTCCTACAAGACGAGCAAAGCATAATATCGTTTCCACAAAGAGTGAATACGTAACATTTTACATGAGTTTATGCATGCTTACTCACCATTATAGCCATAAATATGCCCAAAAATACATTTAAAACTCACACCTATCGGGAGGGCAATGTTGAATATCCGATTAAGGTGCTCCGAGAAAGAGATGAAGTTGATGGCGGTGAGCCCAAGGACTTGAGGTCCAATTCGAGAAACATACTCCAAAACTCATGACAAGCATGATTCAACGAACATCAAGATTGATCTCCTTCTCGAGTGGTATTTTCCCAAACTTGGCTCTACCCTTGGTGATGATGCCAAAAGGGGAAAGATAAATTGAAAAAATTAAAGGAAGGGCAGAGGAGTGATAAGGAATGAGAGAAAGGGGAAGTAAGTAAGGGGAAGGTAGTTCGTGAAGAAACCTCCGCTGAAAATAATTCTTGATAAAACCCTACAGCAAGGTGAAGTGACACGCCTTGATTCTTAGCATCACCGAAGAAGAGCTGACCGTAGAGGAGAAAGTTGAAATGGCAGTCAAGCAGTCGAGAAAGGCCATGGAAGCTAAATTCAAATAGGTAGGCGAGAAGCACTCCGAGCACATCGAGAGATATCAAAGCAAAGACTCGATGGCCTCCCCACTGGATTATGAAATATTCCCCAAAGAATTAAAAACCCCTAGAAAAATCACAATACCTGATGCTGGATCTGAACCAAGATCACTAGAGAAGTTTCAAACTCTAGAAGCTGAAGGTTATTTCAAGAACATGACTCTACCATAAGCGTGGGACTTGTACTAGAAAAAGGACTTGAATTGTGCAATAGCCGAGAAGCGGAAGCAGAGTTCCGAAGAGTCACTGACCGGAAAGGCATCGCACAATACACTCTCAAGGGAGGAGCCGAGTCATACAGAGGAGGGGAAGGTTTGAAAGTGGTGGAAGAGGTAGAGGCACTCCACCACAGCCAAGACCTAAGGATACAAGATTTATTGATCCGCACAAAAAGGGATCAATTAATGGGTCAAGCCGATGCTCTTGCTAACCTTGAAGTGTAGTGCAAGAATGAGGAGGCAAAAGGAAGACATGAGGCTAAGAATGAAAGAGTAATAGAGAATGGAAGAAAGTCAACGAAGGGAAGACCTCTTTGCTAAGAGAGCTTATGAAAGAAAAAAGAAAGAATAAGAAGACACGAAGAGAAGAAGAGCCGAGGAAGATAGAAGGAGAGCCGGAGATGAAGAAAGAAGAAGGAAATAAAGACATTCAAGACGATTGTAAACCCTTCAGTGTATTTTACTTAATTGTAAATACAAGTTTTGTAAGTTTTTCTTGTATTATCATCTTTCCTATTTTGCTCGATACTGCAGATTTTTTAGTACAATAAGGAGTTTTGATACAATGTAATAGATAATATAGCTCAAAATACGGTGTATAGAGTATACTATGAAACAACTTTGTAAAGTGCAATTTGTAATGTACAAGAATGAAATGATCAATAAAATTGACAAATTCAAAACATACATTTTTTGTTCTTGCACTATTTGTTTTTTTTGTAATTATTTAAGTTTTGGCATCATCAAAAAGGGGAAAATTGTTAAGAAATTTTATGATTAGATTTTGATGATACCATGTAAAACTTAGAATAGGAAGTTGGCACCCCATTTTCCTTGTATTTCTAATTGTAATAGATAGGACTACATAAGCCGAGTGGAGTCGCCTATGTTGAAGAATACAAGAGTCAATCAAGATCGAAGTGAAGACCCAGTGTGTGTTAACCGTAAAGCCAAGATGGAAGTCACAGCACTGATGAAGAAGAGACCCACTGTGGAACAACCGAGTAAAGGATGAAGAAGTGATAGTCAAGTCTACTATTTGATGCAGGGGTTGAGTCATTCCTAAAAGGTTGAGCCGACTCAAGTCAAAGGGGTAAAGGAAGTCATCAAGTCAAGTCGATCGATATTAATCAGCCGCACAAAAATCAAGGACTTTACCTAGTATAGTATTACATCTATGCTGCCATGTCTAAAAGTGCTCATCCCAGAAGCGTGCACATATAATAAACCAATGGGAAGCATTGAGCTTGTGTCAGAACATGAAAAGCTGAACACCTCATTAATACGAGAGAATGTCACCATCACAAGCTGCAGATCAAGACAACACAAGCCAATGATCAAGAAGTGTTATTTGAAAATTACCTATCTCTTCAATGGGCAAATTTTCAAATAAGCACTATAAAAGGCTGAGGAAGCAAGTGAGAGAAGGTTACCAATCACAATGAATTCTAAGAGAATTATCAAGCAATTCAAGCAAGAAAATCTGCAAAATACTCTCAAGCTTTCATAAATATTCCTCAAGCCTAAAATCGAAGAAACTCGATCTAACACATTCAATGAAGGAAATAATACTTCATCAAGTTGAAGAAGAAACTGTTTAAAGAACAAAAGGAGTCTACTTTCAAAGGTTGAAGGAGAAGTAGGAAGGTTCAAGTTTTGAACTAAGCTTTGGGCTCATTGGAAGACGTGTGATCAATTCCAAGTAGGGGTGTCCACGATGCGGGACGGTTCGAGATTTGGAAATCTCGAACCGTCCCAAAGTTCGGAGATTCGAAAATAAATCTCAGAATCGACAAATCTCCATCCCGAACCGTACCAAACTTTCAAGATGTTCGGTATGGAGATTCGATTCTAATGGGACGGACGGCAATGCGGTTCGGTTCGGGACGGAGATTCGCCATAAATAAAACATACAAATTTGGAAAAAAAAAAAAAAAAGAAAGTCGATATAAAAATCACCAAACGGATATATTTCTAGAGTTCTAATCTCTTTTTAGCGTAGTCTCAAAATAAAAACTAAAACTATAATATGTAACACAATCCAAAATTCTAAACTTAATAACCTTTATAATACAATAATAGTCTATTATTTGGGTAATTGTCGTTCTATTGACATAGAACATATATAATTAACAAACAATTTTTATAAATTAACATGAAATAAAAACTTGTATAAATTTATAATCTCAACGTCTCATACTTAACAACTTAACATAATCAATAAAATTCTATTTATAATTTTATGTGATGTGGTAAAAAAATAAAATATGATCTTTTTTTATATTATTATAATATGGTACTATTACTTGTTTCTCTTTTAAGTGTAATTTACTAATAATTTAACTAATTTCAATTTCATATGATTTACTCTATTATTAATATCAAAAATGTTTAAAATTCATAATAGTCAAAAGATTATGGTTTTTTCATAAATATGCTTTATAATCAATTTAATTTCAAATAGTTTGTAGTTAATTCATATATCAAAATAAAAACAACATAGAAATAATGTATATGTATTTATATAAAATCCTTAAAATCGGTTATAACTTCAGGTCCCTCGGTTCGGAGTGGTTTGTATGATTCGATATGGTTCTCATGACGGGTATTTGAAAAATCTAACCGTACCATAAATATTTTCGATGACGATTCAGATTGTAAAGTCAAAAAGTCAACGGATATCGGTTCGGTTTCGATAATCTCCAAGTCCCGTGCAAGCCCTAATTCCAAGGGTTTGAAGGAGTCAAGTAGCAAGACATTTGTTTTGTGAAGAAAGCAGCCCCGTGAGCGGCCACATGCATGATCAAGATCGTCTTTGACTGTTCACTATTTTGTAACCAGATCTCACATTTACTTAGTGGATTCCTTCAGAGTTGGACAAGAGTGGATTAGAGGAATTACTACATCCTCGAACCACTATAAAATTTGCTTGTGTCATTTTACTTACGACTTTTACTTTCTTGCATATTATTGATATCTCGTTGTTAAGTTAAATCTTCTAAACTTAATCGATAATAACTCGCTAAAAACAAGTGTTGAAAATAAGTTTAAAACATCAAGGGTGATAAGTCTTCTTTGAAAAAACCAAATCAACAGAAAGTTAAGTGTTAGTTGATCCCACTAAGTTATACTATCAACAACTCAATGTGAGTCCGCTGAGTGGGTAACTTTGCTAAAGTAAGCCAACTTTAGTTGTCTCTCAAGGACTTAGCCGATTTGAGTTAACTCAGAAAAATTATTTTACAAGACTAAATCAAAAATTTGGTAAGGTTTATTCAACCTCCTCCCTTCTAAACCTTACAACTTACCCTTGGGACCTACAATATGAAGAAGAAGGCGTTATTCATAGGTTAATAATTTTGCATGCAATTGAAAGAAAGTTGGAGGAGGAGATAAGTTTTCAATGGTTGTCACAAATGGATGATATTCTAGAGGTAAACCATCTAATGTAACAAGAATAAGATCAAAGTCAACCGATCAAAAAAAAAAATAAGATCAAAGTCATATATCTTGTCTCCAACAGCAGAGAGAGCAAAGCAGAGAGTGAGGTGATTTGTTGTAAATATTCAGAATTGAGAGTGTGGACTTCTTGAGGTTGCGAAGTTGGGCTCAAGTAGAGATTTTCGAGCCATAGATCGTTGTAGGAAAGTTTCTTCTAAAAACTTCCAAAAAGTTCATTTGAAGGGTATCCATTAGCTTGAAGAACTAGTGTTTCGAGATAGAGTGGATGTGAGACACGCCATGACAAAACGATCATAAAGATCCATTCGTTAAAAGCGATCCGTAGTCATGGTCGAAGAAGTATCAAAGGAGGTTGAGGAAATTTAAGGACACGTTATGCTACTATCAATGTAGCCTATGAGATGGTTGACTGTAAGGAAATTGCTCATTTGTGTTTTCCATGTGAAAAATTTGGTATAATCCAACAGTACAGTGACAAACACCTTCACATTGTATGATGGAAAAGTGAAGGCATTAGTAAAGGTAGTATTATTGGACTCAGAAGGAGAAGTCATGGTGATGGGAAAAAAAGATGAACAAAGAGATGGAAGAAAGAGGCGGAAGAGCAGTGAAGCTTTAGTTGTGATGTGATAAGGTAGAGGATCAATCTCATAGGAGAAGACCAGTTGATACCATGAAAGGTTTAAACTTTTTCTATATATTTATCAATACAACAAGGCAACCATTTATAGAGGTTGGCCAACAGAAAACAATTTGAATTTACAACAATATCAGATAAAAGTGCAAGAAAAGATAAGTAGTTATAACAATCCTAAAATACAGAAGGAAAATTCAAAATTTCAAAACAATTAGTCTGCTAACAGTAAGAAATAAAAATTAAGAACATTTACACAAATTCTGCATATTACAATCGTAATTTTGCCAAATGGAAAAATAAAAAAACGACAAAATCTTTCATATGTACATATGGAATTACAAACTTCCAAATATAAAATCACAAAATCGGATAGTAAAAACTGTTTTTTTTTTTTCAAAATCTATATGCTATCTCCTTTCTACTATAAATTTTACAATACTTAATAAACAAATAGATTCATATAAAGAACATTTTGAGAGTTTTCCTAGGTATATCACAAGCACATATAAAAATTTCGTAAGTTAGAATTTTATTATTTAAACTAGTATATTGTCCGTGTAATGCACGGAGCTAGTGTAATATAATGAAGTATTGTATAGTTTCGATATTAAGAAATCGATATATTGTAGGAATATTTATAGGGGCGGGGTGAGCGGGTATCACAAGACTCAAGCCCTCGCTCTGTGATTTGAATGGGAAAGGGTAGATATGGCAAAATACCCCAAATCGGATCGAGGGTCCGTCCCCAACCCGAACCAGGTGGGGAATTCCCGCCCGATTATATCAATGGGGTGAGGATGAGTTTAAGTCACCCTCCCCATCCCCACTTTTATATATATAATTATATATTAAATATATTTTATATTGTGTATATATATATATATGAAAATATTATTTTTTAAAAATATTATCACCTAATATTTATTTTTTTAGTATACTTGATGATAATTTGAAAGGTTTTAACAAATATAACACATAAATTTAACAAAATATGTGCATATTTTTGCTAAAATATATAAATTGAGAACTAGAAATATTATTAATGTAACACCCCAAAAATCCAATACTTACGACAAACACAATAATAATCCTCGGAGTATAGCTCCAAAATGTTATACACTTAAGTTGGGCATATCAACTAACAAAATCCACAAAGAAAATATAGAATATACAGCGGAAATCCACACAAGTGAATATCAATTCTTAATACAAACCAAAACTAAGTCCGACAATAAAATACCAATGACATTAATATAAACATCATAACTTAAAAATCACCCATCACCATGAATCCTGAATCGAAAACTCCTCTTAAATCTCATCATTACCATCCTCACCTGTGTCTAAAAAAAATATAAACTAAGGGGTGAGCTAAACGAGCTCAGTGGATATGGGTTGGGTAATGTTTAATTATTTTTATATAGTTATAATAAAATAATACAATGTTCAATTTAGTTATAAAGAGTTAGAAAAATTATGCATGCATGTGTCATCCAATAAAAATGCATTTTATGAATATATTTTTTTTTCAAAACTCAATTTCAATTAAATATTACAAATACATGTTTGTGCATTCCTGCTAACAAAATCAATTAATAATGAACATAAAACAATGACAGGATATATCGAATAGTAAACAGGATCAGGAAACAGGTACTTGAAACATTAACAAGCAGTAAACAATAACAGGAACACCGAAGTGTTAACAATCATAATAGAGCTGATCGGGCTACAATTATGTTGTTCTTCCTTATATATATACTCAGGGTTCAGTATTCGACCGAAGTCACAGTCACCTTATGCATCCCACAGTTGGCTCGACGTCTCTTTAGCTAGGACCTATCTGTCCAGAGATCGTCATATTCCGAATATACCATTCTACGACCCACTTCGCCTGTTGGATACTCCATCCTCCAGTGGTGGGATTAGGACCAAGAAGTGTGTACATAGACCGCACGCAACCTGCTCGATCTAGCACAACATCTTCCCATCTCAGTTTGGCCCGACTCAACCAAATAGGTTTTCACGACAGGAAATAAATTCAGTAATTATACTACTTGAAAACATTTAGAATGATTGATTGATTTCAGGTCCAAATCAAGTGTAACAAATCAATTATCCATTTAAATGACTCACAAGCCCTAGACAAGCAAATAACAGTCAACTGATCAATTTAAAACGGATATTGTGAAAATGTTATTTAATTGAACATTAATAAATGAATTATCCGAACATTTATAACTTGATGAATTAATTCCTTTCTTCTCCACCCATATCTCACGACTAAGCTTCCATTTCTAAGAGAACTATTATACTATCTCTTCTAAAATATGTTAATGATTATAGGATAAATTTCAAAGATTTTTAAAAGTTTGAAAGAAATTGTGATTTTTATAAAGCTTGTGGAATATATATATATATATATATATATATATAATCTATCTACCCTCTCTCACTCTCAATTCTTCGGTCAACAAAGAAGACAAAGGAAAAAATATTTTTGTCAAGTTGTGGTAAAAGAAAATACAAAGGTGGTGAGATGAAATAAAAAAACAAATATAAATCCTACTATACTACTAATAGGTGACCGAACCTTGAGTGATAATTGAGGGAACAAATTGGTGAGGTGGGGTATGGTGGAAACATGACTATATATATGGTGGAATATTGATTGTCTATTAGTTATAGATTAGCTCAAAGTGAGTCTAAAAATTTTTATTTAATGTACTAAAATGATAATTATATTAAAATATTTATCAAATACGAAATTACATTAATATAAAAATAGAGGGTTTTACAATTAAAATTATAGAAAATACATACGGGATACCCGCTCCACCCTGTTCCCGATTCATCCCGCCCCGATCCCTAATCGGGGTGGATACGAATGAATACCAACCTCCTCCCAACCTGCTCCGTTGCCACTCCTAGGAAATGGGGTGCACGTTCACATGTCTTAAGCTGGACAAAATAATGTATGATTTATTAAATAATAATTATTACAGTTGATTTAATAAATTCTTACAAAATATTATGTAAAATATCCAACAATAAATTCAAATATTATAAACATGAGAATAACAAAAAGAAAATTGATTATATATTTGAAGTAAGTTTATATAACTATTAACAACATTTGTTTAGTTGTCTAAAACTTTAATAATTATATGTCCACTTAATAAATTTCAACAACTATATTAATCGAGCAATTGAGACATATTTGTAATTTATACCAATAAATAACTATATACATTGATATAATAAATGAAATAGGAGTGTCATGATTTGTTTTCTCAATAACAATATCATTACACTAACATAATGATGATTTGAAAAAAACATATTAATTATAACATAAACGAATGAACAATAATTATTAACAAATAAATATAGCACAAATAATATAACAAATAAAAAAATATTTGTCTTCATGTAATACTTTAAAAAAATTAATTTTAAATTTTATTTGTATCCAATGTTTTATATTTTTATTATAGTGGCTTTTAGATTTATTTTAATACTTTTAGATTTTATCGATGATATTAAGACTTATCAGATAAATTTTAGATTTAATTTATTATTCTAAGGATTTGTTTCATAGTTTTTCAATTATTAATATAATTTTCTTTCATTCTTGAATAATTTTTATTTTTTATAGATTTTATATGCTTTTTTTATTTTATTTATTTATTTTGTATTTAAGTTTTTAAATTTTTATTTGGTAAATTTATGTATTATTCTATTCATTAAATAATTTTATAATTTATTTCTTAAATACATTTTTTCAGTAGTGATATTTCATTTATATAATATATGTACACTACTACATTTATATAAACTATTCATTTATACATATATATAATATAATATAATATAATGATATTTTATACAATTTCAAAACTTAGATAAGATCTAAATAATTATTGAATTATATTTATTAATTTTTAGATTTCTTAACTAATTTTTAGATTTTATTTTTATTTATTGTATATTTAGATTATTTTTATACTTTACTACAAAAAGATATTATTATTCTAAGTTTGGTATGTATTAAATTCTGATTAAAAAAAATAAGATTTATTATTCTTTAAATTAAGAAAATATAAAAGCGGCAACCAATTACCAAAATTAAAACACGCCAAAATTAAAATTAGACACAGAACTTACTAAGATCCTCATTGTTATTTATTACATCTGTATTTTGTCTATATATAATATAAACCTCTAAATTAAAAAATTTACCATATAATTATAATACTATATATAGTATGTAATTTTTTTTTGACGAAATAGGAAATTCCATTAAACAAAGAAATCTTTCGCAAAGAAAGTCTGAGATAAAATGGGGAGGACAGCCCAAACAAAGAGCAGGCATTTAAGAATCCAAGGTTTTTGCTAGCGCATGAGCCACACGATTCGCTGACCTCCTAACAAACAAACAATAGACCAAAGGAAGGTCTTTTAAGAGACTCAAACAAACATCAATTACATCTTGAACATACGAATTTTCTGAACTTAAACCTCTTAATGCTTGAATGATACCAAGAGAATCCGATTCCACCACTACTCTTCTGCTATTAAATTATTTTTTATCCAACTTAGAGCTTCCTTAAGACTGTTAGCTTCTGCTAGGAAAGGATTTGCTTGGCCTGGATAAACCTCCTCGACTATCACGAGCAACCCATCCGAATCCAATGCGACCTTTCTCAGAAGATTTTCCCATCAATGTTGAACTTTATTTCTTCTCGTCGTGGTTTTCTCCATGCAATAGCTCTATCATCAGGCTTAAGTCTCTAATCTTTAAGTTCAACTTGTTGTGCCGATTCCCACTGAATTAAGGATGAACTTGCAAAGTTGAGAATATTTTTCGCTCCCCTAGTGTGATGCATTCCAAACTTTATCATTCTTTTTCTCCATATCACCCATATCACCATGATAACCATTTGTTTTTTTCTTCACCGGACAAATGCTCCCAAGCATTAATACATTCTAGAAAATTTAGAGACGAAGAACCCGTGAATCGCATAGCAAACTGACTCAAAGACATACTAAAGCATACGAGCAAGTTAAAAACAAGTGGTGAACTTTTTTCGAATGAAGTTCGCAGATAGGGCAACAAGCTTGTGTATCAACAAATTTTCACGAAGCTTATCACTAGTAGGAAGACAATTTTGTCCCGCTCACCAAAAAATATTTTTGCTTTAGGTGGAACTTTCAAAGCCCATAACCCTTTCCAATCAAAATCATTATTAATGAAAGGAGAAAGCATACATTAACATAGATTTTATAGCCACTCCTCACCGTATAAACACCCTTACTATCTCCAACCCACATCCAAGCATCCGAGTTTGCGAACTTGAAAGTGGGATCTTCAAAATTTGATCGTTATCTCTATCATTAAAAATGTCGCCTACCGTGTCAGATCCCATTCGAGAGACTCATTCTTCATCAAATTATTCACATTTATATCTTCCAGCCCTACAATCGAGGTGTTGAGATAAATTTGTTATTCGAATCCGGAGCCACAGATCCTTCCAAACCTTGATACTCTTTCCATCCCCTACTTTCCAAGTAAAGTGATCATTTACAACATCTTTTGCCCCGGATACTACGCCAAACATAGCTTGGATTATTCCCTAATGATGCTACAAAGAAATCAGTGGAAGGAAAATATCGCCTTGAAAATTTCGCAACCAAAGAATTAGGGTTAGATATCAATCTCCAACTTTGTTTTCCGAGAAGCACCAAATTAAACTTGTGTATCCGCCGAAAGCCTAAACTTCCCCGGGATTTGTGATCGCACATATTCGACCAAGCCATCCACTTAATACCTTATGTTTCGCACTTCCGTTTCCCCCACAAAACGCATTCCTCAACGATTCAGTCTCTTGACAATTATTGAGTGGCAAAAGGAAAATACTCATAGTGTAACTCGAATGGCTTGAATCACCGTTTTCAATAAGATCTCCTTACCTTCCCGGGACAACAAGCTACGTATCCACCCCTGAAGTCTTGCCCAAATCCTTTCCTTAATAAAGGAAAAAATCTCCCTCTTATTTTTTCCAACCAGTGAGGGTAGCCCCAAGTAACGACCATGATTTTCTATTACATTCACCTCAAGTATTTCGGAGACAACTCTTCGGATTCTTGCTTCTATATTTTTGTTAAAAGATATCGAAGATTTTTGAAATTTCACCAATTGGCCTGAAGCCTGTGAATAAATCTGGAGACATTCTTTCGATTTTGTAGCTTCACTCGCGTTAGCACGAAAAAACAAAAACGTCATCAAAAAAATAGGTGAGAAACGCTTGGTGCACCCTTGCAATCGAGCATCCATGAATTAATCCTCTTCTTTCATAATTTTGTAACAACATAGATAAACCTTCCGCGCAAATAATAAATAGATAAGGAGATAAAGGATCCGTGAAGCCCTCAATTTTTATTTGAACGCGTACTTGTTTCACGATCGTCTTTGTACTATTTGACTATTTTACCGCGTCACTTTGATGGGTAAATATTAATGATAAATATATTTCGCATTTAATTTCTTTTTATTTATTACTTGTGATCATAATCATTTATTACTTTACTTCGCATTAATGATCACTTGATCGATCATCATTATTATTATTTGTGTATTTATTAGTCACCTTAGAATTTTAAGAGACTATTTATTTTATAGACTTATCCCTTATAGAATTAAGAATTTGATTTAGAATAAGTGACCATGAGACTTATAAGTGATCAAGGAAATCACTAATTATTTTGGAGATTGATATTATTCTTCTATTATCATTAATTTTGAGACAACAAAAATATGGATACCACATATATAATATAGGTGGACGACCAAGTGATGATTTTGGTGTAGAAATACCTCCCAACTCTTGTACACATACACATTATGTATTCATCTTGTGTATTATTACACCATTAATTCAAATCTTATACACCGATTCTTTATTATAAAATCATCCAACATGTTGGAGGCTTTCCAACAACCCATGCCAACATTGCTCTCTATCCTTTCAATTCCATCCTCGCCATGCAAGACCACACCTTGACCAAAGTCTTTGTCCCTCATACATGCTACAACTTGCAAGCCTTAGACAACAAAACAAAAATTTTGTCTCCCTCCCACTCCCATGTGGACGGCCAAATGGCCTTAGGTGAGCAAGAAATTTGTTCAACTTTCATTCATCACACTTCATTTCACCAACACATTCATCCCTTAAGCCATTCTCTCCAACTTCTCTCCAAAAATCCTCCAATATATTATCGAAGCATAAATTCATCTTCTTCTTCAAACCTTTAAACACTTAACCAAAAATTTCAAGAACACCCCTTCTACTTCAACAAAAAATTCGAACCCCTCTTCTAATCAAGGTAAGAAATGGTGTTCTAAAAATCATCTTGTTATCCTCTAGCTCATCATCTTCACTTCTTAACCTAAGTTTTATTTTTGGTTTGAGGTATACTTAGAAGACTTGGAAGACACTAAGAGCCTTACCATCATCTTGAAAAGGACTTCAAGACTTTGAAGATTTTGAAGAGAAATTGGACTACAAGGTAAGAAATGGGATTTTTAGTACATTTTCTTCTTCTCTTCTATTTTCCAAAATTTTGATACTCCATTTTCATTTTTGGACTTTTAGGGGCTGACCTTAAGAATTGTTTTAAGAGTGAGCAAGGAGGCCCATTTTGAGACCTCTACTAGTCTCATTTCATCCGCTACACAAGGTAAGTGTAGTTTTACCAATCTTTTTCATCTCCTTCTTCTTTCCTTAAATTTTTAACCTCATTTCCTAACTTCTATATTTTTTGGTATTCCTTGACCTAGGGGCTGACCTAAGTCACTTCTCCTTCAAGAGTGATTTATTTTATCTTTCACCAACAAGTTCATTTTTAAGGTGGGTGGAAAAATCTTTCCAACTTCTAGGTGTTTTTACTTAAAAACGCATGTAGTATTTTGATGTTGAGCACTTGAGATATATATGTTATGTATTGCATGTTAATTTCTTGTATCAAGTTGAAAATTTCTCAAGTATGGCTCAAAAATGCTATTTGTTGAAAAATAGGTGCATACATGTACACTTTATTGTGATATTTGGTGAATGCTTGTGTGAAATGGACTCGTATATGTATGACTCTTGAAATCCATGTTTTGTGTGACTTATAACCTGGACAAGTCGAGCATAATTGATTAAATTTCAATTTTTGGACTTAAAATGCAAAAATGGAAAGTTGGTGGACTTAATTGCAAGAAAATAAAACTTAAGGGACCCCTCTATAATTTTTGGTTTTTGGGCTGTACTCAGGTTCAAAAATTATGTTTTGACATTTTAATAAAGTTCTAAGGGTTTTTAGATAAATAAAATCAACCCTTAAAAGCCCAAGGACTAGATTGTAAAATTATAGAAGTTTAAGGGCTATATTACAATTTTCAAAACTGTACCAGACCCTATTTTTAAAATTTGAAATTTTAACATTTAAGGGACTGGAAATAACATATTTTAAGTGTATTCCAAAAATCCAAGTGTTTAAAGCTTGGAAAGTAATTTTATAAAAATTGATGGACCAAATCGTAAATGATTAAAATTGAGGACCAAAATAAAATTTTCAGGACTTATGCAGTCCATGCACCTGGAAATGATAATTTAACTATAACATAATTATATTTTGAACCCAAGGTTCAAATTTCATAACAATTGGACCCTAAAAGCCTTAAAGGCAATTATTTCAAAATGGGACAAAAATGAGATTTTCAAACGTTAAGGGACCTATACTTATTTATTTCTAAAACTATTTTTGTCCCAATATCCCACTAACCTTAGTGACATATTCTAAGTGGAATCACATTAAAATCCCTTCCGGTTTGTGAGTTCCGATTATTTTAAACTTAGGGCCCGAAATGATAATTTTGACAAATTTGGGGCCAATATGAGAATTTTATAAACAATCGACATCAAAACTTTAAAAATCTGAATATTTGAAAAATTTAGAGAATTCAGGAACTGATCTCATAATATTTCAAGGTCGGGACATTTACTTATTCACTTTTTAACCCCAAAAGTATTGATTTTTACTAAACGGGGCTAATTATAAATTTTCTTTTTAACAAGGACCTAACTCAAATTATTTTTCTTTTAAAGAAACAGACCTGGACCCTCTGACTTTTAATAAGTAATTAAAAGATTTTATTTTCTTAAAACCCTTGACTTGTCGGATCGTCTTGACCGATTAATACCCGATCGCAGGCAACTTCCTCGTCTTGCGATTTTGAATCTATAAACGGACTTATGTTCCACCTAATCTTTCAAGATATCGAAGATTGCTTATCCTCCCGATAATCACCTTCATCCAAATAACTCCACCAATGCCATAATTGCCACTCGCGATTTTCGAAACTTTTCCTGAATCGCTTCCTTGAATCAATAATACACGATCGCCTGGTTGACTACGAACTTGTATTTACTTTCCGCTCGAGTCAACTTGGTGTGTCGAGCTCACAGTCGGAATGGATACGTCGGGATGGAACCGGTAGCTCGGCCGCTATTCCACTCTCCGCCCCATCGCCCTAATCCCGCAACCGAGGGACGGAGTTTGTCCATGCGAAGCGGGTCGTAGTATTTTGAGATATAATCATGATTATGATAAATCCGAGCCTTGCTAGCTCCACCGCTGTGGATTTTGTCTTTGCTATGGAGTGATAAGGTGATAGGTCTTGAACCATATGGCGCGGGAGTTACAAGGAAGATCGAAGGAATCACTATCCGATCCATACGATTCGGGAGTTAATCGGACCCATTTGGTTGGCGCTACAAACCGTATGCAACCGCTTACTTGTATTGCATTGGTTGGCGTTACAAACCGCACGCAACCGCTACTTGTCTTGCATAGGATTGGCGCTACAAATCCGCACGCAATCATCCTGTCTTGCTTGAATCACATAGTGCCCGTGTGACCACAAACTGTTTTCTTAAAATCGTATAAGTATATTACTTAAATATATTTCTCACGACGCTTGTAGTCGTGTGTGAAATCACGCATCATATCTCACGCATTTTCATACGACTATTTTCTTGCATCAAAATATATATCGCCACACTTACACACGATCACCCCATCCACCGAGATGTATGTCTCATTCCCTCCCGTTAATTAACCTTTAGATGAGGAGTACGTTGAAGATGCCGAACCTACCACAGATCGAATCCCCGTGCTCCACCGTTGTACTTGCTTTCTATTATCGTTGATGTTTTTCGACTTATTTCTTTTACTTTTGTTGTTGTTGACTCCTTTATTCCGTTTTCATTTCGGATTGTACTTGGACGTAGGATCCTTTGACACTTAAGTTTGGGAGTTGTGTACTTTATCTTAGTTTTGACCGTAAGTTAATTCAGATGTTACGATGGGTTGTATTTGGATATTGTTGGACCTTAAGATGTAATTCGTACTTTTGCTTATTTTATTCCGCCGCTTTAGACTCTATTTCATTTGGAGTTATTTGTATGTATCATTTGTCTGGGTTTATTTTGTTTTAAGTGGTTGATCGTCGTCGCGTCGCGTTGGGGCGTGACAGATCACCTTGGTGAAGACTCTTGCCGAATAATGTTTCCCGATTCAAAACATCCGCAATCGATTCGGATTTAACAAAGTGGTGACACATAACATTATTCGATCAACCTGGTTGTGATTAAAACCCAATCTAATCATAATCTCCTGAGATAACCCCACTTATCCGGGTCGTATGTCTTGCTCTTATATATATATATATATATATATATATATATTTTAAAACCCAATCATAGTATGTAAAAAAAATAATATATATATATGGATTTTAAAATAGTATCAAATAATAGGCAAGAACTACAATTTAATTTTTTTTAATTCATGAAATAAAAAAATTACCATACCTAAGAATCATGAAAAATACATTTAAGACAATATATGCATTGGTCTTCTTCCATAAAAACAATATAATGCTAATGATGGATATTTGTAATATATAATACTTGGATACATATTTTGAGATATTTTTTTAATTTAATTAAATTTAATCAACTTAAATATAATATATCTCTCTCTATATAATAATCAATATGTTTCATCCACTTTTTTCAATATCTGACAATTCATTGAAATTCTTAAAATTATACTTGAGACTTCTTATAAAAAAAAATATATATATATACATGAATCTTAGAAATGACACGTTGAACATCTCAAAAAAATGTGTTTGTCTACATAGTAACATTTTGTGCTTTGTGGATACGATTTTATACTCTATCCGTTTGGTTTGTTACAATAAATTCTTTAACATCATAGACATACCCTCTTTTAACATTTCTTTTGAAATTTGCAATTTGAAATTTCTTTTGTAGCATGAATTCGGTCATCCTGTCAGAGACAATGTTAAAGTAATTAGTATGTTAAAAATTATGAAATATGTAAACAAAAAAAAGTACCAAATGAAAGAAGTCTTAGCATACTGTCGTGAAAAACACATTACAAGATACTTGATTTTTGTCACTGTAAGATAGTATTTCGTACATTCACACGAGCCTAAGTGTCATGTTAAAATTCTTTCGAATAGGATTTTTGGAAGAGCAAATTTTTAATTCTGTTGTTGCATGTTTCAGTGTGTACAGTTAAAATAATTTGACCATTACATATTTTTGTTGCATGTAATGACTTTATTGGGAAATAAATCAAAATATTACGGGAATTTTGCCTAAATTAACTATTTCCGCCACATAGTGTAATTATTTTGGAATATTTATTCTTGTAGCATAAGAAACATATTCTCCATATTTGAATGAGTTGTGTAATTTGCACAGCAGTTCAGAATGAATGTGGATTCCAATTGTCGAATAAAACCATTTAATTCTGATTGTCAAGCACGTTTATCAGAATTGATTATAATTTTTTTAGAGTAGTTTTGTGGCATTAAATGGTGATTACGATAAACAATTACAACATATTAGTACGAAAAATAATCAACATTTAATTGGAATGAAAATCAATTTTAGATTTTGTATCATTTTGTCGTCTTGAATCTCTTGATTAGAATGTGTATACCAAAATAAAACAATAAAGCATCTTTAAGATATTTTTTAATTAAAGCGAATGAAAATTTCAGCTAATAGAAAGTAAATAACGTAATCAAGATTTTGATAATTGATATATTACAAGAATTTGACAGAAATATTAATTAAATAAATCGAAAAAGATGGATACCATTTTCATTATTATAAAAAGAAAAGATACAACTGGATATAATTTATTTTGTTATTTACTATTATTATTATTATTATTAACTATTGAAGAAAAAAATTTGGAATTTATTTTTGGCAATGTCGTTTAGGTGGTAAAACAAAAATAGGAACATGTTGCTTTATAAATATATATATATATATATATATATTTGGAATTTTTCAATATATTATATTCTAAAGGCTAATCTCTTTGTGAGACCGTCTCACGAATCCAAAACTATTAGACGGATCCTCACATGGTCCCCCCTCCTTCTCTCTCCCGATCCCCTCTCTATGGTCTTGTCGGTCCCCTTCTCTTTCTCTCCTTGTGTCCACATCTCTTATGGTCTCTCCTCTCTCTCCTCATGTCTTACCCCCTTTCTCCCCACGTTTTTCTCTCTACACACATGAAACAAAAAAAAAAAAAAGATAAAGAAAATAAAGTATCACTTCTTATTAAAAAAATATCAATTCGAATAAATAAAATATCACATTAGACTCGAAAACTATTACGATTTATTAAAAAAAAAAGTATCGCTTCTTATGAAAGTATCACTTTTTATTAAAAATTATATCACTTTTCATGGAAAAAAGTATCAGTTCCTATGGATCAAGTATCACTTATTTTGGAAAAAAGTGTCGATTTTTAATTTTAAAAATCACTTTTTATTAAAACAAAGTATATTTTTTATGGAAAAATATCACTTTTTATTAAAACAAAATATTACTTTTACTTAAAAAAAGTATCATTTCTTATTACAACAAATACTACTTTTTATTAAAAAATATCGTTTCTTATTTAAAAATTATCACTTCTTATTAAAACAAATATCACTTCTTTAAAAAAAGTATCATTTTTTATTAAAAAAAAAGTATCAATTCTACTCGAAAAGTATACGTTTTTAAAGTTTTCTTCGGGTATTTTTTTATGTGAGGAGAGAGAGAGGGGGCATGTGTGGAATTTGAAGAGAGAAATGAGAGAACACATGAGTACATATATATAGAGAGAAAGATTAGGGGACCATACATGTACAAGTATGGCGGAGCGACGATTTAGAGGGTGGGGTACATACGTAAATGGGGTGGCGGATATAAAATCCAAGAAAAACCAATACATATTATAACTAAATATTTTTTTTAAATTGTCCACTAAATTTTTTTTTATAAAAATGGTCGTGGGCCCAGTTCCCCAAATTCTTTAGGTTAGTCCATAAGAACACTTATGGACCCTATATTTAAAATTTTAAATGGTGTAGATCATTCTAGTTATTTTAGGCTAATAAGGGTATATTTGTACTTTCTATATCATCAGTTTATTAAATAGGCAGGTTAATATCTTTAATTGCTATTTTTAAGGCAAATACAATCTTACCTTTTTAGTTGGCGATTTTTAGATAAAAAAATGCATCAACTCTTTTCTAGGAATTGTATTTTTATACCTGGTTTTGTTACATCATATATTTAGTTCAAAGTGGAATTGTATACTTAGTTCGGTGGACTTGTATACTTAGTCATGTTTTATTGTATATTTAGTTTAGTGGATTTGTATACTTGGTTCGGTGAAATCGTATTTTTAGTTATATAAGTAGTTTAGTAAGTAGTTTAGTGAATTTTTATACTTAGGTCTGTGGATTTGTATATTTAGTTCAATCGAATTGTATACTTAGTTATATAAGTAACTCGGTGGAATTGTGTATTTAGTTAATTGTAATTGTATACTTAGTTAAATGTTTCGTATACTTAGTAATGTTTTAATGTACAAGTAATTTAGTGTAATCGTATACTTAGTTAATTGTTTATGTATACTTAGTAATGTTTTAATGTACATTAGTTTAGTGGAATTGTATACTTTTCATTAATTGTTGCATGATTTTGTTGCCAAATTTGAATAAGGGGAGAAAGGAAAGGTGAATCGCGGCGTGATTATGGGGACGTGATCAATAACATCACGTCCCTAATTCGTAGGGAGGTTACATTATATTTAGTTTCTTGATTCCTATTTTGCCCCTTCTAATGTATACTTTCATATGAATTGATGTATATATTTGTTCATATCTTCGCCATTGATTTATTTTTTTGATGGTGTAGATCCTGGTCCTATTGGTTTACCAGGAGGGTGGTTTCACGGGATCCTCCATATACATATATATATATATAATAGAGTGATAGAGAGAGAGACCATGGAGAGGAGAAAGAGAGAGGGGGACCACAAAAGAGAGAGAGAGGTGGATCACATGTGTATATGGAGAGAAAGGTGCACATGTATTTTAGATTTGGCAATGAAGCTATCTTCAATGGATTTAGATCCATGAGGACGGTCTAATGCAAAAATATCCTAAAGCTTACTTTAGCCACCTGGCCACCACAAGCAATTGTGGGATGGAGGTCGGGGTTCAAATCCCGCTCCATCAAATTGTTTGTGGGGTGGAGGTCGGGGTTCTTATCACTTCTCCATCAAATTGCTCCAGGGGCATATGCGAGCCGGGTGAAGATTTGGTGGGAACTCATCTTGAATAGCATCCGTGTGGGTTCGATTCGGGAGAGATCGTTATTAGTAGATTGGGGGTCGAACATAATTGTTCTCTTTACCAGGAGAATCGGTTTGACGCCAGACCCCGTCGAACACCGCAAGTCGTGCACATCCCGCGGTTTACCAAGCAAGCAAAGAATGAGGAGCCGGAGTCGTTGTCCTCAGCATAGTCGTAGCGCAGTTCTCTGAAGGCTGAGTTATCAAAAAAAAAAAAAAAAAAAAGAAATTTGAATTTCAAAGAATCGAACAGCCAAATGAGATGGGCCAATGTGGGTCCCCAAAAGTTTTGGTTCCTTTTTTTGTTCTTTTTGATTTTTTGTTTCTTTATGTATTTTTCCAATAGTCATTTTTCTTGATTTCATTCATTCGTTTTTTTTTAATAAATTTTGAATATTAAAATTAACATATTT
Source organism: Rehmannia glutinosa (assembly GCA_016081115.2). Classification (NCBI taxonomy): domain Eukaryota; kingdom Viridiplantae; phylum Streptophyta; class Magnoliopsida; order Lamiales; family Orobanchaceae; genus Rehmannia; species Rehmannia glutinosa. The sequence goes on from JABTTQ020002636.1 coordinate 92,564, forward strand.
AAAAAGAATAACTATATTTATTAAAATTAATAATCATTTAAAGATTATAAATATATTTATTTAATGTCATATGAGAAAATGTGGATGAGTGATCAGTGGGAGCCACATAAAATGAGTGTTAATGTTAAAATATATATGGGAGTGTGTTAATAAAATGTACGTTGCAATATGGTGAGAATGAAGGTTAGTTAGTGGTCTAGTGGTTAAGATCTCAAGCTCAAGCTAGAGGTATGGGGTTCGTCATCATATTTTCTCTCCCAAGATATGTATTAAAAATATAAAAAAATAAAAATAAAAATAGAATGTGGATATGGCATGTGGACCCATAATTAATGGGTATTATTGTTCAAACCAAAATAGATGCTCATATTTCTAGTAACCAGAAGTTAATGAGGTGGAAGAAAAACAAGAGCCAACAACCACCTAAGAAAACGGGTTGAAATTTCTTATTCCATTTCATATTCCACTTTCTATTCTATTTACTTAGAAGAATAAGATGTCAAAATACACGGATGAGATCTTCTATTCCAAAACTATGTTTTATCTCCTATTCCAACCGTGTGGATGATTGACACGTGTATTACACTTATCATGTTTATTTTCAAGCATAAATAAAGCATAAATTGTGGGGTTCTAATATGGTAAGTGTAATACACGTGTCAATCATCCACACGGTTGAATAGGAGATGAAAACACGGTTTTGAAATAAAAGATCCCATCCGACAAATACATGGAATAGATAGTTGAATAGAAAAGGAAGATATTTTCAAGATAAATAAAGATAAATTGTGGGGTTCTAATATAAGTAAATGTAATACATATGTCAATCATCCACACGGTTGGAATAGGAGATGAAACACAGATTTGGAATAGAAGATCCCATCCCGCAAATACATGGAATATGATAGTTGAATAGAAAAGGAAGACCCACATTTAATGAGATAAAGTTTGTTTATTCAAATGCATTTTTGAATTATTGTGCAATCCAAGATGACACGTCTTTTGAGAAAGTTTTAGGGGATTACACAATACCAAGTTCTAGGCTTGAGTCCTAAAAAAATTAAAACAAAATAGAGGTTATGGGCCAGGAATGGTTATCAATGATGCATATCATGCGTGATGGGCTTGAATCCAATATCCCAACCACTGGACATCGCATGAGTAGAGAGTTTTTTTTTTCCCCGTGTTTTTCGTTTATAGTAGCATTTAAATTTGAAAAGAAAAAAATTAAAGGCTCAATTAGTAATCGCATTTTCATTGAGACTTTTATTAGAAAAAAATAATTACTAATAAAGATCTTATTTTCTGTTTTTTTAATGAAAAAATGACGCTAATTTTATTTACGCGCCTAAAATATCATTTCCTCCGTATGCGGTTAATTAAGGGGAGCGCTATTAACACCCCCAAAACCTATTAATACACCCATCCTCTTTAATTATAAAAATCCTTTAATTAAAAAGACTAAAATGCCCTTAGTATTTTACCTAATTTATAAATACACCTACCAAATCTCTAAATGCACCATATTTTTAATACGTATGATCATGATATTTTAATAAGCCTGTAGCAGTTTGAAGATATGTTTGTTCTCCTGTGATGTGAGTTGGCTAGATGTGTACTTATTGCATGTTTCGCTTTTCATGATAACGTTTGTATTGGCCAACATCCACAAATTCACCCATAAACCCTCTCTCTATATCACACAATTATTTGACTAGTATTGATTCTCCATATTCTAGACATTAAAATGCTTGCTTACAGAGATTAGGTGCTTACTTGCAGAGTTCTTTTATATATTGCAGCCCACAATCTTGCAAAGTTAGTGTCTGGTACTTGTGAACCTCTATTGGATGAATTTGTTTTCCCCAAAAAAAAAAAATCTCATGGCACCAACATTGTTTTGCAGAAATAATTAAGGTTTAATTGCAAAAAGGGTAAATTGGGAATTATTGGGGGTGTATTGGGTAATTAAGTTACTTTTAAAATGAAGAGGGGGTGTATTAATAAGTTTTGGGGGTGTTAATAGCACTCCCGTTAATTAATTAGTGATTAATTTTGCTATAGACTATATTAAAATGCTACTTTTTTTATGCCAAACCTCCAAGGATTTACTTGACATTCGGTTATTTCCTAAGGACATAAAAGTCAAATTTTCATTTGTTAGTCTTCAAATGCGTAAAAGCAAGTACAAGTTCTCCTCCACTGCGATTTGAGTTTTAGATTACTGCTCTTGCTTACATATAAAAAAATTAAACGTACTTTAAAAATTAATAATGTACTTGGAAACATTTCGCAGCACTTTTTGTCGAAGTCGTAGGTAGTAAAGTATCACGATCAATCAAATTTACTGTTTGTTTTAATTTTCCTTTTCTTTTGTGGGGGTGAGCATATTTGAAATAATATGCCAACTGATATGAAATTGTCCTTTTTTATATACTATTTTAGAAAACTAGAAAAGTCTTATCTGATAATATTTACGCACTAAAAATATTTTTCTTAAAGGTTAAGGTTATGTAATATTGTAATTTTTAATTTTAATTATCCGCAACCAGCCCCTATGGGTGATCATAAATTTCATTAATTATCGTTATCACAACGCACTGTTCATAGTGATTCTTTTGATTATAACTACGTTATTAGTTCGGTTGTGGTTTTGGAAGAAAACCAAACCGCATCGCCTTATACAATTTTAGGTTAAATATAAGGTTTTTCATCCTCTTTAATTGAATAATTAGCAATAGGCATTCAATATATTAAAAACTAACTTATTTGAATAATACTTTTAGATTTGTATTTTAAATTCCAAGTAAATGTATTTTAATTTTTTTCTTTAATGTTACAAATATACATTATGTTTTGCATTGAAAGTAACACAACATTAAATTGCATTATGTTTTTAATGTAGTTGGATTAAAAGAAAATACAAGGGACATTCTATTTGGAAAATTATCTTGTTTAAAAATAAATTAAATTTTCAATCTTATATATTTTTCTGACCATTTTTCTTAATATTCTAAAAAAAGATGTATTATTTTATCAATCTTATAATATTTTCATTTATTAAAACCGTCAAACCGTCCGCCACCGTCTAATACAACACCTTTGATTTTACTTAATAAAACCGCGATTTAAAATTATTTTTTAGGAAAACTGCATAAGTCAATTTGGTTTGAACTTTATTATTAAAATAACCACAAAACCGTACTGTGATTACCCCTAAGGTCCTAACCAGCCCTTCACTTTGCTTTTCTAAACTACCACGGTTTAATGTTACAAGATAAAAATCTGGAAAAAAAATTAATATGTTATATATAGCTAAAAATATTTCCTAAACCGTGTAAGACCAAAGCAAAATATTTCATATTATAATAGTTTAAATATGTTAGAAATTATTTAGAACAAAGAGAGTGGAAGACTAAACCTTAAAAAAGGACCCCGAATATAATTAGTTTTATTCTATAATCAAACAAGGTAAATGAGTTGTCACTTTAAAAAAACAAAGAGGTGTTAAATGTAGAAAGTAATGTTAGGACGTTCGGATTTCTAATTTTAGTTAAAAAAAATTAATATCGAAAAACAATTTACAGAGCTATATTATTTGGATTTTTGGAAAATTTAATCATTTTTATTTTTCTTTCTCAAATTTAAGATTTAACCAAACAAGTAAAAGAACCCGAAATTCTATTATCAGTATCAGCGTTTTTCTTTTTTCCTATAGGGTTAACCAGTTAAGTCTAAACTCTATATTTGATCATCTTTGTCTTTCTTTTGTTCAATTTTTCTTACATCGAAATATAGATTTTGATTGAGCAATTTCACTTCACTAGTAAATATTATGCTCGCAGTCGAGCCTAAAAGTTCCAAATCAACTTCTACAAGTGGGCGTCTTTTCCTGGCCCCAGAGCCTTAATTGTTGGGGTTTTAGTATCGTGATATACTATATTCTGAGAAAATTCGTAAAACTTACTTGAATTCCGAAAAAGAAATTTTAAAAATCGTGTAAAATGAAGTTTTGGACCGAGGCTAGAGTCCCGCTACGGTGCCCACGATTGAATACCAATTGTCTCCCAAGATACAACGGTCTCCTCTTGTTGTAGTATACTCCAAACAATAAAAGACGACTTAACTTTAAATGTTTTGTACTCTCTCTCTTTTAACGAAAAATTTTGACAGAAAATATGCTTATGTATGCAAAATGCTAGTGAAAAGTTTGCAGATTCTCGGGTATATATAGATTACTAAAAGTCATAAGTGAAAAAACACAAATGTTCGAACAAACATGTCCATTTATTCCACGACACGCCCATTGGTTTCAAACAAAACAACAAAACTATTCGGATAAACCTTTTCAATCGAATAGTTTCAAATGAACAAGCCACACCTTTTGACAACAATTTCTCATTCACGGAAATATATATTATATTTCCAAACCATTGAACTACTACCCGATTTCCTAAAAGTGGGCATTTTGGTATTAGAGATTTTGTTAGTTAAAATGCACATCATACATGTATAGTACCCGCATGTACAAATAATTGAAAAATACTTTCATTTCCCATACACATTTTGAAGCGCCGCTAAATACTCTGTACTTTTGAAATTAAACGTTTAGTACCTGTATTTTTGTTAGCCGTATAATACTTGGCGAATAATACTTTATTTTAATATTTTTATAATATTTAAATAAATCTAAAAATCTTTCAATATTTATTTATTAGTATTACTAATATATTATAAAAATAAATAAGAATATTAATAATATATAAATATACTAATTTATTATTAAATAATTATCTTGGGTTTATGTTAAGTTATAATTTAACATAATATAAAAGCTATATATTAAGTTTTATATAATCTAAGTATAAATACAATTCACTTAATAGTATACTAAATATTATTAAATAATTACTTTTAACTGTGTTATAATTTTAAGTTAATTAATAAAGTACTTTAAATTAATTTTTATATAATATAAACATAAGTATAAAATACAATCCATATAAAAATTATGTTAAAATAAGCCGTATTATTACTTCCAAATAATTATTTTATACCGTATTATACCCGTACGTCTATGAGTTTGTATATTAAATATTTTCGTATTTTTACCGATCTTTTTCACTGTAACTTTTAAAAAATATATATATACAATCTTCTTATAGTAAAGGAGTAATATATAAATCTCGAGCTGAATTTGGAGTCCCGACCACTAACTTGTGTGCGAGAGCGACCTGCATACACGATATCGGACTGAAACCAAGCCACGTAGTCTAGCCCACGTTTGCGTACAACTAAAAAATATTGTATTTATTTTAAATCCCAAAACATCACATGTATTCTTAGGCGATACAATTACAGATTTACATTGTCTTTATTGTGATAGTATGAAAAAATCACATTCATTCTTATAAATGTGATAGAATTACAGTGACTTTGTTGTGATACTATGAAGATATCGCATTTCTTATACAGGTGATGGAATTACAGTGATTTTATTGTGATAGTAAGAAATTTCTATCCGGGTTCTTTTCATATAACTCATTAGGTAGTATCCATGCTTTGGTGTATAGATGAAGGGTATTTTCAATAAAAAATGAGACACATATATAATAGATATACGTAAACTTAATTTGTTTGTTCACATAGCCTAACATATCTACAAGTGTGAAAGTGTTTCACTGTGGGTTCGAATCTCACTAGAAACAAGCGATTTCTTGGGGTAAGGGCTGTCCGGGACGGAACCCTGATTCAATACTTGGGGGGGCAAAAGTTAAATATATATTTTATATTATAATAAAATTTTAAATATATATTTTATATTCAAATACAATGTTAATAGTACTCATCATTAAACATCCGAAATAAATTATTACAATTCTAGTATATTAAAGTTAATTTAGAACATCTCCTTACATATATATTACGAAAATCATCCACAAGTGAATTTATAATAAATTGTTGGGCGATTTGCTTTTTAATATATACAAGTAAACAATATATTTTAAATGTTATGATATATATATATATATATATATATATATCAAGACTCACACTATAGTTTATTCAAACTTCAAAATAATAGTCATAGGCTCATGATCATTCCTAAATAAATCATGCTAAAATTGAATTTAAAGCAATTAATTTTTCCAATTTTATGTGTCGATTTAATTTTGGGATAAATCTTATTTTGATTATTCATAAAAATAATTTTTATTAATTTTAAAATTAACCATTTAATTTCAAAACTGAATATCAAAACTATAAACTTTGTCGAATTATCGAATCACGACATATATATAAACTCATTGGAGATTAAAAACCATTATAACGGAATCTTGTCCAGAAACTTCAAAAAGTGTGTGAACATTTGCAAACTTTGTTAGATTGGACATTAACCAAAATTTGAAACCCATCAAACTAATCTATAAAAACTCAAAAATTATAGATTTAACATCACATATAATATATAGGTAAAAAAGAGTTTGTTCCTTTTGCGCAGAAAGCTTAAATGTACAACTATTGTTGGGAACCTGAGGCTAGTTGATGATTATCCCATGATTCACATTTATTCAAGACCTAAGGACGAGAATTCTAGGGGGTCGGGTTTAATCTGGCGAAGTCGGGACTTGAGACATAAAAAAGAAAAAAAAGAATAGAACACCGTGCAAGATAGAATTTTGTTTATGACATAGTTCTTGAAAAATACATTTTTGATTAATCTCAATTAAAGTAGAATATAATATCACATGTAGTTTCATATTAGGAATTATACATATGCCCCACATTGCGGAGAATGGACACTTTCTACGCTTTCGGGTTTTTTTCGGACTTTTTTACATTTCCGTATTTTTCGGATATTTTTATGCCCCGCCAATTTTTCCGGATTTTTACGTTGTTGTTTCAAGAATATTTCGAACATTGTTTCATCTAATAAAATTTCAGGGAAAAATAATTCCGCCCCTATATTAAATAATTAAATTGAGCGTAAATAATATCATTTTTCCGAAAAAGTAGGATAAGCTTGGCAGTTTCTCATGAAATATTATGATATACTGGGGCCGCTTAGACCACATCTGCCCAACACCTAAGCCTCATCTAAATAGAAATCCAAATAAACTTGAACAATAATATATTCAAATTCTATTAACATATGATGAAGTAATTTTTTTTGAGGGAAATAGTAATATATTATTAGGAGATCATCTCCGAAATAACCATGTCTACCAGATGATTGGAATATCTCCTACAACTGGCTCATTACAACGAAAACCAAAAGCATGTCGAGCTAAGAAATGGGCAATAGTGTTACCCGATCGTCTAACAAAACTAGGAATAACACAATCAAAATAACTAAAAAATGAAAGATGTACCGTACATTCCTCCAACCAGAAAAATATCTTTGGATTTATAAGGAGTCCCCATAAATCAATCTCTCTAGTGATGCTTCGCTCTCAGAGAGGAGGGAGCTCCCTCTTGGGGGAGTCCCCATAAATCAATCTCTCCATTGATGTTTCGCGCTCCCGGAGACCTCTCCGGAGATGCTTCAAGCTCCCGGAGAGGAGGGGTCTCCCTCTCGGGAGAGTCCTCATAAATCAATATCCCTGATACGTGTAAAATATACGTGCATATATGGGCTTAATTTGATATATATTTGATGCATTTGTACACATATTTAATGTATTTTACTTGGTTTCCTTAGAAGGGCATGATACTGCGTATTCTTGTAATTTTTTACAGGAAACTGAGATTAAATGAAAAGATATCAGTTAGAAGGCCCAGACAAGACTGAAGAATGCGAAAATAAGATTGAATACGCGAAGAAAATGGAGAAAAACACATCGCACCTGGCCTCGAGTGTAACATGCACACGATTGTGTGGATTGTTCTGTGTGTTTATATACGTTCATGAGACTTGTTCGAGGGAAGAATTTCAGAGACACATCGCACGACCTGACCGTATGAAAGGCACACGACCGTGTGGTTTGTTTGGAGCAAAAACAGAGAGCAAAACACTTTACACGGCCGAACCGTATGAATTGTACACAGTCGTGCTATTTATCTGTCAGCTGATTTTTGATCATTTTCTCGTCAGAACTCTACAAGTGATGTTTCAAAGCACCTACATAAAAGGGATCAAGAACTTTGACGATTTTGATACTAGATAACACATCAAACACATCAAAATACACTAGGATTACACAAATGAATAGTCATCCGAGAGAGGAGGGCAAATCTACGAAGAACGCCACAAAGCATTTCGCATCTCAAGCACAAGGGTTCAAAGGCTTGGAGGGAAGATCTTGACAAGAAAGGTTATTTCTTTCTTAGTTTAGATCTCTTGTTTGTACTTAAACGATGTCAAACTATTTGATTTCAACTTTGTCTATGAATTTGTTATCAAATATGTCAGTAATCTTTCGATCCTAGGGCATAATCAAAAGCGGATTCATGTTAAATCTATATTGCTTGTTTTCTTAATTGATTTATGTGTTCTATTATATGAATTCGAATGCTTATTTCTTATGATTATCCGATCAATAATTTTCATGTCATATTTGTTAGTTTATAATTCGGGAGATGAGTTCTAACAAGAGAAAATCGAATTTAGACATAAATGGGTATAAAGTCGGAGGCTTATAAGCTGTTTTGAGGAGTACTTCAATTCAAAGATCTTTTAGGAGTTAATATTAATTGTTGAATAGAGATCTTTGGCAATTGATATTAATCAACTATTTATTTGCTTTGGGAGGAGAATAAGGAATCGAACCCACATAAACATATAAATTGGCTTTGATAAACATTAATTGTATTTAATATAGAAGAAGCATGTTGAGATTATGCCCGAGTTGCTTTCGTATTCGTTGAAAAGACTTGTGGAGTTCGGGGTTTTATAAATTTACATATTTTATTTTTACTTGTTAATTTAGGATTTGAATTGGATACTAAAACTTGTGATTTTCGCCCGCTTCAATAAAATTGGAATACAATATTTACTATAGCCTAAGTGTTTCGTATTCAATCCCCGAGGAATACGACCTTGCTCGCCATTATCCGCTAGCGACGTTGTACACTTACACTTGAAGTATAATGAAAATATTTTCACGATCAAGTTTTTGGCACCATCAGGTGATTGAAAGATTCAACTTAGATATAATAATAAGTAGTTCAATCTCCGGTGATGCTTCGCGCTCCCGGAGAGGAGGAACTCCCTCGTGGGGAAGTCCTTGCAAGTCAAACCCCATTTAGCTAAGACCGGATGGGAGGGGCCTCCTCACAAGAGTCCCCATAAAAAATCTCCATGGTGAAGATTGTTAGAGATTTTTTCTAACCGCAAGTCTACGGTGTCAAGTTTTAATATAGTGATATGAGTAGGGTTGTCGTATCCACAGGAATGCGTGTATAAGTACCAATTATAAATTACCTACGTTATATTTTGAGATCAATAATAGGTGGATGTCTCAATTTATAAATAAAAATAACTAGATATAACTAATCAAAATATAAACATCTAAATCTATGGGAGAATGAATTCTAGAGGTGTGATGAATCTAGTTATCCCTTATGTTGTCAATATGGTTTATCAATCATCAATTATCAATTTATAAGTCAAGATTTCTACAATAATCATTCCTTTTCTCAAGTGTCAATGATTTTAGATTCAATTGGGAAATCAATATCTCTATAAAAATCACCAATCAAAATCTCAATAAAAGCTATGAATCTTGATAAATGACTTCAAAGGATTCACAAATCTCTCAATTCTATGAAATCCTAGGTTATGCTATTCCAAGGTCATGTATTCAATTACCTCTCTCAAGTGTCAAATCAAATACACCAAACATTCTAAATTATTGATCAAGTAATTTAGAAGCAATAGATCCAAATAGCACAAATAAATTGATATATCTAGATTGACAAACCACAATCTCAAAACATAAGTTCAAACATAGATTACATCAATCCTCTAGAATTATAGTGTTTAGCTCATGATTAAAGAAAATGAATCCAAGAAAATACAACAATACATCTTACAAGATATGAAGAAAGCAACAAAATAAGAACAAGAGTTGAGGATCTTCTCTATTTCTAGATGATAGAAGCCTCCAATCTTCTTCTCCAAATTCTTCTCAAAGTGCTCAAATCCTTCTTCCTTGTCTTGTAGCTGTTTTTATTGTCTTCCAAGGGTTCCAAGATGCCCCAATTTCAAGCCCCAAGGATGGTATTTATAGTACACAAAAGTCCAAGAAGGGGTAGGTGAACATAGGATTTTTTTCCCCCCGGCTGCGGCGCCAACAATTACGTGCCATTTATCGCACGGGCGCTGCGGGCGCCAGCGCATGGCGCTGCGGCGCCAACTCGATATTTTTTCTGTTCCGGGCGCTGCAGCGCGGGTCTTGGCGCTGCAGCGCCCGGCCGCTGTTCGGATTTCCGCTGTGCGCGCTGCAGCGTCTTTTGGCGCTGTAGCGCCACCCAAACGTCCGAATTTGGTTTTCCGTCCTTCATCAAAGTTGTAGCCCTATCTCTTAGCTTTCTATAGCCACTTGAATCAACTCAATATCAATTTTGTAGAGAGAGTTATGACCAAAATACGAAACCCTGCCAGTGCTAGAAATTCCAGACGCATTTGGACTTTTCTTCAAATCAATCTCTCGTTGTTTGTTCGTTCGTACTTCTTTTGATACACGATTCATTAATATGACTATAAACTCGATATAATTAGCTCTCAACATGGCTTGACCCCTCAAATGACTCGAAACAATGGAAATTAATGCCTAACCTATGAGATATAACAAAAACGACTCAAAATACTCAAAAACAACACAGAACTCTAGTATCGGAAGCCCAAATCAATGGTATAAAACCAAGTGAACAAATACCCCCAAACTTAGAATATTGCTTGTCCTCAAGCAATTACAACTCTCAAATGAAAAATACAAGACATAACAATACAAACAAACTGCAAAACTTCACAACCAAACTCATTCGTCAAATTTCGTTTCACTATCAATCAAGCACGTATTTTCACAATGTGATCATGACGGTGGAATGTTCATGCCAACCCCGTTTTCATTATCCAGATAGATTCACGTAATCAAATGTTTTCAAGATGATCCACTTTTTGAATATAGAGATGAGATGTTTACCAGACTCCATAGGCTTGTCTTTCACACTAATCTCCACTAATGTAGGCTAATGTAACACAAAGATCAATAGGACTTTTAAAGCTTGTAATGTGGGCTTAGGGTAAGGTAGGAAAATACACGAATAAGCGGCTCAAATCACCCAAACACACAATTAACACTTCAAATTATCAATAGGCACTACCCTTCACTTTTTTTTTTTTTTTTTTTTGCATCCCCAATGTTTATGAACTTTCAATCCCGTTGATTTTTTTTTTATTTTCTTTTTTTTTTTTTTTTTTTAGGAACCCCAAACTTATTCTTTTGCGTACATGGGGTTTCGTCTTTTCTTTTCTCGGGCAACTTCATTCAATTAAATACATACCCTTCTAATCATCCCTTCCTCAACCTTCAACATTTTTTCTATATTATGTGTGTATGTATGAGTGATGGGTAATTAGGATTTTCACATTTAGGCTCTGGGTATTTGATTGGTTGCCAAAGAAACGGGTTTATAAGGCTCAAAGGGGGACACTAGGAAAAAATATAATGCAAAGGTAGGCATTTTAGGCTCTAGCTTGTTCAAAGATGGCCTAAATCACTTCCTCATGGTTACTTCGCCAGATTTCGCCTCGACTAGTGATCGACAAGTTCTAGCATCGGTGGGATCATAAAGAAACCACTCAATTGCATAAATCATCCCCAAATAAATCATCGAGTTAATCATATAGATGGAATTAATGGAAAGAAGATTTAAATCACAATTCAAACACATGCTCTTTTTTTGACCGTTCAACTCATATTCAACAAATTCACTTAGTCATGCGGTTTCACGTTTAACAAACGCCCGACTCAACTCTAGACTCTTTTTTTTTTTTTTTTTTTTCACTCAAGACCCGACTCGATGAATAAAACAGATCGCACCCCCAAACTTAAAACGACATTATCCCCAATGGAGAGGTGGGAAAAAGGACTTTCTCGGTAGCCGAGGAGCGAAGGCTCCTTAAGTCATGTGATACCACTACGTGTATGAGGTGTCTCGTATAAGCTCAAAATGCATCCTAGCGCACAATCTCGTGGGCGTTGTATGCTCCGAGGTGTGGTCTTGTTCTTTCCTTTCGCCTTAGCCCGACCCCTTTTTGGCTTCGCATCTTTGCAACCTAGCAAGGTAGACAAGAAAACAAAACTCGTGGAACCAAGGAACTTGGTTATGGGTGAGAAATCAAAAATCACAACACATACAAAATGCACCCAAGTAGAAAATATAGTGCCATGTCAAAAGATAAGCATGGAGATGCAAAATAGCACTAAACAATGTGAAAGCTGTCATTGGGGCATTTCATCAAACACCTCATATGCATGAATTTGGGCAAAGATAGTAAATGCAATGGATAACTCAATTCAATCCCAAAATTCAACACCAAACCTGAGTCTAGCATGATCAACCAATCCAAAATCCATACGTCAACACAATTATCCTAGCACTTCTACAATCCAATCACACCAAAAATCACAAGATGGGGAAAACCATGAGGTGGGGTTTTGGAAGTTGCAAACTTACCAAATAATGAGTGAATGAGATGAAGAATGTGTGTGTGGTGTTAAAGTGCTCCGTTGTGACGATGGAGTGAGATATGTGGGATTTGCACAAATAAGATGGGTGAAATGTGATGCAACTTACTACTAATAATGCAAAAACTTAGAAAAAACAAAAACAACTACTAAACTAAATTAAAACTAAGAAAGCAATAAAAGGGGCTTGGGTTGCCTCCCAAGAAGCGCTAAATTTAAAGTCTTTAGCCAGACTTTTGTTTTACTCAACCAGGATCCAAAAATAAGTGTCGGTCATGCCACGCCTTTGTATTTTCAATAATATAGGTGATCCTTGGTGTATGAAAGACGTGGATGATTAAGGATCACAATATTGATGGTCTTTTGGAAATCAAATGTGTTCCTAATGATGATAAATGGTTTATCAATCATAGTAAAGATATTTCTATCTTTACTCACATTAAATATCATGAAATCAGAGAACATGTTAATTGATCACCATTTTCAAACATTGTTCCTTCAAGTGCATGCTTCTTAAAATTTGATACATTTGTATTAAAGCTTACATCTAGAGTGCACATATTTTTGTCAATATGAGGATTTTCAATTGAGTGAGAGATAGAGATACTCCTGAGTTAATTTGATGTGGCTCCTCCTCTTGTAAGATCGGATTGCACTCTTCAAAAGTCTCCTCCAAATTTTGAAGGACGCCACCTTTTTCATAATGGGCAATTCATGTTCATGATTTTCTATTTCACCAGGTCCTAAGAATGATGACGACTCTTCATTATTAAGTTGGTCAATCATTTGTTGGAGTAACTTTGACATAGTTTGACATGTAATCTCAATTTGTTGAATGCTTGCCTCGGTTTGTAGTAATCTATCATCACTTTTCGATTTCTTATCTTACACTCTTCGATAAACTCAGCAAGATTCTTTTCCAACTCGGACCGAGCGTTTTATCTCATCTTGTCGTCTTTTTACCTCACAATCATCCAGAAATTGATAAAGTATTTCTTCCAAGCTAGACAATTGTTCTTGTGGCTGATGAAAGGTTTCATGATTTGCCATATTTTGTGTCCATACATTTTCTTGAGGTGGATAATAAGGAACAAAATGGTTCACACTTTGACTTCCAAAATCACAGTAGCATCATCGGTTGCCACGTATATGCATACATTAGAATTCCATCCAACGATGTGCCTAAAAAATTACACCAAATTAAAACAAGAAAAGAAAAAAAAAAAAAAAAAATAGTCAAATTACAACTAGGCAATCAACCTTGATATCATACAAAACACATTTCCAAGACAACGGCGCCAAAAACTTGTTAGAGATTTTTTCTAACCGCAAGTCTACGGTGTCAAGTTTTAATATAGTGATATGAGTAGGGTTGTCGTATCCACGGGAATGCGTGTATAAGTACCAATTATAAATTACCTACGTTATATTTGTGAGATCAATAATAGGTGGATGTCTCAATTTATAAATAAAAATAACTAGATATAACTAATCAAAATATAAACATCTAAATCTATGGGAGAATGAATTCTAGAGGTGTGATGAATCTAGTTATCCCTTATGTTGTCAATATGGTTTATCAATCATCAATTATCAATTTATAAGTCAAGATTTCTACAATAATCATTCCTTTTCTCAAGTGTCAATGATTTTAGATTCAATTGGGAAATCAATATCTCTATAAAAATCACCAATCAAAATCTCAATAAAAGCTATGAATCTTGATAAATGACTTCAAAGGATTCACAAATCTCTCAATTCTATGAAATCCTAGGTTATGCTATTCCAAGGTCATGTATTCAATTACTCTCTCAAGTGTCAAATCAAATACACCAAACATTCTAAATTATTGATCAAGTAATTTAGAAGCAATAGATCCAAATAGCACAAATAAATTGATATATCTAGATTGACAAACCACAATCTCAAAACATAAGTTCAAACATAGATTACATCAATCCTCTAGAATTATAGTGTTTAGCTCATGATTAAAGAAAATGAATCCAAGAAAATACAACAATACATCTTACAAGATATGAAGAAAGCAACAAAATAAGAACAAGAGTTGAGGGATCTTCTCTATTTCTAGATGATAGAAGCCTCCAATCTTCTTCTCCAAATTCTTCTCAAAGTGCTCAAATCCTTCTTCCTTGTCTTGTAGCTGTTTTTATTGTCTTCAAGGGTTCCAAGATGCCCCAATTTCAAGCCCCAAGGATGGTATTTATAGTACACAAAAAGTCCAAGAAGGGGTAGGTGAACATAGGATTTTCCGCCCCCGGGCGCTGCGGCGCCCAGCAATTACGTGCCATTTTATCGCACGGGCGCTGCGGCGCCCGCGCATGGGCGCTGCGGCGCCCAACTCGATATATTTTTTCTGTTCGGGCGCTGCAGCAGCTGGTCTTGGCGCGCTGCAGCGCCCGGCCGCTGTTCGGATTTCCGCTGTGCGCTGCAGCGCGTCTTTTTGGCGCTGTAGCGCCACCCAAACGTCCGAATTTGGTTTTCCGTCCTTCATCAAAGTTGTAGCCCTATCTCTTAGCTTTCTATAGCCACTTGAATCAACTCAATATCAATTTTGTAGAGAGAGTTATGACCAAAATACGAAACCCTGCCAGTGCTAGAAATTCCAGACGCATTTGGACTTTTCTTCAAATCAATCTCTCGTTGTTTGTTCGTTCGTACTTCTTTTGATACACGATTCATTAATATGACTATAAACTCGATATAATTAGCTCTCAACATGGCTTGACCCCTCAAATGACTCGAAACAATGGAAATTAATGCCTAACCTATGAGATATAACAAAAACGACTCAAAATACTCAAAAACAACACAGAACTCTAGTATCGGAAGCCCAAATCAATGGTATAAAACCAAGTGAACAAAGATGTGCAAGAAAAAGAAGGCAAAAATACAAAGACATGTGGATAAATATAAAAAGACGAAGCAAAACGGGAGGAAATCCCGAGGGGACGTCCATTCAAGCTCAGGAAGGGCGCCCGGGAGTTCCAAAGGGGCACCCTCCTCCGGGTTCCGGGAGGAGCATCTCCTTAGTGTTAAATTGAAAGGTAAAATCTAATCTCCCGCAAGAAGTCATATACACATATCACAAGTAAAACATGACAAATAGAAACAAATACGCATATAGAAGACGTAGAATCATTCAAAGACCACAGGGCAAACAAAACATCTTAGGACCGAAAGCAAATGAGAGATATCCAAGTGCGTAAAAAGGAACATCCAAATGCGTAAAGCAAGCCCTAAACACATGGGCATGAATCAAGGGCCATCAAGCCAAGAAAAGACTATCCTTTGCTCAGCGGGGGCCCCTCATCTCTAACAAAGAACATCGGTCTCTCTAGGCTCATCCCCGTCGCTACCAACATCGTCGGGAAGATCCGCCAAGGCCTCGACCTCTCCCTCCTCCTCATCAAAGAAGTTGCAGTCCAAGATGTCAATCAACTCGCTAAGCCTTCCCGCTCTACCGTAGAAGTTTTCGGCATTCCTCCATTAGTTTTCTTGCTTGTTTTAGTTTCCTTTTACCCCATTCGTCCATTAGAGAGGAAGTGGAAACTCCTAAATTAGTTTTCTTATTTGTTTTTTTAGTTTCCTTTCATGAGAATGATTTCCCCCTTGTGGGACTTTAGTCTTATGGATGTATTTAGTTTGTGTTTGTGGGAATTTTTTTTTTTTTTGCTTTTTTTTTTCTTCGATCTCGGTAATTTTTGTGAGACCAGTGCCTTTTGGTTTGAGATCTGGCCATTTTGGTAGTTGATCGACTTCAATGGGTGATTTCTCATGCCTTACCATTAAGGAAAAATACGTAATGGAGTTGGATCCGAGAGTAATGAAAAAAAAGACGAAGAGATTGTTTTAAAGTTGGAATTGGTAGCCATTTTATGGAGTTTTAATTTCTCTCACTTGTAACAAAGTTTCTTTTTTTTTTCAATTTCTATGGTTAGTGTTTCAAAAATCGAAGGGACCAACCGGTTTGGTGGTCCAACCAAAAAAGTCATTAAAACCTAATTTCCGGTTTCACCGCCGCAAATTGTAAGAATCGCCACAAAACCATTATACAACGAGAACCACCGGGTTGATAGAAAGGGAAAAATTTTAGAAATCCTCACCGATCTAAAGCCCCTCCAATTCTTTTTTTTTTTCGAAACGACAGGACTTTTATTAATGAAACTCAACCAAACTTCCAAAATACAACGGAGCCAACAAGCTTATGACCACATTGACTATACAAAGAGTCAAGCAGAAATTGACTAGATCAATTCAAATCCATGTCAACATTCAACACTTTCGAACAAAAAGCTACAACAACGGGGGTGATCACATTGCGATTTTTCGGTCTTTTGAGTTATTTCAAATCGAATTGCTATATGTAGTTCGGTTAATAATATTTTCAAATTGTTGTATTATGAAGTAAAATTAAATGTGTGGTTTTAAGCGATGGCGGACTGGTTTTGCGGTTTTAATAAACAAAAATATTATATAACTAATAAATTAATATAATATTTTTAGGATATTCAAAAAAAAAAAAGCCAAAAAAATATTACAATTGAAAAGTGCTTTTTTAATAAAAGACACATGTATTTTGCAAATAAAATGCACGTTGCAATCTCTTTTATTTCACTTAGATTAAATATGTAATGCAATATAATGTTGTTTTATATTGATGCGAAACACAATGCATTTTAGCAACATTAAAAAAATGTATATGCATTATGTTTGGTATCCAACCACGGGCTTGTAGCTCAAGTGATATTGCTTACCCTTTGTAAGGGTATTGACCAGGGTTCGAACTTGTATCTTTTAGTTTCTTGAAATTTATTCCCTCCCCTCCAACCACTACTCCCAACTTATTAAAATAAATTATGTTTGGTATCCAAAGTGTGAATCTTAATATATCATTCATAAAATTAATTCTTAATATATTTATGGGGAATTTTTAAAGTACCCACTATGGATAGTGGATATTGTTTTCTATCCATAGACATAAGAAAACTCTTTTTTACCCAATTTGACAGAAATGCCCCTCCTTTAATTTGAAGATTTTGAATTTTGAAACTGGTGCAATTAATGTTTTCCTTGAAAATCGTGTACACTTTCCTCCAAAGCCACACACCTATGTATAAAATCGTATAAACATATCGTGCCTATATCGTGCCCATATCGTGTCAATCCCATGTACATAAACATATACATATCGTGCCCAAAATCGTGTAAATATCATGCATATCACGCATATCGTGCCAGTTTAAATCGTGTCGATACATATCGTGCCTCATTTAATATTAGACACGATATCGTTCCTCATTTAAAATTGGATTGGAAAATGAGGCACAATATCAAATAAACGTTCGTGCCTATACATATACATATTCCCATTCTAACTTTTTGCTTTAACTTTTGCTTTAACTTTTTGCTTTAACTTTTTTATTTAACTTTTTGCTTTTAACAAACCAAAAGATCGTGCCAATATAGAGAAGATATTGTGCATCCAGTTCAAATAGGCACGATATCGTGCCTAAATTTAATTGAGGCGCGATATCGTGCCTAAATTTAATTGACTGAGGCACGATATCGTGCCTAAATTTAATTGACTGAGGCACGATATCGTGCCTATATTTGGCACAAGCACGATATATCGTGCCTAATTTTGACCGAGGCACGATATATCGTGCCTAATTTTAACTTAGGCACGATATATCGTGCTTTTTTTTATGTATATGTACATATTCTAAAAAATTGTCTATTAATTTTGAAAATTGTTTCAATAAAATTTAAAAATATTTGTAATTTATTAAAAAATTGTCAAAAATCCACAAAATCATTTTAAAATCTAAATATTAAAATCTATAATTTATTTTAAAATAAAAAAAGAATCGAAAAAAATCTATAATTATTTTAAAATCTAAATATTAAAGATTATAATTTATTTTAAATATGAAAATTAAAAAATAAATAAACTTTTTTAAACATTTGCCATTATCTAAAATATGGAAATTTATTTAAAAGTCTCAAAATTGTTCAACACCATGAAAAGTGGATTAAAAAATGAAAATTGTTGAAGGCTTTCGAAAAAAAAATCAGATTTTTTATAAAATACAAAAAGTGAGTAGAGAGAGGAAAAATAAAGAGATTGGGTCCCATCTACTTTTGCATTTAAAATTTAAGGGTATTTGAGTAAAAGAACCACAAAAGTGGGTAGAAAACTATGTTTTTTATCCTACATGTCAAAAAACTCTTGCACCTATTCCAAGTGGGTAATTTGCTATATTTGCTCTATATTTATTATCTAACTATTTAACTAAAAACAATATTTTATTTTACCCTAAATTATAGCGGTGCGATGCGGTTTTGGTGGTTATTTTAAATCTAAAACCATAACCGCACAAACAAAGTAGTACAATTTCTAGTTGCTATTTCAAATCGTCGTTTTAGTCATAAAATACTATTAATGGTGTGATTTGGTAGGGTTAGGCGGTTTTTTAAAAATTATGATCACCCTAACCATACGTGTAATCCATAATAAATAGAAATACCATTAAAACCATTAATTAGGACAATCATTTCTCTCAGAGTGGCAAATCTTTGGTCGGACCGCCTTGTCCGAGCCCATCTAGCTAGTGACAAAATTTGAGTCGGGTCGGCCAACCCGATTTTTGCTTGGGGAGGAAAATGCTTAGCCCGCCAATCCATAGGTACATTTTGTACATAAAATCTGTTGGCCAGGGCTTTAAGTCGAGGCCAACCCGACCAATTGGGGTCGGGCTAAATAGGCCCGAACTTTTTGGACTGTAAAAACATAGCTCAACCGGACCAAAACCTCGAGGCCAATCCGGTTATAATTCAAACCAAGAACTTTATAACTTATTACCACAAATTAAACTAATTCAAACTAGTAAAATCATTTGCTGATGTTAGATCGCGATGTTCCAACATTAGTTACAATATCAATTTTATGCACAATGGAAATTGAAACACAAAGATTTTAACATGCTTCGATTAAATAATCCGACTCCACGCGACCATAGCCAGAGAAAAAATAATTTATTATTAGAAAGATTTACACAATACAATATTAGGACTTATAAAAGTACAGAGTACTCCCTTTTTCCACTTGACGTCGTTCTTGTATTATATTTGACAGTCGAGTTTTGTCTTCCAAAACAACTTCACTGAAATTCCTCCAACGTTGGACACTTCCAAATAGCTGCTTCCTCTACTCTTGAGAACTCATCTCCTTCTCCCAAAGGATAATCTGCGTGATGTTGCAACACCGGAACTATCACTAACTCTCCAATGAATCTGTGAAGCCCATATCACTTGAGCAAAGTTTTGATTTGCTGGAGCACAATATTTTCAAAATTTGCTCTTGGATTTATCTCTCTAGATACGTAAAAAAATCCTATACCATGCCATGGTATTTATAGGCTATGATACAATCCAAATCATAATCAACAAAGGACTCATATTCTATTCAAACTCTTGTCTATAGATAGACTCCCAATCAACTAAGAAAATCTTCTTCTTGATCTTCTTGCATTCCTTTTTCCTCAAAGTCTTCTTCACCAGGACTTTCCAAACAATTTAATCTTTCAATCTTACAAGGAAACAAATAACCAAAAATTAGATTTCCATAAAATTCATTATATCAAAGATTTGATAAAATATGCGAAAGATTAAATAAGTCCACACGGAATTAGCAGATGCGATTCCTTTTTCTCTATCCAATAAATAATTATAGATATGATATTGAAATTTAATTTATCAACAATCTTGAGAGACTACCAATTCTAGCCAACAAATACACATGTTGATTTAGTTAGACTAGATTATATCTCCATAACATAAATTGAAAACCATATATGTAATCAATTATATTCTAAATGGCAATTTGATATTTCAATTATTGATCAAATGATCATTTTTGCTGCAATCAATCAAAAAAACTATATTCTATCTACCACAAAAGATATATAAATAATATTAGAGGAAAGAAGAAGAAAAAAGATTAATTAGATCTCACAAATCATGTAGAATCAAATCTTCAATTATCCTTTGACCGAGAAAAGCGGTTTAACAACCCATAGACATAGTCGTTGGAAAATAAAACATAAGAGAAAAATATAGGAACAACTAACGTGAGATAGAAATAGAGAGAAAACTAGGGTTCAAGATTAAAACCTTAATCCCTTAGGAAACATGTATTACTTGAGAAATGAAACATTCTCTCCAAAAATAACATTAAAGCAATCCAACCATCTTTAGGACTCATAAAACAAGTCTAAAATAATAAATCTTCTTTCCAATTAAAACGGGATGAATTCAAGGAAATTCTCGCATATATCTGGCGTGCCCACATCTTATCTTCAAACGCATCATGAAACTCACATTCGATAATCCGTGCCCACACCTTATGCCAAAAGCTCTTATGGTTTACTAAACTTCAACAAATCTATCTTGCCTTCTCAAAATCAATGAATTGGACCCATTCTTTCCACTTTCCTACAAAATATAAGCATCAATTAAAACCTACAAGTTAAGCTCAATTAAACATCAAAAGTATGAGAAAGCATGTTACTTTCTATGTCATTTATGTGATCTATCGACTGGTCACCAATTCATCATTTTAGGAAAATATATCCACAACATTAGAAAATCGGACCAATTGTGCAATTTTCGCGGACGAAGTGAGTTGTTGACAAACGACACTATTAAAAGTTAGTTAAATGACTAGTTAAATCTCAATTTGAGTCAACATAAAGTACCAAAAATACAATTTTACCATCTGCCGCTAGTTTTTGGAAAAAAAGCAAGATTGAAAATTAATTAATAAAATCATATCAACTCTATATACTAAAAGAAAAAACAAGTTGCCACATGTTTTCACCTGAGCTATTTGGTATACGTGTCAATACATTATTCTTCCAAATCCATGTGTCACCTTCATATTTAGCCACGTGGAAAACCATGCCACCACCTTATTCTTCCAATTATAAATTAATTTACCATATCAATTTACTATCAATTTATCATCAACTTAATAATTAAATTTCCTATTTCCGTATATAACTATTCAAATCCAATCAAATATTTAATCAACAAAGTTATCAATTTGGAAAAATTAATTTTACGGCAAAATCGTATATTTAATATATTTATATATGTATATGTATGTATATCCAACACATTTTTTGAGGAATTTTCCTTATAATGTATTAATTAATTTACGATATTTAATATATATATATATATATATATCAACCCTATATACTAAAAGAGAAAACAATAGTGACATATGTCATCACCTCATTAATTTTGACATGTGTCAACTCCTCATTCTCCCAATTCCACAAGTCTACTTTATAATTATCCATGGGGCATCGCTATCTACAAAATAAAGGTGAATTGATAATATATTTTTGAATTTTAAAGATTACAAATTCAAAAGATAATAACAAATTTAAGAGATAAAAGTAATATAAATATCAAGGAATCATCTATGCTATCATTTCAAAATTATATTTAGTTTATATGCACCTTTTAATTTCGATTTATGCTAATTGCAACGTATATTTCAAATTACTCTTATTAAATCCAGGTTTGACCCACTAACTAATTATATTAACGTTTAAATAAATAATTCAATCCAAATTATAATCAAATTAAATAAGCTCATCATCGATGTAATGAGCATATCCCAACAATTAAAATTAAAATAAACTAATTTATTCAATTATCGATCCGAGGCCGGATAATGATTATACTACAATATCCTATCAAATTAATTATCTTTAATTTTCTCAAAACATTCGAGAAACACATCAAGAAATCTAACAACTAATAGAAATTGGGGTTTTACATACATTTAAATATATACATTATATTTCAAAAGTATTTTTGGTTTATATGCACCTTTTAGTTATTGATTTTTTTCTACTACGAGATTCAAATCTCAACTCTAAAAGATAAAATATAAATACCAAAATTTTTTATTGTGACAAAGACGGCACACTTGAAAATAGCTAGAACAAATAGTGTATACAAAGAAGTTTTTTAGAATCTGAAGTGAACTATTTGTATGATACTTTTCTAATTTTTGAATTTCTTTTTTTATATTTCTAATTAGTATTTTGGATCTCCTATAATTATTACAAATAAATTTGTGGCACTAAAATTTTAATTTTGGGCAAATCCCGTGTAACACACGGGTGTTGTTCTAATTAGATCTATTTATAAAAAAAAAAGTAATTTCTTTTTTTTTTTTCCAGTGAAACTTTAATGTTAAGACACCAGAAAAAACAGACACAAAAACCATAAATTCAGGACACAAACATGTCCACTCGTACTAGAAAACCGTATAACTAGAAATTCTCCGATTTTTCTTAGGATAAATATAGAAACCATTAACAAGATCCAGAAATTCTTACAAGCGAAGACCCTGCGAAGAAATCGACAAGTGTCTCTACACATGTAAGCCGCTCAACCTACAACCATGCCACGTTTTACTGCACCAAACCCTCTTCCCACCTCTATATATAATCTTAATTTCCCAAGGCAACAAGATAAAGAAGAAGAAAGAATAGTCGTTTTTATCATCTTTCTCATCATCAACAGACAGAAGAAATATAAGTAATAAATATATTTTGGGATTTTCGGGGCGAATAAGGAAAAAGGAAAAATGGCTAGAACAGTGGCAAGAACTATAGCAGCTCCATTGCTGTTTCTGAATTTAATTATGTATTTAATCGTGTTGGGTTTTGCGAGTTGGTGTTTAAATAGGTATATCAATGGCCAGACTGCTCATCCAAGTAAGTTCCTTCTCATTTCTCAATATATATTGTCGACAGGAAATTTTTGTTAATTATTCATTATTTTTACAATGATAAAAAACATAAGTATGCCTTTTTTTTTTTGAAAAAAATTTGTTTTGTGCTTGATTTGATGACTAATATACAATATGTTATGTGTATTTATCCTTGATGAAATTATTTTGATAGGAAATTGGAGATCAAATTGTTCTAGCTAGTTAAATTAACTTCATGTTGTGTCACAAATTTGCTAACTAAACACATGCCTATTAAATCCCCTGTATGATATAAGTATCTAAACGTTTGTTTATCAGTTTGAACTAATTTTGTACAAGTTTGTTATAAATATAATTTGGTTTATGTCGCTAAAAATTAAATGGAAACAAAAAGTTGTGGTCCATGTTGTTAAAAAATCCAAATAATAGAATATAAGTGGAATATGAAAAATAATGGACGGAACTCCAAGTCTCAAAGCCGCTCCTCCCAAACTAAAGGAAAAAATTTAATTGTTGTTATTCTTGATTAAAAAACTTCGCATTTAGGAATTATTATATTTATCTAGAGTTTAAATAATAAATTAAATGTTTTTCTTCTATAGTAAAATGCTCATTTTCTAATAAACTAGCGGCATGCATGAAATTGTTGCTCAAGATTGTTAGTTAGACAAGATTTTGTGAAGCTATTATTTTCTTTTTAAGAAAGAAAATTAAAATACCCAACGAAAATGAGAGTATCTGATCGGGACATTATTTTAAACAGTTGTACTGCAACAATTGAAGTCATGACTAAAAATTCTATTCCAGGCATGGGAGGAAATGGAGCAACGGGGCACTTTCTGACATTCGCAATACTCGCAGCTGTTCTCGGATAGTATCGAAAATCGCGGGTGGCAACCACCTCCGAGCGTGGAGGAACGACAGTCTTGCCGCCGCCGGCTCCTCTTCCATAGTCGCGTGGGCTGTTACAATGCTCGCTCTTGGGTGAGTTTGTCTTCGACAGTAGATTCACATAATCGTGTGTTTTTTTAACTGAGTGCTCTTTTTCATGCTAATTTTTATGTAGCTTATGTTTGCCAAATTTTAATAATTTTTAAAACTGAATACCCCACATAGTCGGTTTCTTTTTTCAATTGGAAAAATTTCAATTTTGTTTTTGGAAAAAAATTGATTGATAGAAATGCGCTTGACTCGCTAAGACAATTTGTGTATTTGATTGATAGAAATGCACCTGACCCGCCAAGACAATTGCTCTTATTAAGTTACGTGGCTAAGTTAGAAAATAGAAGATTGGGATAAATGCTACTTTTAGATTGGGTGAACATTTGAATTTCATTAAGGACCTATAAAAAAACTTTTTTAGGATAGTTGATTAGCCTTAAAAAAAAAAAAAAAAAAAAGGTACTCGTGTTATCTTTCAAAATTGCAAACACCGTTTTAAAGTGCAATGTAGCCGTCTTAAAGTGCAACGGACATCTCTTGAGTTTTGTATTAACTAGCGAATACCCTATAGGCTATAAACCACTGTTTTAAATACCGGACCGCATCGCCGGTTTCAGGTTATACCGGATACCGTGGTCGGTCCGGTATAATAAGGCCCTAAAAACCGTTTTTGCGGTTAAACCGTCAATACCGGTCAAATCGGAACATACCGCCAAAACCGGTTAAATACCGGTTCAACCGGTTTTTTGTCATTTTTTAAATTTTTTCTGTTTATACTTTTTTATAAAAATAAAATTTATAAACTTAATATTTAATATATTTATGTCATTATTTGAAATTTGAGCTAAATATATAGATATTTTCCTTTTAACTATACATATATACAACTTTTCCTTTTATTTTAATGAATTACATCCATATTTTATATAATATAATATCAAATATAATTATTTTTTATTAAAACGGTAAAACGGTAAAATTAACGGTTGAACGGTCCGACTGAGGTTGAACCGCTTATCGGTGGCTTGACCGGTTTAATCACGTCGATGATATTTAAAACACTGCTATAAACAAACGTGAAGCAGTATTTTAATTTTTGATTTGTAAGATAACTGAGTTTTATTTTGTATTTAACCTACGTTTTTATTACCCCGACAAATATCCTTTTGAAGTTTGAGTTTGTAAAAGGAAACATATATCAAGGAGTACTTTAAAAGGAAACATATATCAAGGAGTACTTTAATTTTGAATTTTGGAAAATAATTGGATTTTTTTATTATTAACCAATTTCAGGTTTACAGTATGTCATTTTTTTTTTTTTTTTATTCACGCACATCCACCCATTGGTGTTTTCTAACCCCATGAGCTCCTCACAAAGGAGGGAGGCGACAACCTGACTACAATTTGTAATATAATTAAACCTTTTTATTTTTTAAAAATTTGTCGAGCACCCTTCTTTTAGCTAAGGACTAAATTTGTTTTTACTTTTGTTGTTTTTGCAGACTGGCATGCAAGGAGATAAACGTAGGAGGGTGGAGAGGATGGAGACTAAGGGTGCTTGAAGGATTCACCATTGTACTCGGTTTCACACAGTTGCTCTATGTCCTTTTGCTTCACGCCGGGTTTTTAAGTAGCAAATATGGACCCGGGTACAGGGAGCCGGATTACGGCCTTGGCGCACCCGGGGCTGAACCGCGGCCCAAAGGTGTTACCGGCACTGGTGTTGGGGTTTAAGCAGATTGTCATAAAATTAGGATAGTACAGTGGTGGTTGTTTTTTTTTTTTTTGGTTTAATTTGTCTCGTCTTTATGTATATGTTCGTTGATTTCTAGTTTTCTGTAAGTTATGTGGATTATGCTGATTTGTTGCACCTTCTTGCCCCTTTAAGTGTATGGAGTGGTGAAATTCTCAGCTAACTACGTTGCAAATAAACATGCTTCTAGGGTCTAGTTATCTTGTTTGTTTGGTGAGTTATCTTGTGGGGTGAAATTAGTGATGGTTTTAAGCTGCTATTGTGGTTTTATCCGCCAAGTAGCAGATCTATGTTAGTCGTTTGTGCTGATATATTAACTTCTTTTCCTAGGCGTTGTCACTAGAGCTGTGAAAATGTCGGAGCCTCCCACCACCAGGCCAAGAGCAAAAAATCGGCCAATTAGGTAAACATATTGGCCTGTTTGCTCTAGTTGTCAGCTTTTTGGAATTACTAGTTGTCAGCTTTTTTGGAATTGTAGTGGTTATTCCAATTTTTTAAAGGAAATTTTTAAAGTAGTCACATCGAGAAACTTCTTTTCTACTAATCTTTTAAAAGACTTATTTTTTTTTTACCTAAAATGACTAAAACACCCCCGAGCTATTCAAAATCAGTAAAAACTTAAAAATAACAATTCACTTTCACAGTTTTACTTTCATTTCTACTTTACCAAAACCAAAACTGAGAAAGAGAGACATACCGTAAAACAGAGATGGAAGTTAATCGTGAGATAGTTCCGCTGCCGATGTAGTTGGAGGTTCTCTTTACCGCGATGCCGTTGGAAATATTCTCCCCGCCTGGTTAGAGATTTTGAACTTGAGGCATTTGTTGGTTGATTTTCATTTGGGTTAATTTGTTATGGTTGATTTACTTGAGATTCGAAGTGAGATTTCTCCTTGGTTTGATTTTAGGAAAATTAGGGTGTTGAATTGAATAGGTAACGATTGGGTTGTGACTGAAAAGAATGTGGGATTGGATTTGGGAAAGACGGTGAACAGTAGTATTCACGTTATATCTATAATGTGATATAACGTGATATCGGTTATCACGTTATAGATATAACATGATATATAGGTTTTCATGTTATAGGTTATAATGTGAAAGTATAAGTCACGTTATGGTTGATAACATGCCAATATAAGTCATGTTATTGGTTATAACATGACTTGTATTATATAATGTGATAATTCTTTCACGTTATATAATATAATGTTATAACGTAAAAGTATATATATATATATATATATAACGTGAATATATATGTATATTATAACGTTATATTATAAGTATATATATATATATATATATATATATATATATATATATATATAGGATATGGATCAAATAGGTCCTCCTACTTGGGGTGAGTCCATGGGGACTCACCCTAACCATAGATCAACAATTTTGGGTGGTCCAGGATTTTTTAGGGCTTTTTTATGTTTATTTTTTTGTTTCAAAGAATTAAAAAGGGTAGGGTGGTAATTTGGCACTTTAGAATCGATTACTAAGATTTCATTCCCTCTTTCACGTGATTTCACTCACTTTTCACGCATACTCTCTTTCCAGTGTTTGAGTTTCAAAAAAAATTCTCTGTTGCTTATGTAGTATAGGGTTGTTGCTTATGACTTGCTTATGTAGTTAATGTATCTGTGATGCATGTGTAGTATATATTCGTTGTTTATATAGTATATGCTTATCGCTTATGTAGTATGGTTTTGTTGCTTATGACTTGCTTATGTAGTTAATGTATTCGTGGTGCATACATAGTGTATATTTGTTGCTTATCTAATATAGACTTGTTGCTTATGTAGTATGAGTTTGTTGCTTATGACTTGTTTATGTAGTTAATGTATCTGTGGTGCATACGTAGTGTATATTCGTTGCTTATGTAGTATAGGCTTGTTGCTTATGTAGTATGTGTTTGTTGCTATGACTTGCTTATGTAGCTAATATATTCGTGGTGCATACATAGTGTATATTTGTTGCTTATGTAGTATATGATTGTTGCTTATGTAGTATGGATTTGTTGCTTATGACTTGCTTATGTAGTTAATGGTATATAAAAATTAAAAACACAATGACACATCTACACAAGCAACAAATTACATCTTCATAAGCAAACTTTGAACTGAAATCAAGCTTTAGCAACTATGACAAATTGTCTGCAACTTTTTTCACACAATAGTGCGTTGAAGAAGAATGATGAATGATTTCTCAGAGTAGTTAGTTGAAGAAGAAGGAGGATGATTAAGGAAGATGAGATTTGTTCACGTTGAATTTGATGTGAGATTTGGATAGATTGTGTGATCATAATGTGAATTAATCCCATGAATATTGGGTAATTTTGTAAGATGACTAATTTACCCTTTTCTCTAATTACCAACATTTAATCGAATTTTTAGTTCTAAAATCACAACCATTGAAAAATCTAGATATGTGGCTACGATTGGTCCCTATGGACTTACCCTCCTATGAGGTGGTCTCATATAACCCTCTCCTATATATATATATATATATATATATATATATATATATAACGTGAATTTATATGTAACGTGAATTAAGCTATATATATATATATATATATATATATAGGATATAGATCAAATATGTCCTCCTACTTGGGGTGAGTCCATGGGGACACATCCTAACCATAGATCAACAATTTTGGGTGGTCCAGATTTTTAGGGCTTTTTTATGTTTATTTTTTTGTTTTAGCAATTAAAAAGGGTAGGGTGGTAATTTGGCACTTTAGAATCGAGTTATTAAGATTTCATTCCCTCTTTCACGTGATTTCACCCACTTTTCACGCACACTCTCTCTCCAGCGTGTCGATTTCAAAAAAATTTCTCTATTGCTTATGTAGTATAGGATTGTTGCTTATGACTTGCTTATGCGGTTAATGTATCCGTGATGCATGTGTAGTGTATATTCGTTGCTTATGTAGTATAGGCTTATTGCTTATGTAGTATGAGTTTGTTGCTTATGACTTGCTTATGTAGTTAATGTATTTGTGGTGCATACGTAGTGTATATTCGATTTGCTTATGTAGTATATAGACTTGTTGCTTATGTAGTATGAGTTTGTTGATTATGAGTTGCTTATGTAGTTAATGCAATTGTGGTGCATACATAGTGTATATTCGTTGCTTGTGTAGTATAGGCTTGTTGCTTATATAATATGGGGTTGTTGCTTATGACTTGCTTATGTGGTTAATGTATTCAGTGGTGCATACGTAGTATATATTCGTTGCTTATGTAGTATAGACTTATTGCTTATGTAGTATGAATTTCTTGCTCATGACTTGCTTATGTAGTTAATATATCTAAAAGCACCATGACACATCTATACAAGCAACAAATTACATCTTCATAAGCAACATTCGAATCAGTAGCCAAGATTTAGCAACTATGGCGAATTGTTTGCAACTTTTTTCAGCCCACGGTAATGCGTTGAAGAAGAAAGATGAAGAATTTCTCACAGTAGTGCATTGAAGAAGAAGGAGGAAGAAGAAGGAAGAGGATTGTTACGTGATTTTGTTCTCGAGATTTGGAAGGATTGCGTGAATCCCATGAATATTGCTTTGAGAGGATGACTAATTTACCCTTGTGTTTAATTAACTAGCTTGTAATTTGTAATTTTGCCTCTTGAATCGCATGCCCTTGAAAAATTAGATATATGGCTAGGATTGGTCCCTATGGACTTACCTTATGAAGTGGTCTCATATAACCCCTCTCCCTATATATATATATATATAACATGGCATACATAATGGGGAAAATATCTTATAATGTGGACAAGTTTCTGGACGAGTTTTTGTGTAGCTTTTCTATCTTATATCTTATAATGTGGGAAATTATCTTATATTTGTGGATGATTTTTCATCTTTTTGTGTTTCAAGTAATGGATTTTATGTTGAAAATTTATTAGGTTGGACCTTCGTGGAAAGAGGTAGGCTTATCGGGCTACCCGCACTTCTATCAATGGACACGTGAGAGCTAAAATCATTCCATTGATCGTCACAGAGTTACAAACTTGCTCGAGAGAGTATGATGTGTTAATCCAGTGGCTACGATAATCTAGAGGAGGTGAATAGATTATGCCGATTTTCCTCGAGTTTAAGCCCTCTTTTTTTGAATGTGAAGATGATAGCAAGAATGTAAATGCGGGAAAATAAACAACACACGATGATTTATAGAGCTTCACCCTACCACAGGGACTACGTGCTCTACCACCCCAAAGATATCCAGGATGGATTTGAAAAAAAAAAAGAATTTTATTAATAATTACCAAAATTATTATAACTCCACGTTGAAGAGTATACCACACTCTTCTTACAACATCACCAAGGAGATTACCATAATCTTCCTTCACCTATGAAGAGTACCACACTCTTCAACACCTAAAATCACCCGAAAACATAAAAATCACTTTTTATACCACGAAATGAATTGTTTAGAATAGTAAAAAATAAACTTCAAGAAATACTCGAAAAATAATTTAAAACGATTAGGAGTATTTGGACAACAATTGGGGATATTGTTTTGGTGTAAAAACACGTTAAACAAAATCATCAAAATCATGATAGAAACATTTATCTAACAAACTCCCTCTTTTTGATGATTACAAACCAAAATAGTTTTAGCAGATCGATTTTTAAAACAAAACACATTTTATCGGTCTAAATCAACAATCCATTTTAAGCAACACTTTTCATGAATAAAAACATAAGGATAGGAGCGAGATATTTCAAAAAACATTTTATAAAAGCTCCCGCTACCAATATGCACAACAAGAGTAAGTAGAAGCAAACAACTAAAAACTAAAAGCTCACTTTTATAATTTAAGCTTGAATTTTATGATCTTAGAAGCTCCCCTGTCAAAAGGAAATCATTAGACATGTATAAAAGTCCATAATAGATTCAATGGACTAAGTTTCATCCACAACTATTGGCTTTTTCAACCACAACTTATAGCTTTTTTGCGAGCTTTTTCTAGCTTCTTAGCTAATGAGCTTATTTAATGTTTCTCCCCTTTGGAATCATCAAAAGAGTGTTAGCACGATAAAAACATCGAGATATTCATATCAAAGTACACAATTGAACCGATTTATCGAGCTTTTGAACATAAAGCTTAAAATTCCAAAAAAAATAAAGGAAAAATTTGATAGGATGATTTGTAAAAGCCCATTTGAGTGACAAAACATGATCTCTATAACCTTATAAGACTTTTAAAAATCGAGAGAGTCTTGTAAGTGATAAATTTTCATTGAAACATTTTATGGAGCACTAGGCGTGCGTAGAATAAAGTCGAAGATGTATATAACGCTTGTAAATGCAATCATGCCCAAAACAAATCATCACAAATCATAATTCTACAAGAACAATCCATCATCAAACATAATTCCAATCACAAATATACAATAGTTGCACCAAAATATCAAAATGTAAGCTCTTTCTCAAGGGTTCAACCCAATTGAGATTAAAAGGGAACTAAACTTATCAATCAATTGGAGAAGTCGGGTATTGAGGATGATATACTAATATATAAAAAAATATAGAATTCAAAAGAAAGAAATCATTTTGAGTGAATTGTGTGTGAAATTTGCAAATGGGTTCGAGTTTGGGAAAAAGAGCAAAAATGACTAAGTGTAGGATAGAAACGATATTAACTCTGCAACAACTCTGGTCGAGGTCCACCGGTGGATGATAGTCCCTGGGTTGGTCGATCGGTCGAGTACACGAAATCAATCCCATCTCTGTCTCAATTTTGAGCCTAAAATCGATTTTCACCCCTAAGTTTTAAAAACATACAAAGTGCAATCATAGATCTTATTCAATATGCATTATGCCTAAACGAGCTCGAATTGAAGCAAAAGACTCGTCGAAGCGGTTTTGTAAAAATATATCTGCGAGTTGATCTTGAGACGGAATAAAAGACATCTTAATTTTTCGTTTGGAAATGCGATCCCTTAGAAATGATGACGAACCTCAATATGTTTAGTACAGATTATGATGAACCGGGTTTTGAGCAATATTTATTGCGGATGTATTATCACAAAAAATAGGAACATTTTCAAAAGAACATTTGTAATCCGCTAAGGTTTGTTTCATCCAAATAAGTTGAGTACAACAAAAGGTCGCGAAAATGTATTCTCCTTGTTTGTTGATAAGGATACACAATTTTGCTTCTTTGGAAACCAAGATACTAGGCAATCTCCTAAGAATTGACATGATCCAGGAAGTATTTTTGCGATCATCAATATTTCCCGCATAGTCCGAATCATTATATCATTTAAGAGAAAATTTTTTATTCTTTGGATAAAATAAGCCATAAGAAATAATGTCTTTCAAATATCGAAAAATCCTTTTAACGACACTCATATGAGATTCTTTGGGATCGCTTTGAAAACGAGCACATAGGCATATGACATGAAGAATATTCGGTCTACTTGCGGTTAAATAAAGTAAACTACCAATCATACATCGATACTTTGATTCATCAACCGACTTGTCTTTTTTATCCTTGTCTAATTTGATATTGGTTGCTATTGGAGTAGGAATGGTTCTTCCTTCTTCAATGCCGAACTTCTTTAGAAGTTCTTTTGTATACTTTGATTGTGAAATATAAATACCTTCTTGGCATTGCTTAATTTGAAGTCCAAGGAAGAAATTGAGCTCCCCCATCATACTCATCTCGAATTCTCCTTGCATCAACTTAGAAAATTTCTTGCACAAAGATTCATTAGTATCACCAAATATAATATCATCAACATAAATTTGAACTAGTAAGCAATTTTGCCTTTTTCAAAAACAAAGAGAGTAGTATCAGCTTTACCTCTTGTAAATCCATTTTGTAAAAGAAAAGAGCTAAGTCTATCATACAATGCATTGGATGCTTGCTTTAAACCATATAAGGCCTTTTAAGTTTGTAAACATCATTTGGCCTAGAAAAATTTTCAAACCCCCGGAAGTTGTTCTACATAGACTTCTTCTTGAATAAAACCACTTAAAAATGCAGATTTAATATCAATTTGGTAAAGCTTGAAATTTTGAAACAAGAATAGGCAAGTAAAATATGAATAGCTTCTAAACGTGCTACGGGTGCAAAAATTTCATCATAATCAATACCTTCTTCTTGACAATACCCTCGAGCTACTAACCTTTCCATGTTTGAACAATATTGCCTTGGTCATCGAGTTTGTTCAGGAATACCCATTTTGTACCAATAATTGTTTGTGATGGAGGACAAGGTACCAATTCCCAAACATCATTCCTTTCAAATTGATTCAACTCCTCTTGCATTTCTAAAAACCAATCCGCATCTTCAATTTCTTCCTTAGCATTTTTAGGCTCTTTTTGAGAAATAAGAGCTTTCTCGGCAAACTTTCTTCTAGTTATCACTTTATCAAGCGGATCACCAATAATGAGATCTTTTGGATGATCTCCTTTAAATTTCAATGCAACGGGAAGATCCGAAGTGTCTCCCTTATCCTCTTGGTGAACAATAGAAGTGGAAGGTTGATCAATTGATGTTGAAGGTTGACCACTTTGACTATCATCTTGAATAATTGGTTCAATAACATCCGCTTCATCACTTTCATCATTGGGTATCCTTTCAACACCCGAGGCTTCATTGAATTTGACATGGATAGATTCTTCAACAACCATAATAGTCTTATTGTAAACCCGATATGCTTTGCTCTATTATTTGAGTACCTCATGAATATTCCTTCATCGGCCTTAGGATCAAGTTTGTCTAATTGATCCTTAGTATTCAAAATAAAACACTTACACCCAAATATTATTAAATAACTAATATTTGGAGTTCTTCCTTTCCAAAGCTCATACGGTGTTTTATTCAACTTAGGACAAAGGTAAACACGATTAATAACATAACATGCGGTACTTACGGCTTCAGCCCAAAAATATTTTGGATTTGTTTAGCATGGACTGACTCATTTCTTGAAGAGTCTGATTCTTTCTTTCGGCTACTCTATTTTGTTGTGGTGTTCTTGGAGCCGAAAAATTGTGAGCATATCCCTTGGTTTCACATAAGACTCTAAATTCTCCATCAAATTCACCACCTCGATCACTTCGAATAGACTTAATAATATCTTCCTTTTCATTCTCAATAAGTCCACACAACTTAACAAACTCATTAACGGCATCACTTTTATTTGCAAGAAAAATAGCCCAAGTATATCTAGAAATAATCATCAACTATAACAAAAGTGTAATATTTTCCACTTAAACTAGCCGTACCAATATCCCATACAAATCAAGATGAAGTAATTGTAGAGGCTTTGTGAAAATTTTATTTTTGGGCTTAAAACTACTTTTAAGTAATTTGTTCTTTTGACAAGTGTCACATAAGCCAAGATTTTCAAAATTCAATTTGTATAGTCCTTTTACATGTTGATTTTTGTAAATATTTTTCAAATTCTTGTATTCAACATGTCCAAGTCACCTATGCCATAAACTAGTTAAATCATAATTGGCGACAAGAGAACAAACATTTTGACTAACCAAATCACTTGTGCAAATTTTGTAAAGATTGCCTTTTCTATTTGCTTCACAAATAATTTTATCATTTTTAAGAATAAGGCATTTTTCTTTATTGAAAATAACATTGTATTTTGAATCACAAAGTTGGCTAACACTTATCAAATTGAACTTAAGCCCTTCAACTAATAAAATATTGACGCGTCTTCTTGGGTCAACAAAGGAAAATATGGATTTTTTGACGTGGAGAGTAAATTAAATGAAAGACTCTCGATCAAGGGCTAATTCGGCCTTTTTATTAGAATTACCGAGCAGATAATGTATGGCGGTTCTCCACACAATGTGTCTATTACAAATTCTTTCTTGTCTTTTTCTTACTCTTTTTTTTTTTCGTCCCGCCTCCTTATGATAAGCGAGGCTCCTTTTATATCCGTATAAATGATGGGTTAATCATTGATGTATTAAATTGGTAGTGGAACACTTTCCCTTCCCTTAATAACCTATAGGGCGTATCTCGAGGGGCGTATCTAGCTGATTGATTGTAACTATGTTATTAAAATAATGGTGCTTCCGGCCCGCGTGGGAGTGGCAATGTGTTGAGAGAATCTTGTTGACTTTGAGGGAATATTCCGCTTTTGAGGGATTATTATATTGTGAGCATGTTCCTTTGATGGCCGGGTTGTGATTTCATCTTGGTCTGCTTGTCGTCATGTTGATCCTACTCGACAAGAGACTCGTTTGAAAGACCGCTTAACTTTGTTCTAATGGGTCGAGCTCGGTTTGTGCCGCATCATCGGCTCGATCGCTTACATCATTCGGGTCGATGCGGGTCATCTGGGTCGGTTGATGTTGTCATCGGCTAAATGGCCACGTGGGATCATTTTTTTCGATTCGGTTCGGTGTCATCAAGGGTCCCCAAGTTCAAATTGGGAAAATATTCTTTGAAACGGTTTTAAACTTTAATCGATGAGAGAGAGTGAGGAAGTCAAACGGTCTTCATGATGTTTGATGGTATCACCCATCATTTAATGTTTTAAAAATGGCGCATTAATTCGATATCATGATGACAGACACGTGGCACTTTTTTGTTAGACCATCATGTGCAGGAAACGTGGGGATGCGACGGTCTCTCGCAGCTTTTTGAATCACGAAAAGACGACCTTTTAGGTTGGTGCGATACTTTCAAGGAAGTTAACCTATAAATACCCCCTTTCCCTTTCATTTCATACTTTCGCATCCATCATCTTGAGAATAACATTTAGCAGAGACCGAGCGGGGATTTGGGGTCACCTTAGAGTTAATTTCAAGAACACTTAGGAAACTTTTCAAAAAATTCTTCTTTTCTTCTTTTCTTTGTTTCTCTCTCTCAAGGCATGTCCAGGTTCCACCGACGCAGTCAAAACCAAAGATATAGCATTGAGGTTTAGGTTGAGGACCCCCATCCGATAACCTTGTGTCTCGTAGATCTTCCACTGTTAGAGACACCACGCCCGAACACCCTCGTACCATCGAGATCTCTAGTTGAGACCATACTCGGGAGCCTATCCAAGAAGAAGAGGTTCCTCAGAAGTGACGCACGTGATCTTTTATCCTACTCCAGTGTGACAATATTCGGAAAGTCGGGTTTATAAGCCGCGTCTATCTCGGGAGGAGTCGGGTTAAGAAGAGGGTAATTCGAATCGATATTCAAATTGATCAGTAGAGACTATGGATCCCCATGGTGATGATCGTGAGGAGGAGAGGTGTCGGAGGAGGCCGACGCCGAGGTTACCCGAGTAGGTGGGGAACGAGATGGACACCGTCACGGGACCCGAGGTGGGGCGGTCCTTCGTTGAACGTGGTTGAAGGTTAGACCGAGAACTATCCGAACGAGCAAAGGCTAGTATGATTATCTTTGCGGGGAGTTGGAAGAATTACACGAAATATATGATTCCTTCGACAAAGGCATCGTCGACCAGATCTGCCAAGGTGCCTCGAGTACCCTCCGGGATGCATTGCCATGTACTCCCAAAACCTCTTGTATGGGTGAGGTTCCCGAGTGTGTATTTTGCATAACAAAGTGGTTCCGGAGATGGAACTTGCCTTTATCCCAAGTGCATCCGTTGACACTGGGGTCGGATAATAGGGCTATTGGTGCTATTTTCCCGAGAGAAGTACCCGTACCCACATTTTGACGAGCTCAACGAGCTCTTTCTTTGGAAGGCGACTCTAGGAGCCTAAGGATGCCCCTTCGGGGTGGTGGTACGTATTACGTGCGGCACTGACCCGCCTACCCAGGACGGGCTGGTCTCGGGACTTCCACAATCTCTTAAGGAGTGGAAGGACAAATGGTTACGGGTCGAGGTGATCAATCTGGTCGGGAGCTCATTCCTTTCCCCTCCGCTTACTTTTCGATATGATTTTCGAAAGTATACTTCCTTCTTTGAATTGCATTGTTTATTTTGTCATCTTTGATTATTGATATTTGTTCCTAATGTGTAGGCAATCATCCTTCTTCGGGTGGCCTTTCATGGGCCTTTGTGAACCTCCTGGAGAACATCCGAGGCCATGCCCGACTCGGACAAAAAAATATAGGTCCCGACCATTGAGGATAGTTGGGCGGCCGACTGCGAGAGGAGATTGGCGGACGCCGGAGGACGAGGCGGTGGATGTACAAGGTGGGGCTAATCCTCCGTTGGCCGTCAGGGAGGGGTCCTGAGCCGAGGCCAAGGACCGATCGGCCGAGCAAGCCGGCTCGTCTCTGCGAGGGCTGTTCCCCTTAGGCAAGTGACTCTAACAACCGAGCGGTCTAGCGACCTCATCGATGATCGATACCGGGTAAGCGTACTTTCATGATTTCGATATTTTCTCTTTGATTATTGATTACGATCGTACTCATATTTTGTTCATTTGTTTTAGGTCCAAGAGGAATGGGCGTGTTTGCCCGTCTCCATCGGGTGAGGCAGATCGCAACCGTGGGACCGGAGCACTTGTTGGTCGGACCACCGAGATGTAGGAGGAAAGGCGGGCGATATACAACATGACAAGCGTCCCTTGCGGGCGACCAGGAAGAAGAGGAGCCCCTTAGGAGGAGGAGGAGGAGTGTTCGCCTTATTTTTTTATCTTCATCGCAAAAGTATACGGTGCGAAACTTATAGAATAGGGTTATCAAAGTCGAATCCACAGGGACTAATAAATTAATGTACTAATTCTTTCGGATTATAATAGCCATATTTTTATATAGACTATCGAAATTGAGATGGATTGGTTTTGTTTATACTAAAGCGTAAATTAATCCTAAAATAACAAAGCAAAGAGCGATTGAAAGATCAAGAAGAATAATAGATGAATGGATTCCTGGGTTATGGTTTGATTAATATCCCTTTTTATTATCGATTAATCAAACCAAAGTTAAACGTATTCTTCTCTATAGACCAATCACAAAAGTAATTTACCCTCTTTCTTGAGATGTATAAAAGCGTTGATTGGAATATCTATGCTAGCATCTCTACGCAACATGAGATATCCAACTCCCAAAAGTTCAAAAGATTATAAGGTATCACAAATATTCACAAACTTCTCAATCATGCAAGCTATTTGTGTCAAGTACTCAAGATCTAATATTGAAACTCATCGGTTAGAATTATGAATCAATACATCAAACAAGTTTAAATCAAAGGCCTTTTGATAAAACAAGAATTAAAGCAAAGTACTTGAATCGATGAAGAAAACATTAACTTCAATTATCATTGATCATCAAATAAAAGTATTCATTAACCTACTCCCAAACCGGGAATCACAAAGTGTTTAGCCAGACATCAAAGATAAACAATTCATAGACAAATTATTCATATTCAAAATATAACTAATTGAAATAACGATACTATGGAATGAGTGAACTCGGGGATGATGACGATCTCTCGATCTATCTTCAATCCTCGAAGGTGTGGTTGCGGTCTTGATCGATCTCTCAAGTTTCGGGTGGAAAACTCCGCTCTTCTCTCTGGTTTCTAGGGCAAAAATTCGTGTGTCCCTGTTTGTGGCCGCCCCGGGTCTATTTGTACTTCGTTTGGGTTGAAACCTTGTTGAAAACGAATCAAACTCTTTTTCCTTGAGAGGAGCACGAGCCGTGCCATACGACACGCCAATGGGTCTTTGGTAGCCGCACGTCTTTTTCAATTCACTGAGAATGGAGCACGGGCCGTGCTCTTTGGCACGGGCTGCCTGCCCGTGCTATATGTTGAACATTGGGTCTTCGGTCCGAGTTGAGCACGAGCGATGATAGGAGCACGCCCGCCCGTGCTCACTGTAGTGGCCGGTACTTGGCCATTTTCTTCCGTTTTTCGCCCCGGTTCGTCCGACTTCTTCTCAATTCAAATCCAAACTTCGTACTTCACATCAAATATTGGCGATTGCAATGCTCGGAATTGTTGCCAAAATGCTACAATTATCTATAAATTCCTACAAAACGAGCAAAGCGTAATCCTTTTCCACAAAACGGAATATAACCCTATTTACTCATATTATGCATGCATATCAACACATTCTAGCCAAGATTAAGCCCAAAATACATGCAAAATACATGTGAATCAAACCCCCAAACTTAAACTGTTGTGATCCGTTGGCCGACACTTTCTAAACAAGACAACACAAATGGGGTAAAGAAGAGAAACTCAAGAACACCGCATCACAATTCATGTCATCTATCCATAGACGTCAAGCACAAACCAACCAAGTTTCAAATAGCTAACACGGAGCACAAGTCTATTAAAATCATGGTAAAACACTTCAAATCACGCCTCTCATGGATAAAGTGTATACTCTACTCACTAGAATTATAAGGGACGTGTATTCGCTCAAATCATATCAATGTTGAAGAATTACCATATGCTTGCAAATCATCTCACATCTCCGCCACTCGTTTGTATGCAATTCACAAATCGAAATGACTTTGTTTATGGTTGTAGTGAAGGCTCTTTGGTTAAGGTAAGGAAATATGGATAAAGTGACTCAACTCAGCGTATAGATTGGTAAGCACATCATTTTTCTCAAACAGTTATTCTAATACCAATCAACTATGTACTTCCAATCGCCTTATATCTTATCACCTCTCTATTTCTCCCTTCTTTTGTCATACAAATCATTCTCTTTCGCCTTACATCACAATTTCCAGCCTATTTTTAGATCGCCGACTCACTTTTTCAGTGGTTTTTTTCGGCTCTTTTTGTGAGTATCCTCCTTCTCCTCCTTTTCTTCTTTTATTCCCAATTACCCAACATATACACTATTTTCTAACTTCTCGATACCCTTTCATTTACCACTTTATTCAATCCCTTTACTCAATGCTATACGCTCAAGCTTAGGGTAATGAGATATATCAAATTAGGTTCTAAGGCTTGAAATGTGGCTATCAAAAATCAGCAATAGGCTCAAATTGGCTAACTAGGGAAATCAAATATCATAAGGTAGGCAAAAAGGCTTAACAAAATGGCCTAAAATCATTTTCATGAATGCATACAATATGTGACCTTGACGGAGATACGAGCAAGTTCTAGAATTCAAAACAACATGAATGACACACTCAATCAACCAACAAGATCGCATAAAATGAAAGCGAGTTAAGGCTCAAAAAGCTCACAGGCTTGTAAGTGCACAATTCAAAGTATTTTAACCATGATCCCAATAATCACATGCTCCATATTAATTATTCTCAACCTGGTCAACTCACGCTCAACACCCAATTCAAAATAACATAAATCGCTCAACACATGCTCCCAAGATCAGCAAGCACACAATAGCGGTCAACTCACTCCCTAATCAACTAAGAAAGTAATAAACGTGCTAAAGCAATAAACGTGCTAAAATAATCAAAAACAACTAATGCAATGCAAACTACATGTTCTAAATGCAACTACATGAATGCAAAATGCCACACCCTTCAAAAAAATACTACCTCTCCCCCAAACTTGAATGAAATTATAGCGCATAGAAGAGAAGGTAAAATTTCAAAGAAAAGTGCGGATAGGACTGGATTATGCGTGGGGGTGCCGGCATAAAGTGGCCTTGGGAGATATGCCAATTTTGAATTTGATGCAACGCCTGCAATATCTCCAACTCCCGCCGCTCTTGAGCTTGGTACCACAAGTCTGGGCTTGGTACCTTTGCTCATAGGCCGATGCCTTTGTTCCCGCTTCTCCGCTCGGAAGCTCGAAACTCATCCTGGTGAATCCGAAAGTCGTCCTTATGATGTCGCATGCTCTCCTCAAGAGCATAGAATCTATCATGATCAAACTGTCCCCCATGCTCGCACCTTGGTGGGGAGCTCTAGAATGTCGGGCCACCCCCGTGGAAAGCCCCGATCGAAACCCCTCTCTTGGCGATCGTAACCCTACTACCCTCCTCATTTTTCTTGAAGTCGGCCATCCATGACCCCCGATATGAGCGTCAAAGTACATGAGCCAGATTAATTTGATTGTCCACCACAACATGAGTGTGGGTTAGGGTGGGGAAAACAAAACCGACTTTTTGTTGAAAACAAAAGATATTCTCCTCTTGGTGATAATCTTCATGGTGCGGAGGGCGCTCATGTTGATGCTTTGATCGCCTTCTATCAGCTCCATACGGCTCATATCAACCCTAAAATGTTGAGCAATGGAGGTGATCATTCCCCCAATTAAGATTATTCCCGCTTCCTCGCCGAGAGACGTAAATGGCGTGTTCCACAAAATATGCCACCATATTATAAGGGGCGCGAGTGAGCATACACCAAAGTAGGTATAGCTCCCTCGCTTGCATACCCCCCGTTGTTGTGCTAGGCGAACACTGAATGGGCCATCACCTTTTGGATGTAACGGAATATGGGGTTTTGGAGTGCGAGGCTTTGGATGTGCGCGCCGCATATTGCATTAGTCCGGTTTCCAGGGTTTTGATCTCTGATCGCCAAATTTCACATGCATTATAGTTTTGCGCGGTCCGATGCGGGGCGTCGATTGTTCAATTCGGTGATAGTGACGTTTCTCCATACATTGCCCAATCTGAAATGGATTTTTCGAGGTTCGTTTCTAGGTCGTATCCGTAACCTGCATAGTGCTCAAGAACTCAAGGGCGAGTGTTTTGAATGTCGGCCACCGCCCTTGCATGAAGGCGGTCCATCCCACTCATTCAAACATGAGCCACACCTCCTCATGTATCCACGAGAGCTCGGGTACACTCATCGTCAAAGCATAGCGTGTAGGCGTGAAAGAACGAGTGATGAGCTGGTTCTACTTATCCAGTATATCGTCCTCAGTTATAATGAGCCCATAAGCCTCGGGAACATGCGGGTGAGGTGGTGCACGTGCGGCCGCCCCATCCTCGTCTACCTCGGTTCGGTCGTGGTTCAACCATTTTTTCGAATAAGTACCTAGCAAAACAATCGTGAGAATCCATACATGCCATGTAAAACAAACGATGAATTACATACAACAATTAACGTAAGGCATAGTGTCTCATCTCCACAATTCAATTCACAATTAAGCTTCCAAGCCCAAACAACAATATAATTGCGAGAGAATCCTAGTCACTAACACCCTAAACAATCGAGCTCATGTATAATCCATCTAGCAATTTTCCAAAATCATCATAATTCAACAACCCACAAGGTGTTCGACAAAATGCCCAAAAAGAAAATTTCAATCAAATACATGGCAAAAGTATCAAACAAGCATCATATAGTAACCATAATCCATAATCCTCAAGAAATTCGACAAAAAATGCAATTCATACCTTATATCCCGAGAATTGGAAAAGAGTTGAAGTTTGAAACCCAGTGCTTTCGACCCCAAATCCTTGCTTCAAAGCTTGTATAAGAGTGTAATTTGAGAGTGGGTAGTGTGGGAAGTGAATATGTAGGTGAAATTCAAGGAAGTTTTCGAAAATTTGGAGGAGCTCCGATTTTTCTCAAGTCCACGCGAGGGAGACGGAGTTTTGTGTGAGAAGAATGCCCCTGCGCGTTCTTATCGCCTCGGCGGATAGGGGCACGAGCCGTGCCAAATGGCACAACGGCCCGTCTTAGGGGCCGAACATTCGAGCCCCAAAAAATGGAAAGAGCACGGGTTGCCCGTGCTAGGGGCCGAACAAAAATTCCTCAAGTGTTGGTACCGGCATGGGCCGTGTGCATGGCGCACGGGCTGCCTGGGCCCCTAGGTACCGCACCTTGTGTTCAATTTTTCAATTTTTTAATATGGAAAAACAAGAAATCCTATCCTATGAAAGCAAATAAATCCTAACTTAAAGGGAAAAACAAACCAAGAAAACATGGGAAGAAATAAAACAGCAAAACCATTGGGTTGCCTCCCAACAAGCGCTAAATTTAACGTCTATAGCTTGACGCCTATTTTACTCGATCATGGTTCCAGCCAAGTGATGTGATTCACTTCTTCATGTTCTTCCCCTTGCCAATTCAACTCGCATAAATTCGAACCTCCTTTGAATGCCTCTAGCGTAGAAGTCACTCGTCGGTCAAATGCCATGTTTTTTCGTTTGCATCATTCGCGCAAGACACGCGTGCTTCCGAGCTGCTGGTCCTTATCGTGTGCTTTGCTTTCTCACCATTATTACGTCCTGCACATGATCTATAGCACACACACAATGACTCGGATTAAAAGTATTAGCACTTAAATCGACGACCCATATTGATTTCTGATGACTCTTGTTATCATGATGGTTCCCGACTTTATAGATGGAGAACAACACTTGCTCATCATTAACTCGTAATGCGAGCTCTCCTTTTTGTACATCTATCAATGCGCGTGTAGTGGCTAGGAATGGACGCCCGAGTATCGGAGGGACATTTCGATCTTCCTCCATGTCAAGCACTAGAAAGTCCGGGAATATAAACTTGTCTACCTTCACGAGCACATCCTCCACGATTCCCTTGGGATATGTGAGTGATCTATCCGCTAGTTGTAAGGTGACCGTGGGGCGGCTTCACCTCTCCTAATCCCGGTTTCGAAAATGGACAAGGGCATTAGATTAATACTTGCTCCTAGATCACAAAGTGCTTTCTTAAATTCAAGACCACCAATAGCACAAGGGATAGTGAAACTCCCTGGATCTTTGAGCTCGTGGTAGTTTCCTTTGAATAATCGTTGCACTCCTCGGTCAAATTGACCGTCTCGGGTCCGCCAACTTTTTCTTCTTGGACATCACTTCCTTCAAGAACTTCGCATAGTTGGGCATCTGCTCCAAT
This sequence comes from Rehmannia glutinosa, assembly GCA_016081115.2. Classification (NCBI taxonomy): domain Eukaryota; kingdom Viridiplantae; phylum Streptophyta; class Magnoliopsida; order Lamiales; family Orobanchaceae; genus Rehmannia; species Rehmannia glutinosa. Next base: position 136,479 of record JABTTQ020002636.1, read on the forward strand.
GCGTCCGCAAATGGTATGTTAATATGCGTTTCTAAAAGATGTCTAAGAATTTACCAAATTGGGAATCTAACTGTTTCTTTTTAAAACGCCGAGGGAAAAGAAGGGGTATAGAAAAGTTTGAAATATCGAGTTAGAGAAAGATTTAAGCTTCTCGGCCTCTTTTTGTTCAAAGATGATGATCCCCAACTCCTTCCTCGGCCTCAACATCGCTTTTTGCTTTTAATTCCGCGTCTCTCGACTCTTGAACGCTATCCCTGCAGGGAGCACGGCCGCGACGGGCCGTGGTCCTGCGTCCGTACAATAAATCCTGGTATTTTCGGCCCTTCGATTTCGTACCACTCCTCGGACAAATGTCATTACTTCCTTCCTTCGGGTTAACCTCGGTGTTGCTCGAGAAATTGACCTTTTACGATCTTTGCCCACCAATATTCGTAGCTATTTGGCCTATTTGTGTTTCAAGATTTTTCATTTGGGACCCCAATTGTGTGACATGGGACCCCAATTGCATGACATGGTTTTCAATTTTATCTATGTCCACCTCATCTTTGTTGAATCTGTTCCTCGTCTCACTCATAAACGAGGTGAACATATCCTCCATAGTTGGCTTAGGCTCTGTGATAATGACACCATTTGTCACATTAAACCCGGTGGTGGTTGCATCATGTTCTTCGTGTTTGCGTAGGAGAAGTTCTCGTGGTTCCTCAAGCCTGGATGGTAATGAGTGGGATTTTGATTGTTAGGAAATTGTTGAAATTCGGTTATTCACATAATTTGCTTCATCTATCGGATCTAGAGGAACTCCCCCATTACTTGCACCGCGTTTCCCTCATTTGCCCTTGTCAAAGCACTCAACCGGTTTGTCAATACGGCCATCCGGGTTGTCAACTCTTTGGTGGGTCCGAATCGGAGACCGGCTACCCTTTTTACATTAGTCCTCTCGGAGGGCCATTGATAGCTATTCATGGCCATCTCCTCCAACAAGTTGAACGCATCCTCAGGAAACCTCGCAAGTAGAGCACCACCTACGCAACATCCACAAATGATCTAGTCCGCCCCATCAACCCATTGGAAAAGAAGCGGCCGTTGATCTTCGGAAATCCGTGTTGCGGGCACCTCCTCAAGAAATCCCGGAATCTCTCCCGGGCCTATTACAAAGGCTCGAATCGAACCGCTCGAATCGAGTGATTTCACTTTTGAGTCAGAGTGTCTTACTTGGTGGGAAGTATTTAAACGAAACCTCGACTCAACTCATCCCAATTGTTCACACTCCCGAGTTAGGGTGCCTAGCAGTTCTAGCCTTATCTCTTAAAGAGAAAGGGAATAGGCGAAGACGTATAGCATCATCGGTCACCCCATTCATCTTGATAGTATTGTAGATCCGTATGAAATTCGCAAGATGAGAGTTGGGGTCCTCGGACGGGAAACCCCCAAGCGATTCCGCTACACCATCGAGATCGAGTCTTGGCCATTTCAAAGTTATTCGCATTGATTGGGACATTGGCAATTCCACCATAGTTGCAATTAATTGGGCGAAAGTAATCGCGAATCACTGTTGTTGTTGGATGCCGGAGCTTTGGAACCTCGGTATTGGTAGCTCCATGTTGGCCCTTCCGCCCGATTGTTACCTTCATTTTCGACCCGTTATTGCCTCCGTTGTTATCTTCTACGCCTTTGCCATAGTCGTTCCTTTGTCTTTTTACGCTGTGTAGTAGCCGCACTAATTCGCCTAGCAAAAGCCTCAACCTCCGGTATGAGCGGTGCTAATTCTCCTTGCTTGAGCGGGTGTTCATGCACTACCGAACCAACTAAAGAAAGCAAGTCAAACACAATAAAAGTAAAATTAAACAACAAAATAAAAAGAAAGAAAAATGTCTAAATTAAAAATAATTCTATTTATCGCAATATTAGTACTAGAAATTTAATTAGTCCTCAAACGGTGCCAAAAACTTGTTCGCCTTATTTTTTTAGTTTAACCGCAAGTGTACGGTGCAGTTTATAGAATAGGGTTAGCAAGGTCGAATCCACGAGGGACTAATAAATTAATGTACTAATTCTTGGATTATAATAGCCTTATTTTTATCTAGACTATCGAAATTGAGATGGATTGGTTTTGTTTATACTAAAACAGAAATTAATCCTAAAATAACAAAGCAAAGAGCGATTGAAAGATCAAGAAGAATAATGGATGAATGGATTTATGGGTTATGGTTTGATTAATATCCCTTTTTATTATCGATTAATCAAACCAAAGTTAAACGTATTCTTCTTTATAGACCAACCACAAAAGTAATTTACCTTCTCTCTCGAGATGTATGTAAAAACGTTGATTGGAATATCTATGCTAGCATATCTACTCAACATGAGATATCCAACTCCCAAAAGTTCAAAAGATTATAAGGTCTCACAAATATTCACAGACTTCTCAATTATGCAAGCTATTTGTGTCAAGTACTCAAGATCTAGTATTGAAACTCATCGGTTAGAATTATGAATCAATACATCAAACCAGTTTAAAATCAAAGGCCTTTTGATAAAATAAGAATTAAAGTAAAGTACTTGAATAGATGAAGAAAACATTAACTTCAATTATCATTAATCATCAAATAAAAGTATTCATTAACCTATTCCCAAGCAGGGAATCACAAAGTGTTTATCCGGACATCAAAGATAAACAATTCATATACAAATTATTCATATTCAAAATCTAACTAATTGAAATAACGATACTATGGAATGAGTGAACTCGGGGATGATGAAGATCTCTCGATCTATCTTCAATCCTCGAAGGTGTGGTTGTGGTCTTGATCGATCTCTCGAAGATTCCGGTGGAAAATCGCTCTTCTCTTTGGTTTATAGGGCAAAAAGCGGCGTGTCCTGTTTGTGGCTGCCGGGTCTATTTGTACTTCGTTTGGGTCGAAACCTAGTTGAAAACGAATCAAATTATGTTTTTCCCGTGAGAGAGCACGGCCGTGCCATACGGCACACCAGGCCGGTCTTTGGTAGCCGCACGTCTTATTCAATTCACGAGAATGGAGCACGGGCCATGCTCTTTGGCACGGGCTGCCCGTGCTATATGTCGAATATTGTGTCTTGGTCCGAGTTGAGCACGGGCGGTGCTAGGAGCACGCCCGCCCGTGCTCACTATGCTGGTGGCATTTGGCCATTTTCTTCCATTTTTCGCAGGTTCGTCCGACTTCTTCTAAATTCGACTCCAAACTTCGTACTTCACATCAAATATTGGCGATTGCAATGCTTGAATTGTTGCCAAAATGCTACAATTATCTATAAATTCCTACAAAACGAGCAAAGCGTAATCCATTTCCACAAAACAGAATATAACCCTATTTACTCATATAATGCATGCATATCAACACATTCTAGCCAAGATTAAGCCCAAAATACATGCAAAATACATGTCAATCAAGGAGGAGGGGAAGTGGGGTTGAAATAAACGAGCCAGGCAGGCCAACGAACCAGGCCTACTCCCGGGTGTCCCCAATAAATGTCCCCTCGGGGCGAAGAACGTCGTGGGCCTTTTCTCGATGATTTGGGATAGGAGGCCCATTTCTTCCCCCAATATAGGCCGAGAAGAGGCTTGTGAGAAGATGGTCGGTCGGCGGCCGAGGTGGTTCGTTAAATTTGCAAGTGTTCGATGCCAACCAAGGAACAGTGGCGAATCTAATCGAGGTTGGACGGGCAAGACGGGACGTGTCGGCCGGAGCTTGACGACCGGGATTGAAGACTTCGCAAAGAGGCGGTTAGGAGGAGAAGGCACAATATTCCATGGGATTGTCGGGCGAGAATCATCGGCATCATATGGCATATGATTGGGTAGGCTCGCGACCGGAGACGCGCCATGGTAACTTGTAGAGGCTCATGATACCTTGCGGGGAATTCAGGCATCCCCGAGGCTTGGGTCAAGAGGCCGTGAAAAAGGCCGTGGATGAAAGAAGCACCGCCAAAGACACCATGGCCGCCGGGACGCCACCAAGATGGCGAGGAAGAGTTCCGAGTGGATGTCGAGTAATTGAGGAAGACGGTGGCCGCGCATCCGGGGAAATGGAGAGGTGAGAGGCTAGAATCAGGAGGGAAATGGAGGAGAACTTTAAACAAATCGAGGAGGCTCGGGGCGGAGGCTATTCGGGCTTACAAGCAATCGGAGGAGTATGCATACATGATAACTGTGGGCATGCGACCATCATGGAGGAGATCATTGGGGACCTCAAGAAGGGGATGTCCGTGGCCACATTGGAAAAAGAGGTCGATGACTTGAATGTGGACTTGGCGTTCTTCGCCCTCGGTTCCCATAACCCAGTGAGCAAGACGTCCCCTCGGCCCACGAGGATGAAGTTGCCTCAGCGATTCGGCCCGATTCCTCCCCCCAGCGGAGTTGACCTCTGCACCTTAGGGTGCACTTTGTATTTGCTCCATTTTTCTTTTAGCTTTTGATGTAAATGGCCTCGGGCCTTTCGATGTACTTGGCTATTGGCCCCATGTAAATATTTTGCTTATTAATGAAATTTTCTCTTGGTCGTCTTTTGCCTTTCTCTTGAATTTCACTACGTGTTGGGCTCGGTTTTCTCGGATGGATGGAAAAAATGTTACTAAGTATTGTGCTCGTTTTTGACCGAGCCTTGTGTGATTTTGTGCTCGATTTTGACCGAGTCTTTTGTATAGAATCTTTTCCAAGAATTATGCTCGGTTTAGACCGAGTCTTCGTGGAATGTTTTTCAAGAATTGTGCTCGGTTTGACCGAGTCTTTTGAGTGGAATCATTTCTAAGTTTTGTTCTCGATTTTGACCGAGCCTTTTTAGTGAAACCATATCCATGTTTTGTGCTCGGTTTTGACTGAGTCTTTTGAATAGAATCATTTCAAGTTTTGTGCTCGGTTTTGACCGAGTCTTTTAAGTGGAGTCTTTGAGATAGTCCGCTCGGGAAATTCGATTTTCTTATTGATAATATTTCTTCAAATAAGACACATTCCATGGATGATTGAATTTTTCCCCAATTAAATATTCGAGCTCGTATGTGCCATTTGATAAAGCCTTTGCGATTTTTACGAGACCATCCCGTGTCGGTTTTTAATGGAGTGGGCTTGGTTCCGGTGACTTTTTTAAAACCAAGTCACCCACTAGGAACTTCCTTTATTTCACCTTTGAGTTGTAGTACCTTTCACTTCTCTATTTGTATATAGCATTTTTCATCTCAAGCACTTTGAATCTATTTTCTTGTAATATGTCTAATTCGGTTCTTAAGGCGACCTCATTCATTTCTTCGGAGAAATTAGCTATTCTCAACGTTGGGGCTCCAATTTCTACAGAATTACGACCTCAACACCATATGCCAGGGGAGAATGGTGTTTCTCCCGTGGGCGGACCGATGCGTCGTTCTATATGACCATAATACTTCGGGTAATTCTTCGGGCCAATTTCCCTGGGATTCTTCAAGTCCGGTCTTCAAGGTATATTTGAGAATTTTGTTTAGCGCCTCGACCATTGTTGTTTGATTGTGGGTGGTATGGAGTGGAAAAGTGGTTCTTGATATGGAATCTTTCGCAAAAAGCTCAAAATTTTCTCGTTATCGAATTGTTTCCGTTGTCCGTTACTATTGAATAAGGTATCCCAAATTTGCATATAATTGACTTCCACACAATAATGGTGGTCTTTTGTTCACTTATTTTTGTGAAAGGTTTCGCCGCCCACTTGGTAAAATAGTCCACCGCAACTATGGCATATTTCACGCCCCCTTTGCCGGTGGGAGTGGTCCGATGAGATCGACTCCCATTTGGCAAATGGCCAGGGGATCAAGATTGAAGTGATTCGGGATGGTACGACTGTGGCACGAACCGTTGGCACTTTTCACATTTCTTTACCATTGAGATCGCGTCTTGTTTTAAGGATGACCAATAGTATCCTTGTCGGATCAACTTGTATGCCAACGATCGCCTCCCACGTGGTTCCCGCAGATCTCTTCATGCACTTTCCGTAGTGCGAAGTCAACATCGATCTCACGATAAGCATTTGAGCAACGGATTGAATATCCACGCTTATATAGGATACCATCTACCATGGTGTACCGAAACGCCCACAGTTACGAGAGTTCGGGCCTGGGCCTTATTTTTCAGTTGAATTTCGCTACGGTATTGAATGATTGGGGTGATCCATGTTGGTTCGCCTCTTTCATTGGCATTTATTTTCTTTATGTTAAGTGAGGGAGCGAGATAGATTACTACCTCTTCGATAAGGTTGGCCTCGAGCTAGATGCTAGTCTCATTCGGGGATATATATTATTTCACCTTAAAGCTGCGAGATTCTACTTTTCGCGAGCTCCAAATATTGTGTTATTTTCGGCTCCTTTGATTCGTAGTTCCCATTGATCGATTTACTACCAGTTGGGAGTTGATGTGGACGAGTAGTTTTTTCAATCACATGGAGCCCGCCATCTCTAACCCGCTAGTAGTGATTCATATTTTGCCTCGTTATTTGTTGTGGGGAAATTGAATCGGACGGCAGAGTAGAAGCATTTGTTCTCCGGGTTAATTATGACAATCCACGGCTCTGCTCGATGCGTAGTGCGAGAGCCGTCGACAAACAATTTCCATTTTTCTTATTCGATGAGTTCAACCCGAATCGGTGGAGTGAATTCTGCGTTGAAATCCGCCAAGGCTTGCCCTTTTATGGCTATCCTTGGTTCGTATGAGATCTCGAATTGGCCGAGCTCGATGGCCCACATGATCATCCGACCGACACTCATGATTTGCTTTAATGGGTATTCGGTTATATGATGATCTTACGCTCCGGAAATATGGTCTCAATTTGTGTGAGGAATGTTTAGGAGCGGGTAAGCGTCTTTGGGGCATGCCTTGTTTAAGTCCGTGAAATCAATGCAAATGCTCATCGTCGCTACTCTTCTTTACCTAAAGACAGGTTGGCTACCCATCGTGGGTAGAGTGCTTCTCGGATGAATTTATTATACAAGAGTTTACCGACTTTAGCTTCCAATGCGACTTGCCTTTTCGGACCTAACTTTCTCGCTTCGAACCACTAGTCGGCGGTGAGGTCGATATTTAGATGGTGGCGGCATATTTGGGGTCAATGGCGGGCATGTCGGCATGAGTCAACACGAAAATGTCTAAATTGTTGCTCGAAATTGGATGAGTTACGATCGAAGTGTCTCTTTACTTGATTGTTGCCGATCTTGAGTTGTTGTCCCCGTTTTGCTTATCGACATCTACTATGTCGACATTAGAGATGTTAAACGGGCTCGGGCCCGGGCCACTGTTTATCCCGAAAAAGAATAGGGTTAGGGGATGATTTTTCGGGCCGTTTAAATCTGGTCCTTTTGGCCTGGGACGGTTAGCCAGCCCGGGCTAAATGGGCGCCGAAATTTTTTTTTTTGAATTTTTGTTTTTCAAAATAGAGGGTTGGTGAATTAAAGGATAACAAAACTTACGTAATATTTCCTAAGAAAGGTACTTTTATAGTGCCTTAAAATGTAATCAATTATGATGATTTAAATTGTTATATAATTTATATCTCTCAAATAAATACAATACTATAACCTAAATAGTTTAAAATTTTCGTGACTTAAATGTGACAAATAATTGAAACTTTATTCATATAATTATAAAGATGAATTTGTTGCATTTTGAGATTCCAACTTATCTCATGCACAAACATTGAACATCATATCACGTTTATCATTATTTATATTTATTTAAATTGTTTGACAAAAGTCAAAAAGTATTAAGACAATATTCATTATATGGTGTTTATCATTCTACATTGTAGTTTGTTGTTTCTATTTTCATTTTAGAAATGAGTTTTGTTATATATTTTTCTAAGCGCAAGTCTGCGGTGTCAAATTTTAATACGGTGATATGATTAGGGTTGTCGTATCCACGGGGAATGCGTGTATAAGTACCAAGTATAAATTACATATGCTAAATTTGTGAGATCAATAATAGGTGAATATCTCAATTTATAAATAAAAACAACTAGATGTAACTAATCAAAATATAAACATCTAAATATATGGGAGAATGAATTCTAGAGGTATGATGAATCTAGTTTTCCCTTATGTTATCAATATGGTTTATCAATCACAAATTACCAATTTATAAGTCAAGATTTCTATAATAATCATTTTCTCTCGAAAGTGCCAAATGATTGTAGATTTAAATTAGGAAATCAATACCTCTATAAAAATCACCAATTGAAATCTCAATAAACACTATGAATCCTAATAAATGACTTAAAAGGATTCATAAATCTCTCGATTCTATGAAATTCTAGGTTATGCTATTTCAAGGTCATGTATTCAATTACCTTTCTCAAGAGTCAAATCAAATACACCAAATAATCTAAATTATTGATCAAGTAATTTAGAAGCAATAGATCCAAATAGCACAAATAAATTGAGAAATCTAGATTGACAAACCACAATCTCAAAACATAAGTTCAAATATAGATTACATCAACCCCACTAAAATTATAGAGTTTAGCTCATGATGAAAATACAAATATCCATAATCACATGAGAATGCATTTCAAATGATATACAAGAAACAACAAAGAAGGAATTAAAGAGATTAAATAAGAATCTTATCTATTTCTAGATGATAAATGCCTTCAATCTTCTTCCCCAACTCTTTCCTTGTATCTTTGTGGTGTTGGTTTTCATCCCCAAGTGTCCTCCATGCCCTAGTTCAAGCTTCCCATGTATATATTTATAGTACCCCACAAAAATCCAAGGAAGAGGGTAGGTAGCATAGGAAAAATCCGGCGCCTGCGGCGACCAAACGTAAAATGCCACGCTAGTTTTCAGACGAGGCGTAGCGCCCCAAAGAATGTACGAATTTGCTTTTGCGCCCTTCATCAAAGTTGTAGCCCTATCCCTTAGCTTACCATATCCACTTGAATCAATGCAATATCAATTTTTAGAGAGAGTTATGGCCAAAATACGAAACCCGCGATTATGGAAATTTCATACGCGTTTGGGTATTTCTTCAAATCAATCTTTCGTTATTTGATCATCCGTGCTTCTTTTGACACACGACTCATTACAATGACTCTAGACTCAATATATTTGGCCCTCAACATGGCTTGGTCACTCAAATGACTCGAAATAATGAAAATTAATGCCTAACCTATGAGATATTACAAAAACGACTCAAAATACTCAAAAACAACACAAAACTCTAGTCTCGGAATCCCAAATCAATGGTTTAAAACCAACTAAACAAATACCACATACCCCCAAACTTAGAATATTTCTTGTGCTCAAGCAATTACAAACTCTTGAACAATACGAAATATACAAGACAGAAATATAGAAAACTTATTCGACCCGACTAAGCGCAAAACTTCACAACTAAAATTATTTGTCTCAATACTCGTTTCACTACCAATCAAACATGCATTTTAACATTGCGATCAAAAGTCCGGAAAGTACATGCCAACTCCGTTTACATTATTCAAATATATTCACGCAATCAAGTGTTGTTAAAATGATCCACTTTTTAAATATCAAGATGAAATGTTTACCAGGACTCCATAAGCTTGTCATTCACACTAATCTCCACTAATGTAGGCTAATGTAACGCAAGGATCAATAGGACTTTCAAAGCTTGTAATGTGGGCTTTGGGTAAGGTAGGAAAATATTGGATTAAGTGGCTCAACTCACCCAAACACACATTTATCACTTCAAATCACCAATAGCCAAACAAAATAGCTACCTTCACTTTTGTTGAATTTTCGATTGTTCTCCTTTATGAGCCTCGATTTTATTATTATTTTTTGAAACCCCAAACTTATTCTTTTGTATATTTTAACACATGGGATTTCATAATTTTTTTTTCGGGCAACTCCATGCAAATAAAATATACCCTACTTATCATACCCTCCTCTGTTAGATAAATATTTTTATCAAGATTTTGATGATTTCGTTTAAATGAGTTTTATACCAAAACAATGTTTATAAATGTTGTCCAAATAATCCTAAATGATTTAAAATATTTTTACTAATTTTTGGAGTATTTCTTAGAGTTTATTATTCGATAAAAATTGGACAACACTTTTGATGATTTTGTGTTAATTAGTTTTACACCAAAACAATGTTTATAATTGTTGTCCAAATACTCCCAATTGATTTAAAATGTTTTTACTAATGTTTTGGAGTATTGTTTTTGAAGTTTATTTTTGACAAAAATCGAACAATATTTTAAGTTGGAGGTCGACCGGTCGAGCAAAAGGTCGGCCGTGCACTGGAGAATGAAAAACTTGAAAAAAGCGATTGGAGTTGAAAAATGAGGGAGGGGGCGGTCCGGGCAGGGCCGACTGGCCGCACCTTGACCGGTCGACCCTCCGAACAGTACTGGATCGCATTAATTGGCCCCAACGTTCAAAATTTTCTATAGGGTGACCGGTCGCCTGCGGTAATGTTTTGATGAAGAAAATTTCTACCGTTGGAATCCTTATCGCCAAGATTTGTTTTTAATTTTTATACAATATTTCTACATCTTGTGATCCTCTTTTTGTAGACAAAAGTGAAGAAAGAGGAGCTTATGTCTATGAAGACTCTCCTATAAATAGAGGATGATTTGAAGACACAAGATACAACACACAAGCATACAATACAACAAGAAATCTATAAAATTCTTCAAGATTTCTTTTTTACATTCTTGTTGTAATAGCTTTAAGTTCTTGCACTTGCACAACCTTGAGGTCTAGGCTTTTTGTTCTTGATTACACTTGCACTCAAAGTTTGTATACTTTATTTTGAGTTGTAATCTTGAATTTTTCTATCATCCAAAACAAGATATCCTTGTTAGTGTTCTTGTGGTAAGAACACACTTGGGTGATCTTAGGTGTTGAAGAGTGTGGTACTCTTTATAGGTGTTGAAGGAAGATTGTGGTAATCTCCTTGAAGGTGTTGTAAGAAGATTGTGGTAATCTTCAAAGGTGGTGTTGTATTAATTGTGGTAATTAATAAAATCTTTTTTCTTTTTGAAATCCACTTTAGATATACCGGGTGGTAGTAGATTAGGCCCAGGTGGGTTGAACTACTATAAATCATCGAGTGTTGTTTAATTTCGCATTTACATTCTTGTCAATTACTTGTTCATCGAAAAAGAGGGCGATTTGCGAAAATATGGCATAATCTATTCACCCCCTCTAGATTATCGTGCCACTTGGACTAACAAGTGGTATCAAATCCAAACTCTTTGGCTAGCTCATTTCGAGTAAAGAGGAAAGATTCATGGCTACGAATGAAGCTTATCTCACCACCGGCGCCTCCACCAACAAGCCACCACTATTCGATGCCAACAATTACGCAATTTGGAAAGACCGTATGGAGTGCTTTCTACAAGGAGTTGATCAACCAACCAAGAAATTGGAGGGACGGCACCTCGGCTCCCAAACCGTTCAAGGAGTTCGATGAGAATGACAAGAAGGCTTTTCTCTAAACGGTAAGGCCTTAAATATTTTACATTGCTCTCTTACCGCCACCGAGTATAATCGTATAAGAGGCATAAGGTCGGCACATGAAGTTTGGGAAAAATTAGAAACTATTTATGAGGGCACAAAGAAAGGGAAGGCAAGAAACACAATGCTTGTGAAAGACTTTGAAAATTTCAATATGCATGATGGTAAAAGCATATCAAAAATGGTGGAAAGGCTTGACAACATTGTCAATCCTCTTGTGGCTCTTGGAAAGGTCATCTCGAAGAAAGGCAAGTTGACCAAGGTTTTGAACGCTCTTCCCGGCTCATGTTCCAAAAAGGTGACGGCAATCACGGAAGCACAAAATCTCGAGACACTCAAATTCGACGAGCTCATCGGGAACCTCTTCATTTATGAAGTCTATCTCAAGGAGAGGAAAAATTCCAAACCATCCATCAATCAATCGGGTATGTAAAATATTCCTAAAGGTCTTGCATCTTCTTTTAATAATGCATACTATGATATTGATGAGGATAATGAGGAGATGGCCTCACTTGTTCGTAAATTTGCAAAATTTGTGAATAAAAATAAGGCGAGAAAACCGAGAGACAACTAGTGTTTAAAATGCGGAAAATCTGGGCACTTCATAGCCGATTGCCCAAAACTTGAGGAGGAGGAACAAAGAAGAAGAAGTTTTTCCGAAAAAGAAGGCTCTAAATGCGGAAGTCAAAACTTGGGATGAGCTACTTGAAACAACCAACGAAGAAGGAGAATCCGAACATGTTCTTATGGCCATAGACGAGGAAAACAATGAGGTACACTCTAATGCTTCATCTTCTTCCTTAGTTGATGATTTACAATGTGATTTTGATGAATTACAAAATGAGTTTCAAAATTTGATTGTTAAATACAAAACTTTAAAAAAGGAGCATAAAGAGCTTAAATTAGAAAAGGATAAATTGTTTACTTCTTATGAATCTTTTGATAAAGCTCATGCTATTACTCTTACTAAAGTCCGTACTCTTGAAACCGAAAAACAAACGCTCACAAATGATCTTGAATGTTTGAAAAAGGATGCGCATCATTTTAACTTAAGTACGGATAAAGTTACAAAAATTTTAGATGCACAAAGAGGTGAGCATTCTAAATTAGGACTTGGCTATAAACTTTTTCAACCTCTTTCAAAGAAAAAAGACCAATGTCCGACTTTTTGTACGTGCTAGTAGTGTCCATAATCTTATTTTTTTATTGTGGTAAAGTTGGTCACTATGTCGGTCATTGTAAATTGAAGAATAATTTTAGCTTTGTTTGGAGACCCAAAGGTCTCAAGGCTAACCCCATGGACCCCAAAACTATAGGGTACCTAAAAATAATTCTTTTGTAGGTCATAGGGGCTATAACAACTATGGAGGATTCAAAATGGCTCGTGGACGGCGGATGTTCACGCCATATGACCGGAAAGAGAGAACTTTTACTAACATCAAGCTCCAAGAAGAGGGTATGGTCATGTTCGGCAATAGCAAAGGAAGAATTCTTGGAAATGGAGAAATTGGTAACTCTTCTTTCTCTCTTAGTAATGTTCTTTTAGTAGAAGGGCTTAAGTTTAATTTGATAAGTGTTAGCCAACTTTGTGATTCAAATTATAATGTTGTTTTTAATAAAGAAAAATTCCTTATTTCAAAAATGATAAAATTATTTGTGAAGCAATTAGAAAAGGCAATATTTATAAAATTTGTACAAGTGATTTGGTTATTCAAAATGTTTCTTGTCTTGTCGCCAATAATGATTTAACTAGTTTATGGCATAGGCGACTTGGACATGTTGGATATAAAAATTGGCAAATTATTTACAAAAACCAACATGTAAAAGGACTACCCAAATTGAATTTTGAAAATCTTGGCTTATGTGGCACTTGTCAAAAGAACAAATTAGTTAAGAGTAGTTTTAAGCCAAAAAATGAAATTTCCACAACCAATCCTCTACAACTTCTTCATTGAGATTTGTATGGGGATATTGGTATGACAAGTCTAAGTGGAAAACATTACACTTTTATTATAGTTGATGATTTTTCTAGATATACTTGGGCTCTATTTCTTACAAATAAAAGCAATGTCGTTAATGAGTTAGTTAAGTTGTGTAGACTTATTGAGAATGAAAAGGAAGATACTATTAAGTCTATTCAAGTGATCGAGGTAGAGAATTTGATGGAGAATTTAGAGTCTTTTGTGAAACCAAGGGATATAGTCACAATTTTTCGGCTCAAGGACACCTCAACAAAATAGAGTAGCCGAAAGGAAGAATCGGACACTTCAAGAAATGAGTCGATCCATGCTCAATGAATTTTCACTTCCAAAATATTTTTAGGCCGGGCGTAAGTACCACTTGCTATGTCATTAATCGAGTTTATATTCGTCCTAAAATGAATAAAACTCCATATGAGCTTTGGAAAGGAAAAACTCCAAATATTAGTTATTTCAAAATATTTGTATGTAAGTGTTTTATTTTGAATACTAAGGATCAATTGGACAAACTTGATCCTAAGACCGATGAAGGAATATTTATGGGGTATTCAACCAAGAGCAAAACATATCGGGTTTACAATAAGACTAGTGGGGTTGTTGAAGAATCCATCCATGTCAAATTCAATGAAGTTTCGGGTGTTGAAAGGATACCAAATGATGAAAGTGATGAAGAGGATATTGTTGAGCCCATTGTCAAAAATGATACTCAAAATGATCAACCTTGAAGCTCAAATGTTCCTCAAGAAGACAAAGGTGATACTTGGATCTTCGTAGCATTGAAATTTAAGGAGATCACCCGAAAGATCTTATTATTGGTGATCTCCTTGATAAAGTAATGACTCGAGGAAAATTTGCGAGAATGCTCTTATATCTCAAAAAGAGCCTAAAAATGCTAAGGAAGCTATTGAAGATGAGGATTGGTTTCTAGAAATGCAAGAGGAGTTGAATCAATTTGAAAGGAATGATGTATGAGAACTAGTACCTTGTCCTCCATCTCAAACAATTATTGGCACAAAATGGGTATTTCGGAACAAGCTCGATGACCAAGGCAACATTGTTCAAAACAAAGCAAGGTTAGTAGCTCGAGGTTATTGTCAACAAGAAGGTATTGATTATGATGAAACATTTGCACCGTAGCACGTTTAAAAGCTATTCGTATTTTTTTTTTTTGCCTATTCTTGTTTTAAAAATTTTAAGCTTTACCAAATGGATGTAAAATCCGCATTTTTATATGGTCTTATTCAAGAAGAAGTCTATGTAAAACAACCTCCAGGGGTTTGAAAAGTTTTAGGCCAAATGATTTTTATAAAAGGCCTTGTATGTTTAAAACAAGTACGCGTGTATGGTATGATAGACTTAGCTATCTTTTTGTGCAAAATAATTTTACAAGAGGTAAAGTTGATCTACTCTCTTTGTTTTTCGAAAAAGGCAAGAGTGCTTACTTGTGCAAATTGATGAGAATATTATTTGTGCTACTAATGAATTTTTGTACAAGATGTTTTATAAGTTGATGAAATGTGTATTTAAGATGATCATGATGGGGGGAGCATAAACTTATTCCTTGGACTTCAAGTTAAACAATGCTAAGAAGATGGTTACATTTTCACAATCAAAGTATACAATAGAACCTTTGAAGAAATTATGCATTGAACAAGGAAGAACCATCCGAACCTCTACGGCAACCAAGTAAAGTTTGACAAAGGTTGAGGAAGACATATTGATTGACAAACATATTCGAGGTATGTTCATTAACTTTTCTTATTCCTTTAGACTCGACATTCTCGATGCCTTATGTCTATATGCTCGACTTCAAATCTATCCCAACGAATCTCATTAAAGTGTCGTTAAAAGAAATTTTCAAATATTTGAAAGGCACTTCTTCTTATGGCTTGTATATCCAAAATTTTAAAACTTTCTATTCTTTGGGATAACAAGTCCAGCGATTACAATTTCTCAAAATATGGTTCGTCATAATCGAACTAAACATATTGAGATTCGATATTTTCTAAGGGATTACGTTTCTTAAACAAAAATTTGAGATGTGTTTAATTAGTCTCAAAGATAACTCGCGGACATTTGTTCATTTTGCCGAGTCTTTTACCTCATTTCGAGCTTAATTATGACATAATGTATATTGAATGATGTCTATGTTTGCAATTTGCACGTTTTTAAAACTTAGGGGCGAAAAATCGGATTTTTGGTTGAAAATTCGGATTTTGGAAAAGCGAGAATGAGACAGTGGGTCTGCTCGGGAAAGGCCAACCGGTCGGACCTCACCTCGACCGTTCGTCCTCACCGTCGATCGGTCGCCCACGCCAATTTTTAGTTAAATACGTTTACGTCTTGAGACTTAGCCATTTTGGCTCAAATTATCCATTTTTCGTCCCTTCGCCAAATGCACACAAATTTCACTTCAAATTTATTTTCTTGCGTATATTTCATATCTTGGACTTAATTAGGCTCGATTATCATCATCATTGCTCGTCTTTACCGATTGAATGGTAAGAATTCTACTTCCTTTGCTCAATTGGGTTGAACCTTTGAGTTTTTGGCTTATTTGTAATTTTATTGATGGAAGTTTCATATGATTGGGATGCACTTATTAATTATGATGTATTGAATGGTGTTTGAACTGATTTGGTGATGAAAACTTTTGGCTTGATTCATTTACAAGGGCCTTATACAACTTCTTTTATTTTCACGCCCACAAAGTGTTCGATGAATTGTCGCAAAGAAAATTTCAACTTATACATGACACTTATGCTTTCAAAAGTCTTATATATTTATAGAGATCATGTTTTATCATTCAAATGAGCTTGTGCAAATCAAATGAGCAACTTTTCCTTTTATTTGGAATTTAAGCTTAAATTTTCAAAACGCTCGATAAATCGATTAAATTGCGCACTTTGATATAATTGTATGATGTTTTTATCATGTTTCCAAAGGGGAGAAGCAGGAAAACGCTCATATGCTCAAAGAAGCAAAAATAAGCTTGCAAGAAAAGCTATAAGCTAAGGCTCTTAAAAGCCAAAAGTTGTGAATGATACTTAGTCCATTTGATGAATTATGGACTTTTATGATTGACTAATGATGTCTTATGACGGGGGTGCTTATAAGCTCATGAAATTCAAGGTTAAGTTGTAAAAGCTAAGCTTTTAGCTCCATTTGATGAATTATGGACTTTTATGATTGACTAATGATGTCTTATGATAGGGGAGCTTATAAGCTCATGAAATTCAAGCTTAAGTTGTAAAAGCTAAGCTTTTAGCTTTTAATTATTTGCTTCTATACTTGTTCTTGATGTGCATATTGATAGAGTGAGCTTGTGCAAAATATTTTTTAAAAATCTTTGCTCTACTCTTGTGTGTTTCACTTATGATGAATGTTGCTTGTAATGGATTGATGTTTTAGACCAGGAAAATGTGTTTTGTTTTAAAATCAATCTCCTAAAATTATTTTGGTTTGTAATCATCAAAAAGGGGAGTTTGTTAGATAAATGTTTTTATCAAGATTTTGATGATTTTATTTAAATGACTTTTTATACCAAAACAATGTTTATAAATGTTGTCCAAATACTCCTAAATGATTTAAAATGTTTTTACTAATTTTTGGAGTATTTCTTAGAGTTTATTATTCGATAAAAATTGGACAACACTTTTGATGATTTTGTGTTAATTGGTTTTTATACCAAAACAATATTTATAATTATTGTTCAAATACTCCCAATTGATTTAAAATGTTTTTACTAACTTTTGGAGTATTGTTTTTTAAGTTTATTTTTGACAATAATCGGACAACATTTCAAGTTGAAGGTCGACCGGTCGAGCAAAGCGTCGGCCGTACCTAGAGAATGAAAAACTAGAAATAGAGCGTCTTGGAGTTGAAAAACGAGAGAGGGGACGGTCGGGCGGAACCGACCGATCGCACCCTAGGGCGACGGTCGCACCCCTGACCGATCGACCCCCTCTAAACGGTACTGGATCGCACTAATTACATCTAACGTTCAAAATTTTGAAATCCACTTCGGATATACCGGGGTGGTAGTAGATTAGGCCCTAGGTGGGTTGAACTACTATAAATCATCGAGTGTTGTTTAATTTCCGCATTTACATTCTTGTCAATTACTTGTTCATTCGGAAAACAGGGCGATTTGCGAAAAATCAACATAATCTATTCACCCGTCCTCTAGATTATCGTAGCCACTTGGACTAACATCCTCAACCTTCAATATTCTTCTATACTTTTGTGTGTACGAGTGATGGGTAATTAAGATTTTCACATGTAGGCTCAATGTATAAGATTGGTTGCCAAAAAGGGGTTTAACAGGCTCAAGGGGACACTATCGAAAATATATAATATAAAGGTAGGCATTTTTGGCTCTTGCTTGTTCAAAGATGGCTTAATCATTTCCTTAATGTTACTTCACCTAGGATTTCGCCTCGACTAGTGATCGACGAGTTCTAGAATCCGGTGGGATCATACAAGAAACACTCAACTTTATAAATCATTTTCAAATAAATCACCGAATTATGCATGTAGATGGAATTAATGGAACGAATCATAGATCACCGCTCAAACACATGCTTTTTGACCGTTTAACTCATATTCGACAAATTCACTTAGTCATGCGGTTCTACGATTCAACAAATGACTCGACTCGACTCAACTCAAAGCAAATATATAGAGACTCGACATTATTTATTTTTTACAACAAAAAATAAAAAAATAAAAAAACACAAAGAAAGTAAGATTACAAACTGTGAAAAGGTATTACCACTCCCAAAATTAATATAACCATTGTCCTCAATGGAAGAGGCGCAATTCCTCATCGAATCGTGGGGTGAAAGAGAAGCAATGGGGCCAATTGGTAGCACTCCATAGGGTCGATGGCTTTTTCTTGCCTTTCTATGATTTAGGAGGCACGATACCAATCTGTCAAATAAAACCAAACACGTGGAAACGAGCAATGGGGTAAAGTACCACAATATCATGTGAAGACCATGGGAGATACATCAATGTTATATAATTGTGATCGACATGTGAACTCCTCCAAGCAATAAACCAAGAAGGGTATGCAAAAGTGTTAAATTTCTCATTGAGGCATTTTATCAAACACATGGTGGGCATAAATCGAGGTAAATGATGTATATGCAATTATATATCAAATTATGCCAAAATTTCAATACATCCAAATACTATCATAATAAGCAACTTATGCACGAAATTTTATCAGGATCGGGTAATGAGCATGCAAACAGGGGTTGGGGTGAGATGCAACATAAATACTCCTAATAAAACACAAAGATGCAATCTTAATCAAACTATGAAAGCAAGTAAAATGAGCTTGGGTTTCTTCCCAAGAAGCGCTAAATTTAAAGTCTTTAGCCAAACTTTTGTTTTACTCAATAGGGATCCAAAAACAAGTGTCGATCATGCCACTCCTTTGTATTTTCCAACAAAGTATAAGAGATCCTTGAGTGTATGTTAGACATGGATGATTAAGGATCACAATGTTGATGGTCTTTTGAAATCAAAATATGTGTTCCTAATGATGAAAAATGGTTTATCAATCATAGTAAAGATATTTCTATATTTACTCACATTAAATATCATGAAATCTGTAGAACATGTGAATTGATCACCATTTTCAAACATTGTTCCTTCAAGTGTATGCTTCTTAAAATTTGATACATTTGTATTGAAGCTTACATCCCAGTGCACATATTTTTGTCAATATGAGGATTTTCAATACGGTGATGAGAGATAGAGATACTCCTGAGTTAATTTGGCGTGGCTCCTCTTGTAAGATCAGATTGCACTCTTCAAAAGTCTCTTCCAAATTTTGAAGGATGTCCACCTTTTTCATAATGGGCAATTCATGTTCATGATTTTCTATTTCACAGGTCCCAAGAAAGATGACGACTCTTCATTATTAAGATGGTCAATTATTTGTTGGATTGACTTTGACATATGTTGACATGTAATCTCAATTTGTTGAACTCTTGCCCGGTTTGTAGTATTCTATCATCAATTTCTCTATTTCTTATCGTACACTCTTCGATAAACTCAACAAGAGTTTCTTCCAACTTGGACCGACGTTTTATCTCATCTTGTCGTCTTCTTGCCTCACAATCGTCGAGAAATTTATACAATATTTCTTCCAAGATAGACAATTGTTCTTGTGGGTGATGAAAGGTTTCATGATTTGCAATATTTTGGGCCCATACATTTTCTTGAGGTGGATAATAAGGAACAAAATTGTTCACACTTTGACTTCCAAAATCCTAGTAGCATCATCGGTTGCCACGTATGTGCATACATTATAATTCCATCCAACGATGTGCCTAAAGAAATTACATAAAATTAAAACAATAAAAGAAAGAAACAAAAAATTAGTCAAATTACAACTAGGCAATCAACCTTGATATCACACAAAACACATTCCGACAACGGCGCCAAAAACTTGTTAGATATTTTTCTAACCGCAAGGCTATGGTGTCAAGTTTTAATATAGTGATATGAGTAGGGTTGTCGTATCCAGGAATGCGTGTATAAGTACCAAGTATAAATTACCTATGCTACATTTGTGAGATCAATAATAGGTGGATATCTCAATTTATAAATAAAAACAACTAGATGTAACTAATCAAAATATAAACATCTAAATCTATGGGAGAATGAATTCTAGAGGTGTGATGAATCTAGTTTTCCCTTATTTTATCAATATGGTTTATCAATCACAAATTACAAATTTATAAGTCAAGATTTCTACAATAATCATTTCTCTCTCGAGTGCCAAATGATTGTAGATTTCAATTAGAAATCAATACCTCAATACAAATCACCAATTGAAATCTCAATAAACACTATGAATCTTAATAAATGACTTAAAAGGATTCATAAATCTCTCAATTCTATGAAATCCTAGGTTATGCTATTTCAAGGTCATGTATTTAATTACCTTTCTCAAGAGTCAAATCAAATACACCAAATAATCTAAATTATTGACCAAGTAATTTAGAAGCAATAGATCCAAATAGCACAAATAAATTGAGAAATCTAGATTGACAAACCACAATCTCAAAACATAAGTTCAAATATAGATTACATCAACCCTCTAGAATTATAGAGTTTAGCTCATGATGAAAATACAAATATCCATAATCAAATGATATACAAGAAACAACAAAGAAGGAATTAAAGAGATTAAAGAAGAATCTTATCTATTTCTAGATGATAAATGCCTTCAATCTTCTTCCCCAACTCTTTCCTTATGTCTTTGTGGTGTTGGTTTTCATCCCCAAGTGTCCTCCATGCCCTAGTTCAAGCGTCCCATGTATCTATTTATAGTACCCCACAAAAATCTAAGAGGGTAGGTAGCATAGGAAAATCCGGCGGGTGCTTCAACCCCGATCTTGGGTGTTGTAGCGACCAAACGTAAAATGCCATTGCCTAGTTTCATGACGGGAACTGCAGGCCAAAGAAATGTCCGAATTTGCTTTTGTGCCCTTCATCAAAGTTGTAGCCTTATCTCTTAGCTTTCCATATCCACTTGAATCAACACAATATCAATGTTTTAGAGAGAGTTATGGCGAAAATATGAAACCCCCGAGTGATGGAAATTTCATACGCGTTTGAGCATTTCTTCAAATCAATCTTTCGTTGTTTGATCATCCTATGACACACGACTCAATATATTTGGCCCTAAACATGGCTTGGCCACTCAAATGACTCGAAATAATGGAAATTAATGCCTAACTTATGAGATATAGCAAAACGACTCAAAATACTCAAAAACAATACAAAACTCTAGTCTCGGAAGCCCAAATCAATGGTATAAAACCAATCGAACAAGTTTTAATTGCACATATTTTTTTTTTTTAAATCTTATTGTAGTAAGTATCTTCTTAATGTTTCAAAGCCTTTGGAGATAATGATGATGTTTGATTGTATTTGAATTTTTATATTTTGAATTTTAAGACTTTTATCCTTATAATGCAACATAAAAAAATTATGTAATTTGGTTTTGCATATTTTGTTTGAATGCTATATTGTTATACATGCTTTAGTATAAATATTAGATTTAAATAAAATTAAAAAAATTGGCTTGTAGCCCATTAGTGGCTTTGTTTAGCACGAAGCTTGCTAGGGTTAGGGTTAGGTTCACAAAATGTAGCCCATTTAATGGTGGCTTGTTTAGCACGAAGCCCTATAGGCTAGGGCCCGCTCGTTTAACTCTAGTCGACATATTCTTCCGGCTCGGCATGTTTTCGCTTCTTACTGCCCCTCCTTTTTTGGAGTAATTTTTCTTCTTTCCCCACCGGTTTTTTTTTTGGTCATCGACCCGATCGTCTTTGGTCGAACCCATTTGATTTTTGGCTTGTTGTTTGGCTCGCTTTGTTGGCCGACCCGATGCCTTTTATTCCCGCTATCTCATTGGAAATAACATTTATCTCTGTAGGCCTAATATTCGGGGAGCATTCGAGATTCCTTTGATTCCCCTTGTGAATCCCTTCTTCATTTGGGGTCCGAAATTTGATGCGAAGTGATACACCGAGGCATTTTGCTTTCAAGTGGTAAGCGGTCGTGATGATGGTGTTATATTTGGGGTCTGAATTGATTATTTTGAATGTGGTGATCACTATTCTTTTATGCACCTCCTGGCCCATTTGAATAGATAAATCCACTTCTCCTAGCGAGGATGATTCTCCCTCCTCCAGAACCCTAGAATGTTGTCGTTGCACGACCTTATGTAGGTGTCATCTACGTTCAATCTGCGGAAGGCGCTAATGTAAATGACGAGGCGTAGCTACTTGAGTAAACCAAAATCATGTGCACCGGGATGCCGGATTGGGGCCGTGACGACCAAAGGGTCCGAGTGGGGTGTACTAGTTGATCAACATCTTGGTCGAAAAAGCGAAGTATCGAGTTGGTTGGCCTTCTCGGATCTCCATAATTTGGACGCGTCCGCTTCACATTTTCGACTTCCCGAGCCTCGGCTTTCCTTTTTACATTGGACCGGTTGTCTTCGACCACATTCACATTAATCATTGTTAAAATTTCTTGCCCGTTGTTATCATTAGGTAGTGGGACTCGGGTAGGATTGTGGCGTTGTTCCAAATTCATTTCAAAGCAGCGGTGGGTGGAGGAGGTTGTGGGAGACCATGCACATTTGTTTCGTGGCCGATCGACTGTGGTAGCTGCAATATCGAGTTGGAATCCAATTTGGATGGGTCCGACATAATTGGGCGGCGAGGAGGTAATGAGTTGAGATTCTTGATGTCCTTCCAAATATCCAAAGGTGTGTCTATTAATGTGCTCTTCAAAGTCACCACCTCGGCTCTAACTCCTTGATGCGACCCATATCCCATCGCGGTGTTGTCGAGAAAATGGTCCGAACCGGAACCTAGCCGGAAGGGCATCATTTTTGGTATTCTTTTGAGGATTCCGGTGTCTACATGTTCGCGGGGGCGTTGGCTATGGCCTCCTCGACACATATGTGCCTTTCGCTCGGAGGAGAAACTCTAAAAGGTGCTCTCCAGCGACTCATGGATGGCGTAATTAAATCGGTTCAAAAAAGGGCAACCCGGTATGGGTGTGATGACCATCGCGTCATCGGATATATCGGCTCCATTTCACGGATTTGTTTGTTAAACTAGGCAATGTAACTCTTTAGTGATTCATCCACGCCCTGTTTGAAGTTGACAAGAGAGTCTTTCGGGCCGCGTGGATCTTTGAGGCTAGATAATGTGTATTGAAAGTTGGCATCATGTCGTTCCACGAATGTATACACCCGGTAGAGTTCGGAACCAACGGTGGCCCGTCACCTAACGTCGGGGAAAGCTCGGCGAGAGGATGGCATCGCTTGCTCTATCTGACTCCATCCATGCCAAGTATTTGTGAATGTGGGTAGTGGGATCGGTCTCTCTGTCATACGGTCCGATCTGGGGACTTTGAACTGGCGGGAAGAGTAGTTGCCAAGATATAGGGGCAAAGGGTGATGCCACGTTCGTCCGACCCATGACAGGACTCAATTGATGTCACGCCCCTTCATGTGTTTCTTCTTCTAACTCGTTGAGTCATCTCTGTAGACGGGTGATTTCTACCTCTCACTCATCATTCAGTGGGGCCTTGAGCTCGGTTGGGCACGAGATGTTCTCGGTCTTTAGGGAACCGAAGTCTTGAATTTATGGATCATTGAGGTCGTTTACAAGTGGGTCTGCAGTCCCCGGGCATCCCGCAAAATCGAACGGGTTCGTCGAGGATGGAGCGGTGGGGAGGATTCGCCACCATCTGGTTGTGGGGCGTCTTCTCGTTGCCTCCTCTGTGTTGTTTATTCTCGAGGTTGTGGGCCCCGAGAATTGGCCTTATGATTATCGGGTTTATTGGGGTTAATTTTGAGTATTTCGCGGGGATCCGCCTTGAGGGGATTTATTTGGGTTTGAAGTGGTGTTTGAGGCCGAGAGTTTGCAAGGGATTGAGCCACTAGTTGACTCATTTGTTGGAGGAAATTCAGTCCGTGAAGAGTCGTGTGATAGGTGATACAATTGTGACCCTAGTTCCTACTTGTGGTGTATGTTGGCCATTTGTATTTTTGCCAACTTGAGTTCCCTGGGGCGGTCGTCGTTCCTCAGTAGATTTCTTGAGTTCTCACTCATTTTCTCAAGAGAAAAGGACTTGCTAATTTTTATTGGAAGTTCTAAAAGTTGTCGGTGATTATGATTGTGAATCGAAAATCAAGAGTCGCCCTCCTTCTAGCGCCAATTTGTTGACGTGCTTCTCGGGTCAACAAAGGAAAATATGGAATTTTTATGACGTGGAGAGTAAATTAAACTAAAAGACTCTCGATCGGGGGCTCATTCGGCCTTTTTATTAGAATTACCGAGCGGAGCGTGTCTCGGTTCTCTACATAATGTGTCAAATTCTTTCTTGTCTTTTTCTTACTCTTTTTTTCGTCCCCGCCTCCTTATGATAAGTGAGGCTCCTTTATATCCATACAAATGATGTGTTAATCACGATGTATTAAATTGGTAGTGGGACACTTGTCTTTCCCTTAATAACCCATAGGGCGTATCTAGGCGATTGATTGTAACTATGTTATTAAAATAATGGTGCTATTCACACGCGTGGGAGTAGCCATATGTTGAGAGAATCTTGTTGACTTTGAGGGAATATTGCTTTTGAGGGATTATTATATTGTGGGTATGTTCCTTTTCTTGGTTGGATGATGTCATCTTAATTTGCCGTCGTCATGTTGATCTGCTCGGCAAGAGACTAAGCGTTTCAAAGACTGCTTGACTTTGTTCTATGGGCCGAGCTCGGTTTATGTCACGTCATTAGCTCGGTTGCTTAGGTCATTCAGGTCGATCCGGGTCATCTCGGTCGGTTGAAGTCGTCATCAATTTGAATGGCCACATGGGATCATTTTTGTTCATTTCGGATCGGGTGTCATCATAAAACATTACAAAGAGAAAGAAGAGTTACCAATTTCTCTATTTCCAAGAATTTTTCCTTTGCCATTCCCGAACATAACCATGCCATCTTCTTGGAGCTTGATGTTGGTAAAAAGTTCTCTCCTTCCGGTCATATGGCGTGAACACCATTTGTTTCCATTGTTGTTATAGCCCTTAGCACCTACAAATGAATTATTTTTAGGTACCCTATAATTTTGGGGTCCATGGGGTTAGTTTTGAGACCTTTGGGTCTCCAAAAATAGCTAAAGTTAATTTTTAATTTACAATTATTAGCATAGTATCCAATTTTACAACAATAAAAACAAATAAGATTATTGGTACTACTAGCACGCACGAAAATCGGACCTTGGTCATTTTTCTTAGAAGCATTTTGCAAAGGTTTATAACTGGTCCTAATTCTCGAATGCTCACTTCTTTGTGCATCTAGAATTTTTGTAACTTTATCCTTGCTTAAATTAAATCGATGCACATCCTTTTTAAAATTTCAATTTCTTTTGTGAGCATTTGTTTTTTGGAATCAAGAGTATGAACTTTTGCAAGAGTAATAGCATGAGCATGATCAAGTGATTCATAAAAAGTAAATAATTTATTCTTTTATAATTTAAGTTATTTATACTCCTTTTTCAAATTCTTGTATTTAACAATCATATTTTGAAACTCATTTTGTAGTTCATCATAATCACATTGTAATTCAACTAAAGAAGAAGATGAAGAATTAGAGCGTACCTCGTTGTTTTCATCGTCTATGGCCATGAGACCATGTTCGGCTTCTTCTTCCCCGTCGGATATGGCAAGGAGCTCATCCCAAGTTTTGACATCCGCATTTAGAGCCTTGTTTTTCGAAAAGGCCTTTTCTTCTTTGTTGCTCTTCCGCAATTTACGCAATCGGCTATGTAGTGCCCGGGTTTTCATATTTGAAGCAAGAGTTGTCTCTTGATTTTCTTGCCTTATTTTTGTTCACAAATTTGGCAAATATCCGAACAAAAGCGGTCGTTTCCTCATCATCCTCATCACTAGCATAATATGAAATATTAGAAGAAGATGCTAAGCCTTTAGGAATGATTTGCATATCCGATTCAGAGGTGGATGGTTGAGAATTTTTCCTTTCTTTAAGATAGATTTCATAAATGAGGAGGTTCCCAATGAGCTCATTGAAATTGAGTGTTTCGAGATTTTGCGCTTCCGTGATTGCCGTCACTTTTTCGGACCATGAGCCGGGAACAACATTTAGTACCTTGGTGACCTTATCTTCTTCGGATATGACTTTCCCGAGTGCCATAAGAGGATTGACAATGTTGTCAAACCTTTCCACCATTTTTGATATGTTTTCACCATCATGCATATTGAAATTTTCAAAGTCTTTAACAAGCATGGTTTTTCTTGCTTGATTTACTTTCTTTGTGCCCTCATATATGGTTTCCAATTTTTCCCATACTTCATGTACGGACCTTATTCCTCTAATACGGTTGTACTCGGTGGCGTGAGCGGACAATGTAAAATATTAAAGGCCTTACCATTTAGAGAGAATGCCTTCTTGTCATTTTTGTCCAATTCTTTGAAGTTGTGGTACCATCCTCCAATTTCTTGGTTGGTTGAGTTATCCCTTCAATAACCGCATTCCAAATATCGAACCCGCACCCTTGTAGAAAGCACTCCATTCGGTCTTTCCAAATACGTAGTTGTTGGCGTCGAATAGTGGTGGCTTGTTGGTGAAGGCGCCGGTGGTTAGGTATGCTTCATTCGTAGCCATGGATATTTCCTCTTTACTCGTGATGTGGAACGAGCTTGCAAAAGAGTTTAGGTGCGATACCACTTGTTAGTCTAAGTGGCTACGATAATCTAGAGGAGTGAATAGATTATGCCGATTTTCCGAGTTCCGCCCTCTTTTTCGAATGTGAAGATGATAGCAAGAATGTAAGTACTAGAAGATAAACAACACACGATGATTTATAGAGCTTCACCCCACCTAGAGTACGTGCTCTACCACCCTAGTATATCAGGGATGGATTTCGAAAATGAAAAAGAATTTTATTAATACTTACCAAAATTATTACAACTTCACATTGAAGATTACAACACTCTTCTTACAACACCACCAAGGAGATTACCACAATATTCTTTCACCTATGAAGAGTACCACACTCTTCAACACCTAAAATCACCCAAGTATGCTCTTACCACAAGAACAATAACAAGGTTATCTTGCTTTGGATGATAGAAACAAATTTAAGATTACAACTCAATAATAAAGTATACAACTTTGAAGTGCAAGTGTAATCAAGAATAAAGCCTAGTACTCAAGATGTGCAAGTGAAAGACTTGGGCTAGAAATACAACAAGAGTATGGAAATGAAGGATAAGGTTTGCTTGTCTTTGTATTGCTTGTGTTGTTGTATGTGTTGTATCTTGTTGCTTCAAATCTTTCTCTATTTATATGAGAGGTCTTGAACATTAATAGGATCCTTTTGGAGAATGAAATCAGTAAATAAAATGCAAATTAAATCAAGATTATAGTTGTTACAAATCAATCTCACAATTTCATGAAAAGTTGTCTCCCACAAGCTCAAAATCGTGATTTTGAGCGGTCGACTCCGATCGTCGATCAAGTACAAAAGATTTGAAAATAAATCTGTTGATATAGAGACCCACAGTCGACCAGGGGGGTCGACCACTTGGTCAACTGTCCCCTTTGCACATACGGAAAGAGCATAAATGAGACAAAGGACTAGCACACAAAGTTAACCGGGGTTGACCGATCGACATCCTAGTCAACCTACCAATGGAATGTTTTTGTTTGAGAAAAAGAAATCAAAGCTTCAGGCACCGATCGGCCGGTCGACCTATTCCATCGGCGTTAGGTCCTTGAAAAAATCCCGACTTTATCTTTCGAGCTCGTTTTACCTTGATGGTATTTGGTAATTGTTAAAAACACTTTAAAACATAAAAACCACTTTTTATATCTTTGAAATGAATTGTTTAGAATAGTCAAAGACTCAAAAATAAACTTTAAGAAATACTCCGAAAAATAATTTAAAACGCTTAGGAGTATTTGGACAACAATTGGGGTCATTGTTTTGGTGTAAAAATACAATTAAACAAAAACATCAAGATAATGATAGAAACATTTATCTAACATGATGCATATTAGGAGTTCAAAAATTCCTATTTCGGACACTTTTCGAATTTTAATGGTCGGGATTCATTTATAATGCAACCTTTCATGTTGTTTTATCCCATGAGATAAGTAAGTCGGGGGCCACAAATGATGAGTGTTGGTTCCATATAGGAGAGTAGGACATTAGGTTCTCCCATTACTGAGCACGTTCTCGTGATTGGTCTACGGTTTGCACGGACGTCGTTCGATATTCTTGTGGCACACGACATATCAAAGTCGGGCGTGTATCAAACATATTTGATGGTGAGGGTCGCATCAATAGGGATCACTGCGAGATATTTTGTCGATGGTAGATTAGTGAGCCACCGGTGATATTTGAAGGTGGCGAAGATTTTTGATTGTTTATTTTCTCGCTTGTCGGTCTCGATCGACGACGACAACGGTGGATCGGTGGATTTGGGTCCTAGTCAAGGACACCGTGCGATGGGGAGAGCTTCCCATGGGGAAGTATTCTTTCGAGATCTTAATGCACTATATGCGGAGTTTGTCTACTACCTTACCGATTCCTAGTGATGAGGATCGTTTACCCGCATATCACTTTTATGGGCCCACATTTGCATTATTGTTACTTACTCGTTCTTTTATGATTATGATTTGTATACTTTTATAGACATGATACTCTTGGTAATTGTTTATTTATTATTTAATTATTTTCATCGGACATGGGCATTCGAGTCTATACCTTCTTTGAAGGTTCAAGAAAAGGCTCTCGGACACGTCATGTTTTTTTGGATGAGGTATATAACTTGTATAATTATTTATAAATATTTTGGTGACTTGTCGTTTGTTTTTATTTATCAAGTTTAAATCAATATGTTATCGAGATGTCATTGGTGTGCCACGAAACATTGGTACACGATTAGTGTAAGTTTTGCTTGTATTTTGGGGTATAATTTGGCTATAGTTGTTGTTAAACATGCAATAACTCATGTGAAATAGGTCATATTCTCCTTGTGTGGAAAAGATATTACGCTTTGCTCGTTTTGCGTAAATTTAATGATATTTCGAGTATTTCGTAGCAAGTCGAAGCATTGGAATAAGGAAACATCAAGAATGAAGTGCATATATGAAGTTTAGAACTAAATCGAGAAGAAGTCGACGAACCGGGCAAGAAATGGCCACGTCTGAGCATGATTGTGCCTTCACAGGAGGCACAGGCGCAGTCGTCGTGCGAAACGCGCGCCCGTGCGTCATTCCCAGATTGAACAAATCTTACGGCGGGGCGTATGACCAGGTCGTGCGTGGGACGCACGACCGCCGTGCGTCATTTGGTGAAACAACATTTCTTACGACTGGCGACGACTGGTCATGCGCGATCGTCGACGCCCGTGCAAGATCTCTGTACTGGAATGTCACAAACCGACAAAGACTTTGCCATAGACTTTTAAAAAGGTATAAAAGGACTTTTGGGGGTGCACACCGGGGGATATTCGACATTTTGGACCATAGAACACAAGACAAAGCTCTACTCTTTCAAGGAGGAATCAAGAGAAGAACCGGGTCATTATACGAGCTTGAGGATTGAAGATAAATCGAGAGATTATCAACTTTCCTAAATTTTTCTTACTTACTTTTGTGTCTTAATCTTTCATTTGAGCTTGATATGACATTGAACAATTTGTCTATGAGTTGTTTAAATATTATGTGTAACTAATCTTCTTGTGATTTCGGGTTTTGGAAGTAGATTAATTGACTCTTGTTGGATGTTTTAATCTTAGATGAAGTTATTATTTTGAAGCCTATTTGAGTACTTTGTTCTTATTCTTGTTTTATCATTTGGCCAATGATTTAGCATGTTTAATGTATTGATTCATAATTCGAGAGATGAGCTTCAATAGTAGATCTTGAGTACTTGACATGAATATTACATAATTGAGAGGTTTGTGGATATTTGTGAGGATATTTGATCTTTGGTGCATTTGGAGTTGTATATCTATTGTTGAGTAGAGATGCTAGCATATATATTTCAATCCACACTTTATATACATCTCGAGAGGGAGGATAAAATACCATTGTGATCGTCTTATAGGAATATTTATAATAACTTTGGCTTTAATTAACTCGGATAATAAAGAGATATTAATCGAAACCATAACCCGGGAAACCATTTTATTCTCTTGATAATTCTATTATTATTTGTGCCTTGTGTTTTAGTAGTCTATCTTGTCTTTGCTTCCACAACAACCATCCAATTTCGATCGTCTAAATAAAAATAAATCTATTTCAATCTCGATACTTAGTATATTAATTTATTAGTCTATATGTGGATACGACCTTGCTACCCTATTCTATAAACTACACCGTACACTTTGCGGTGAAGCTAAAAATAAGGCGAAAAGATCTGATCAAGAAAATAAACATCGGCTATATTAGACGGATCTCCGATGATATCCTTTTAGGTCCTCCTCGATTTGTTTCAAAAGAAAACATATATAAAGAGGTGGGCACCAGTTGGCTCGGGTTGGCATATCATCGAAGGATACTCGTTGGGGATGAACATGGGTAGTTGAGTACGAGTAGGGAGCACCCGGGAATGAGTAGGGGTAGTGCGAGCACCTATAGTAGGGTAGGGATAGGGATATCGCCACCACCTCCGTACAAAGGCCTCGAAGAGGCCGGGATATATCCGCCAACTCGCTAGCCCGATGACTCTACTATCCACGCACCGATGACTCCACTATCCGACGGCCCGATGATCTGTTATCCGACAAACCGACAAATCCTTTTAGTGCACGGCTCGGATGATACCCAGCCCATCATGCCGATTATTATAATGAGCATTATGATATTGGGCTATAGGAGGATTAGCATGATGTCCGAGATAGTGTTGGGGCATCATTGAGGGCATTGATAGAGGATGTATTGGACATTTCGTGGAATATGGAGGATCATGTCGCTTAGAAAGGTGGGTTGATGAGTGAGTGTGTTGACCAAAGATGTTACTCGACATGGTGGAGCATCTAGACGATATTGATGAGCACATTACTCGGTTGGGTGACCATGTCGCCAAGAGTCGGGTCAAATTTCACAAACCTTATTCAGGGATATATAACGTGGGATTTATATCACGTTATAATATAACATGATACAAGTCCCATGCGTTATAATTACATATAATGTGTGATCTTTCCCACATTATTATTATAACGTGATATTTGTCCCACGTTATAAATAACTATAATGTGGGTAAATATCATGTTATGATAATAACGGGATATAACTATAACGTGGGATTCTATTTTGCATTTTCAAAGAAACTATATCTAACACCGACTTGTTGCTACAACATCAATGCATACCGACTATCTTGAGTCGATCCCCAATTCCTGGGATTGTTCCTCGTCGCGATATGAAGGGAAAATACACTATTGTGGATACATGGCTCTCGATGAGTAAAATTAATTAGTAAAATAATATTGAATAGATTTAATTCCTAAGCAATAGCTGAATTTGTTGTGTAGTTTATGATTGAAATGTGGACCACATGGCATGGCAATGATCCCGAGGATATAATATATGACCGCTTAAAATGGAGAATGTCTCTACAGATGGAGAGATGTTAATGAGGTAATGAATTTGTTTTGTTCACTTTTTTCACTTTTTGGTGCTTTATTTTCATTTAATTATATTAATTTAGCCATTTTTGTTTTGATTTTGATGATTTGCAATTTTGAGGGCCTTTTTGTTGCATGTCGAGTGGATCATCTTAATGGAAAAATTGTTCTACACGGCATATACGTTCTAGGTACAAATCGAGATTAGGGCGTAAGGATCGCCGCGACACGACCATCGTGATCGCATCCTTCCCGCATTGCTAAAGATGACATGGCTTCTATTATCGTGGGATGATCGTTCTTGCGAGTGGGAGTTAATCGAACCCCGTGAAAGGATCGTTATATATGATCAAGCAGACAACATAGTTGCGAGCAATGGGCGCTTATTACGATTGAGTCCTTGATCACTTGGAAAATGCAAAAGGTAGCAAAGTGCAAAAGTCAATTGAAAATATTCGCCAAAAATTTCCTTTTT
Source organism: Rehmannia glutinosa (assembly GCA_016081115.2). Lineage (NCBI taxonomy): Eukaryota > Viridiplantae > Streptophyta > Magnoliopsida > Lamiales > Orobanchaceae > Rehmannia > Rehmannia glutinosa. Next base: position 168,623 of record JABTTQ020002636.1, read on the forward strand.
GGTATTTAAATATAAGTACCGATAGTAGTACACTTGTAGACGTGAATGAATCAGACAAATGGGACTTGTTTGTTTTGTCCAAGAGGACTTGTTCTTTTTAGATGTTAATATCACTTGTTTTTTTTTATATAAATGCGAAGACATCGGCTATCTAGGTCTCAAAAAATGGTTATTAAATTGTTACGGTATAATATATAATGTTATATTACATGTTATGTAACGTGTGATGCAACACGTTATATATTATAACGTATAAAAATGTACACGTTATAAATTACATGTTATGTTTTAAAACGTGTACATTTTTAATGTTATAATGTATAACGTGTTCCACTCGATAATGTGTGAAAATATTACATGTTATATATTATAACGTGGTGACCGTGTGCATTTGGTGTTGATCGGGTCGAAAGTTCTTGAAGTTATTAGTAGTGGCGATTTCGGAGGCGGATTCCCATCGCTCGTGGCGATTGGTGGACGGAGGACAGATGGATATGGCAACACGGGTTGTTGGCCTTGAGTGGGTGGCCACATGTGAGGTGAAGCGGTGGTTCTTTGTTATGGCTATGATGTGAAGGAAGGACTCCAACTCTTGAGTTTGTATGAGGAAGATGATGGCATTGGGCTTAAAGTTAAAATATCATTTGGGCTTGAATTGATAAAAGGATTTTTGGATTTAACCTTGAGCTCGTTCTTGTTGCGCCTAAATTTGTGTTTTAAATTTTTGGCTCCATTTAAAGTTTTAGGCCTTATTTTATTAATCCAAATTAAGGTTAGATTTTTGGCCTAAAAATTTTATTTTGGTCTCTAAGTCTTAGTAAAGGTTGAATCATGGGCTTCAATTATTTTGGACCTGAAATTCAAGTAAGGAAAAAATTTGGATTATTAATTTAGGTTTAAGTTATTAGGTCATTAAGGAGTGAGTTAGTTCAACCCATAAAGATTGGATTAATTTTGATTTTAATTCAAATATAATCCATAAGGAATTTGACACAAATACGCTTAAAATCTAATAAACAAAATTAAATATTTGATTTTAGAGCCTATTTGATTTCTTAGGCCTTAGATCAAAATAAGGAATTACGATTGAGCCTATATTATATTGGACTCATATAAATATGGTTTAGTTTTGGGCTTAAACTTTTGGATATTGAACTTCATTTGGATTTAATTTACATTGAATTAGATTTAGGACCCGATCTGGATTTTAAATTCAAAGAAGATTAATTTTGAAATCAAGTTCATACAAAGTTGAATTTAAGCCTAAACTAGCACTTAAGGTTTTAAATTCATAAGGATGGACATTTTGGGCTTATGATTTGAGCTTACTTTATTGGGTCATAAAGTTGGGGTGAATTCTCATATCCGCAAGGATTGAATAAGATTTAAATATGGGTTGGATTTAAATTTAATTTATTAAGAATACGACCCAAATTTAGTTCTAATCTTGATGCATCAATTTTTTTTTGGTTAGCTTAATCTTATCTTTATATTTTGAGATAAATCAAATAGCATGTCGCCAAAGTGACCTGTTACTAAATTTATTTAAAATATTAGATTCAGGTAAAGGATTTGTAATTGTCTATATTTATATGGATAATAGTCGGCCCAAATGAAGGTTATTATTTGGCTAGATGATAGTTAATGAGGCAACATCGGGATTATATTATATTTTATGTTTGATATTATAAAATAAATTAATGAAACAAAGAAGTTACCAATATAACATCTTATGTGTAGATTTATTTATTTTGAAATATTAAGATGTGTATGTCTCTGTTATTTATGCGAATAATGATCGCCCAAAGGAAAGTCATTACTTGGCGAATAATAGATATACACGAGGCAATAAATACATGATGATTATTAGTTATCCATGTAAATAATAATCACCCAAAGGAAAGTTATTGTTTGACAAGATTTATTATCAAGATTTGATTACCACATTTCGAGTACCATTTACAATTGATGTTCTTGTCCAAAGACTAAACATCAATGTTGTGTTAGGTATCTCAAGTTGGGCCCACTATCATTTTCTAATGTCATACATAAGTATGAATTTCTGTTATTATGTTATGACATGATTAAGTGTGAGCGTTTTTAATTTTATTCCTTGAAATAAATTTCCGCTTGCATTTCTAAAGTATTTGTCTATATGGATTTTATTTATGTTATCTCACAATTTTCAATTATTGGGGCATTATGTATGAGGAGGTTAGTGTTAAGGAGTTCCTTAACGATATTAATCAAACAAGTATTATCTTGACTAATTTTATTTCAATAAGGTTATTAAGAAAAATATAACTTACGGAAGTACATTTGAAGGTGTCTTTTCGTTTCAAAGCAAAGTTGATTAAATTAAAGATCTAGGTCCCAAAAGGTGTGAGTAAGGTTTAGAATGGGGAGGGGTTGAATAAACCTTACCAACTTTTTGATTTTAGTCCTTTAAAATATTACGAGTTAACACACGCCTAAGTCCTCGAGGGACAAATCGTTAGTTAATCAAACAGAGTTAGCCACTCAAATGGACTCGACAGAGCCGTTGATAGAATAACTCAGTTGTTTAGTCTAAATCTTAACTTGGCCTGTGATGAGTTTTTCAATTGAGAAGACTTAACACCCTTGAATTTGATTTAACTTTGTTTTAACACTTGGTTTTAGCACTTTGTTATTTATCGTTGAATAGCAAATTATCAGCAGATATAAAATATATGTGCAGGAATGTAAATATGTTGAATTGTAAATGATACAAGTAAATTTTATAGAAGTTCGAAGATGGGGTAATTCTCGCCACTCATCCAACTCCTGGAGGACTCCACTAAATAATGATCGAGTACAAAGTGGTTATCGTCTAGAGACAAGTCTTGATCACGGTGACTTGCTCCTTGGACTCAGTCCGAGATGCCTTAGTCACACGGTGGCTTCTAGTCCGACTAAACTGTTTTCTTCACTAGGCGCTCGCCTTGCTACTTCAACTTACTTTCTCAAGCTTCTTGGATTTGATCACGAAGCCCTCCAATAACTTGAGATTGGTTCGACCTTGAACCTTCCTACAATCCTCCTTGGAAAGTAGACTCCTTTTGATTCTTCAAAAGTTTCCTCTTCAATGATTTGAAGTTGTCTTTCCTTCACAACTTGGTGTTGGATCGATTTCCTTCGAGATTTAGGCTTGAGGATTTTGCTTGAATACTTGAGAATATTTTGCAGGTTCTGACTTGGATATTGCTTGATTTCTCGGTGTTCAAGGTAACCTTTTTCTCAATGTGATTCCTCGGCCTTTTATAGTGAACTTTTCAAAAATCGCCCGTTGAAGAGATAGGCCTGATTTTCAAAAGTCACTTGTGTTTGTTGGCTTGTCTTGTGATCCTTGATGTTGACATTTCCTTGTATTTAATGTCTTGCATCATTCAAGGCGTCTCGACACTTGGTGTAGTGCTTCCGATTGGTTTGTTCCTTTTGCACACAATGGAACTAACACTTTATCTCGACAACTTTAAGGTTACTATTCGAGTAACATTCTTGACTTTTATCAACGGATCTCGTTCGGTTGTCTTGAATTGATCGCAACTTTTATTCCCATGTGACTTTGAGTTAGCTTCCAATCAATGGATGACTCATCCGTCACTTCTACTTGAGACTTGGCTTCGAAAGTTACTTGATCGACTCTTCATACACAGATGTATCACAGCCGATACTCCTTCAATCGAGTCCTTGATCTTCTTTCTTGGACATAGTCGTTGTTCCTCAATGAGTCTTCACTTGATCTTGATTTGACTTCTTGTATTCCTAAAAGCATAGTGACTTGACTTAGCTTTTTCAACCATATCTATTACAATACAAATTACAAAGAAAATGGGGTGCCAACTTCTAGTTTAAGTTTTATATGACACTCATCAAAATCTAAATAAAAAATTTCCCAACAAAAGATCTCTAAGATTTATTTATTTTTTCTTGCACAATAAGGTCAACTTATAGTTAATAAAAACACCATAAAGTTTTCAATGACTCTTCGGAGATCATGTCTCATTGTGTGAGAAAACAAAGTTTGAGCGAGATAACACCGGGAAGTACTTACTTAGCATCTTCTCCTTAGGATATGGAAATAAAGCTTGTAGTTGGATACCACAAACAAAGTGCAAAAGAAATGAGATAAGGAATTTAATTATTACTTCAAAAAAGGGTGGATACATGAAAAAAAAATGTACCAAGTAAGTATGTCGTGTTAAAGTTTACTTCTCACTTGACTTATGTTTGATCGTAGTCTTGTTTTATACCTAGACATGCTTTGTCGGTAGATACTGGTTCTACTACTCACGATGTCTTAAGGCAAACTTATTTGTTGAGCCAATTACAAATTGATCTTTGAAAGATGCATCTGTGTGGATAATGGTAAATTAATTGTAGTTGAGACAATACCAATCTAGATTTATTATTAATGATAAGTTATTGAATTTTAAAGAGACTTGGGGATTTAGTTTCAATTTCTATTTTGAGAAAATTTTGGTTATGATTGTTCAATTTGAATATAGTAATTTTGCTCTCCTCCAATATTCATGTTGGTTCTTTATCATCTTGTAGGTCCCAAGGGGAGTGAGTAAGGTTTAGAAGGGGGGTGAATAGACCTTACCAACTTTTCGATTTTAGTCCTTTTAAATCTATTACGAGTTAACTCAAACAATCTGTGTCCTTGAGGGCGGACTAAGTTGGTTATTCAGCTAAGTTAGCCACTCAACAGCACTCGATAGATTTTGTTGATAGAATAACTCGGATGTTTAACCCGAACTTTAACTTAGTGTTGGTTTTATCGTTGAAGAAGACTTAACACCCTTTGAATTATTTTATGCTTGTTTTAACACTTGATTTTAGCACTTGGTTATTAATCGGTTGAATAGCAAATATGAGTTTAACATCAGATAATTTTTATAGAGGTTCAAGATGGGGTAATTCTTCTAATCCTCTCTTCTCTAACTCCCGGAGGAATTCACTAAGTGTGAGATCAGTTTACAAAGTGGTGAACAGTCTAGAGACTGCCTCGCTCATATAGTTGGTTTCTCTTCCGACTCGAAAGCTTCTTCACAGGATTTGCCTTGCTTACTTCAACTCACTTTCTCAAGCTCTTGGATTTGAACGAAGCCCTCCAACAACTTGATATTGGTTCGACTTGAACCTTTTTACAATTCTCATTGGAAAGTAGACCCTTTGATTCTTCAAAAGTTTTTTTCAATGATTTGAAGTTGTCTTTTCTTCACAACTTGTGTTGGATTGATTTCCTTCGAGTTTCGGGCTTGAGGATTTGCTTGAATATACTTGAAATATTTCAGAGTTAATAGCTTGAATAATGATTGTTTGTTCGTGGTTCAGTAGTCAAGGTAACTTTTATTAATGAATTTCCTCAGCTTTTTTGTAGTGAACTTTCAAATTTTGCCCGTTGAAGAGATAAGCTAATTTCAAAAGTTATCTTGTGTTTGTTTGGCTTATCTTGTTGCGATCCTTGATGTTGACATTTCCTCGTATTTAATGTCTTGCGGCATTGCAACATTTCTAACACTTGTTGCAGATGCTTCCCATTGGTTTGTTCCTTTTGCACACAATCTGGAACTAACACTTTATCTCGACAACTTTAACATTTTACCATTCTAAGTAACATTCTTGACTTTCATCGGTGGATCTCACTCGGTTGTCTTAACTAGATCAGATCTTTCATTCCCAGGTGACTTGAGTTAGCTTCCAATCCTTGGATGACTCATCCGTCACTTCAACTTGAGACTTGGCTTCTTGAGTTGACTTGACTAACTCTTCACACGTTGATTCACGGTGATACTTCCTCGATCGAGTTCTTGACTTTTCTTCCATGCCATACTCAATTGTCTTGCAATGAGTCTTCACTTGATCTTCAATTGACTTCTTGTATTTCTAGGTGTAGTGACTTGACTCAGTTTTCCACCCTATCTATTACAATGTAAATTACAAGGAAAATGGGGTGCCAACTTTCTAGTTTAAGTTTTACATGGTATCATCAAAATCTACAAAATAAATTTCCTAACGATTGATGATAAATTGTAATTGTTGGATGTGGTTGTCTCTTTTGATGAAACTGTACATGATAGTTCACATGGTACAAAACACATGAAATAATAAAATAATTAAGAATGTGGTAAGAAGTATGATTAATCATTTTTCCATAGTGAAAACTCTCCGAGAGAAGTACTAAGGATTATGACATGGATTATTTATAGGGTTCTAAACTTAGCAAAAGTAGCTAGCTAAAAACCCTTATGGATTATTAATATGTGAACATATGATATTGCATATTTGCATGTTTGGGGTTGTCCAATTAAGATAAGGTCTTCGGCCTAATAAGAGAAATTGGACTCAAGAATTATTAGTTGTTGCTTGTTAGATACTCTATAAGGTCACTTGAGATGGGAACCTTAATGTTCTTAAGGAAGTTGAGTTTGAGGGGAGAATAAGGTTATAAACATTATCATGAAAGAGGAACTTATTTTCCTCCCACATTTGCAATTGACAATGATTAAGTTTTCATAAGTAACATTGTTTAAGATGCAAATTAGGATTATCAAGATAATATTAAGGAACTCTTTATCCGGATAAGATAATATTTCTAAAGAGCAAAGTCAACAACCTCAAGAATGGATGTCATGAAGAATTAGATGAAATTCATGAATGACAGTGGCATTTTGGATATTATCAAATTACCTAAAAACGTGAAAGCTCTTTGGTCATTGATGAACATCAAGACCAAAGAGGTTCAAAGGCGATGTTGAGAGATATAAGATTTGTCACTCGTGGCTAATTTTGATTTTAACATGTTTTTCGTTTATGGTAAACAATCATGAAGTTTATCTTGTTTGGTTTTGAGATATATAAAGTTGATGATTGTATGTACCGTAGGTTTAGTGGGAGAGAATCACATTGCCAAGGAACTTAAGTTTGATTCATTCACTTTGCCCCAAGAATGAGTTTAATATTTAAGATATACAAAAGATTAGTTCTACATTAGCTCTAAACGGTCTTTCGTATTTTCAAGTATGTAAGCATCCGGATATAACGTGCATAGTAGGATTATTAGATAGATAGATATTAACCTTATGTTGGATCATGTGGAAAACAATCAATAAGGGGTTGTAAAGCGATTACAAAGAATAAAGGTTTATATGCTCACTTATTGGAAATCGATATTTGGGAGATCATTTGGTATTTTTGATTCCAATTTTAATGGATGCCAATAAAGTAAATAGATCGAGTTTGGGGTACTTAATTGTTAGTTGGATGAGTTATTTTGGAAAAATGCCAAGCAGCCACTTATAGCTCAATCCATGACATCTAAGTTCTAGTTTGTTACGGGGCATCTTATCAAGGGATAAGGTAGATATTGTTACTTGGCATCATGTTAAGACTTGTATTGATATACCATAAGGATAATGTGACAATAGCTCGGTCTTATCGTATTCCAACAACAAAAACTCTTGAAGTTGAGGTACACATAGACTTCAAGTTTCTTGTTGTAATAAAGAAAAGAATTGAGTCGTCACTAAATTGTCTATTGAACATATTCGGACAAACTCCATATTGCGCCGCTCACTGGTTTTACCACCTAAGGTGTTTTATGAGCATAATGCTCATGTAGATGTTGATGGGAGTTTATAGTTTGATGTTCTTCAAGTTTAGACACATTTCGGGATTATTTTGCAGAATAAAGACCGAGTATTGGTTCGGACTCGAATCATTTGTAATTTTGTATGATCTCATAAGGAATAAAGTAGGACCAGGTTGGAAATAGACATGTTGGAGATCACGTTATATGTAATTTCCCATGCTACACATCCATATTCAATATGTCATTGAATATATTGGTGTGGTGACCATTGATGGGTCTATTACCATTTAAGTGTAACGAAAGCCATTTTGATCTTACATTGATATAGGAAATAGACTAGATTGTACTTAAGGAGATATCTCAAGGATAGATGGCATTTTCAAAGCTTGACTAAAGATTTTACATATAATTGTATATGGTGACATATGTAGTCAAGTGGGAGATTGTTGGAATTTTGTTAATTTTCCGTGTGGACTTACATATGTAATTACAATTGTATTATGGGCTACCCGACTTAATAGAGCCAGTTAAGTGGTCTAATATAATAAGGCTCTAGGGTATCTAATGAGTATGTGTTTTGCATGTGTAGAGACCCGATACTAATTAATTAGGATTGAAGGGCTCTTAATTGACCTTGTATATAAGGAACTCATTAGGGTTATGGTCCCCAAGTCAAATCAATCGTTCACTCATCTCCACTTCCCCTATCTTAGTGAGAGAAAACACCGAGTCACCTAAAGGATTTAGCTATGGAAGACGCTAACTCAATTAAGGATTCACATGGCGTCAATATGGATCAAAGGTATCAATTTTGTGTCTATGGATTTAAGGTGACGCTTCCGATCTAGATTCAATTATATATTTATTTTTGATAATTCACGTGATGATTTTGGGTATGAATTAGTTCTATTAATTCTGACTAAGTATCCTTCTTTGAGGTGAATATATACCCAACAATTTACATGCTACATCTACCTTTAAGCTTCTTGTTGGTTGACTCTGTTTTCTTATCGAAGCCAAAGTCAATCTTTTATTATGCATTTATTTGACGTTATGGATTGTGAAAGCTAATAAGCGGGTGAAGATATTTACATTTTTTTATTTACTTTTCTCTATGAACGGTTAATCTAAATTCTAACATACAATAATGAGGTTTTTCCATCCATTTCATTTTCATGGTTGAACATCAATAAAAAGTAGTGATACAGAAAAGTGAAATTTCAAAAGGTAAAATCAGCACGCTTTTTGCATCAAACTCATCTCTTCCATGACTTATTTTCCATTAATGATGGTAATGTTTTCCTACCAAATTAATCTTGAATATATTTTACTATTGAGTTTTCCTTTTGCAGTTGAAGCATTAATGTTTTGAAAACCGGTCAGAACGCTGCCAGCAAACCAGTCTCGTTCCCAGTTCATGGTTCAACTAGTCAAACCGATTCAATCGTTGATCCAAGTGGTCTAATGAATATTAATTACATTTTCTATTATATATTTTAAAATATGAAATGATATACATAATCAGCTAAAAGAATATCTAGCATAGGCAGAAATTCAAATAATCACATCAATGTAACAAAATATTAAATATAAAATACTAAAATACCATAAAATTGAAAAAAATGAAAAACAAATAAAACTTGGTTTTGACCGGTTCAACTTGTTTTTGGTTTGGTCGGTTCGTTCGGTTCAACCGCACAAATAATTTTTATAAGGTAACCGAACTTCCAATCACCAATGATATTCATTCCCTATTCAACAGATTAAACCTTTCGGTCCAATCCGATTTTTAGAACATAGAATTGAAACAATCAATTATATCAATATGTATCAAAATGCAGTTATGAAACTTAAATGAAATTAGATAATTAATACCATCTAAGGATATATATTTTGAATTTACGGTGAGCCCGAGACCAAATGATGAATTTCATCCATGTATTTGATTTCACCCATAAATATATATAACACAAAAACTTGCATGAGACAATCTCGTGGATTTTATGCAATGTGTGTGTGTGTTTGTGGTTATATTTTTGAGTACAACTAAATTAATGTTCTTAAGATGTAACTATACTATATTTAAAATTTAGTGGGTAATAAAAGATATCTTAGGTAAAGTTTAGGATTCTGGGTTGACTCGTTGACTTAGTCCAAAAAGGTTTGATTTTAATTCGGGTCAAACTAAGACACTCAACACAATACTCAAAGCGTCTCTTGTCAGGGGACGATCCAAGAGATCTAATTCATTAAATGGATCCAAATATCCGTCACCACCAACAGCCCGACAAGTACAAAGAGATCACATCCATCCGGCGATTTTGCTAATACATTTTAGGAGAGTTGCTAATACATTTTAGTAGATCGCTAATACTTTTCGGAGGGAAAACTAATAATTTTACGGTGCTACCAAATATTTTTTTTAATGACTACGATACTTTTTGGGGGAAGAACTAATACTTTTATGGGGAACTACTAATACTTTTTATGAGAAAACTATTACTTTTCAAAAGGAATACTAAAATACATTTAATCGAATACATAATACTTTTAAATAAGAGAATAATACATTTTAGTAGAAAAACTAATACTCTTGATGGAAAAAATAAATATTTTTCAATAGGATTACCGAAAAAAAACTGTTTAAGCATATTACTAATACATTTCATCGTTACTACTAATACTTTTGTGAAGGATCGCTAATATCTTGTTCGGGAGAAAAAGTTAATTATATTCAGGAGAACTACTAAAATACTCTCCGTAACTACTAATACTTTTTCGATGAACTACTAATATTTTTCGGATGCACTTTGTTGCAGAATATTACAAAATATGCCGGGTATGAGATTACGAAAGGTCGGATTGGATCCGTCTAACGGAAAAGATCCGTTAGATAGTCCGACATGAATTTTTGTGATACTGAAAATGGTTTTAAAAATACACATTTTTAACTCATCAAGATCAACCGTAATTATAACTTCAAAGTACGTTCATTATTTAAATATGAGTCCTTTTTTTCCAGAATTTAACGTACCAATTTGTAAAGTGTTTTTCACATGATCATCTCGAGCACAATAAATTCCGCAAGCAATACTGTTTCGCATTCATTACGAAATTAATAATTAATCCAAGTTGTCACAGGCTTGTAAAATATTCTAAATTGGCTTCTCATAAACAATGTAAAAATATCACAATTAACCCTGTGGCAATCGATATAGGATATCACAAATAACTAAAAATAATACCATTTATTTATTATTAAGAATTAAAAGCAATAAACTTACCAAATATGATCATTTCAAGGTTTTAAATTTTCAAACATATTTTAAAATAAAATATTAAATAATTTATTTTGTAATAAAAGAGAGTTTTTCTTTTCATAGTTCTTGGCAAAAAGAGTGAAATATTATATATCTTTTATCTAGTGTGAAGCAATCATTCTTCCAAGTATAGAATAGATGGGGTGATTTAACCGGTGGGCTTATTTATCCACCACACAAAGAATTGTGGGATAGAGGTCGGGGGTTCAAATCCTTACTCCATCAAATTGCTCCGGGGCATATGCGGTGGTGAAGATTTGGTGGGAACTCATCTTGAATAGCATCCGTGTGGGTTCGATTCGGGGAGAGATCATTATTAGTAGATTAGGGTCGAACATAATCGTTTCTCTTTAATCGGGAGGATCGGTTGTACGTCGTGCGAGACCTGTCGAACACTCGTCGATGCGTGCATATCCCGCGGTTTACCTTGGCGGCAATGCAATGAAGAGCCGGAGTTGTTGTCCTCGAGATATATTGAGGCGTAAGCCAGAAGACGAGTTATCAAAAAAAAAAATAGCGGTATGATTCGGGTGAACCGACCTGCGGGTAATAACCAACATTTGTTAGTGCGTCTCCTTTTAAATTTAAGATGCACGAGTTGCACTTAAGTTTTTTTTTTTTTACCTAACTTTTTCTTAGGATTAGGACAGGACTATATTAATTTTAACTAAACATAAAATTATAAAATAACTGAATTATCTAATTCATTGAACTCGTCTAGTAATCTCATAATTTATAATAGACTTTAAATCCTTAAATTGCTTAAATTCTTAAGTAATTTTAAACTCTATTCCTCAAATTCTATGCTCAAATTATCATTTCTTGTTGACATGTGGAGTCCCGAATTCCAACGTCAACAATATATATTGGGCTATGTTACATAAATATTAATGAGCAAGTCTCTTGTGAGACGGTCTCACGGATCTAAATTCGTGAGACGGACCTCCTAAGGCTCCGTCTTGAGAACATGAACCATGAAAATAAAATTAAAAATAATAATGAACCATGAAAAAACCAAAATAAACCCTAAAAACATGAACCATGAAGAATAAACCCGAAAAACAAAAATAAACCCTAAAAAAAAACTAAAAATCCTAAAAACCCAAATCAATTAAAAATAAACCCAAGAAACAAAATAAACCATAAAAAAAAACAAATACAAACCCTAAGAAAAATAAAATCTGAAAAAAAAACTTTTAAAACTTTGTGTAAGGGCTCCGTCTCACGGATCTAAATCCGTGAGACCGTCTCACGCAAGTTTTGCCAATATTTATTTACTTTTAAAATATATATTGTATAACAATTAACTATTCTTGTTATTTTGGTATCATCATATACATATAATAACAAAAGAATATAATTAATTTTCGCTATACTAGGAAGGTCCGATCGATTGCAAAATCGATTTGATCACTTGTTTTTTAATTTTGAATGATAGTTTTTATTAGAACAACTCAAAAACTAAATTACAACTACAAACGTAGTCAACTAGCTAAGGGCCGACTTGACTAAACAAAAGTCAAGTGGGTAAATTGGCTAGACCAATCTCGAGATCCACTTTACAAACTAAAAACTACACATCCAAAACTAAAAACATTCCCATGTTGGGAGACTTTCAAAGACTCCTTAATGGAGCTCGCAAAACACTAAAAAATCAAAATCGGACACAAGCAATCACTACATATTACAGCAGATAAAGCGATATGCCTACGAGTTTTGCAAATCAACCAGGGAAAAGAAAAGACAAATAGGAAAAATGCAACAAAACAGGAAAAAAACAACAATTAAAAATACAAAACTAAATACAAGAACCATGAATCGGAACTCGGCCTCTCCCTCTCCCGATCCACCATCGTGACCCATCACCATCACAAAAGCGCCTCCACGAAACCAATGCGGCATCATCACTCGAGCTCGCAAAGACGAAGTTGACCGGAAATGGAGTACCATGTTGATTGAAGGAGCCAAATCCCACCCAAAAGAACACCTGGTTATCGGCCATTGTTATGGGAGTGGTTGAGGTGGGGTGGAGAAGGAGGCATTGGAAGAGGGGGGAAGGGGGCGGCTGCTTTTGCTTTTAGGTTTTGGAGATAGTTTTAGTGAGAAAAAAATATAGAAGGTGTAGGAGTTTTATTTGATCACTTGTTCAATTTTGAAAACATTGTGTATATAAATAAAGAATTGATCGGACCCATGTTTTAAAATCGATTCAGATCGGATATCGGTTTGATCGGTTCAATTGAGTCCACCAAAAATTGGTGGTCGACGATCGCGCCGCCTTAGCCTCCAAAAATGTTTTAGATGTTGAACCAATCAAAAACTGGTTCAATCGGTCGAACCGCCAAAACCGATTAACTATTTTTGATTTTATTTTATCATTTTTAGGGATTTTATTAATCGAGTTGAACCGGTCCAACCGATTGTACTGTAAACTCACCGGTCCTTTTTAAAATATTGGTCTAACCAATAACAGGACTGATTTAATCACCTGTCTCTGTGTGTACATTAAAGCCCAATTGCAATAGTAGTTATGAATCAATTAGTTTTGTAACAAAAAGGATATTGATATAATGCAAAAATTCTATGGTCAAGAAATTCAAACATTGGTCATACCGTGGGATCCTATTCTACGCCGCGTTAATTTAGTTGCCCCCACTTGTAACTGTAGGCTTTAGATCGAAAATGACAAACCCAAAAACAGTACTTTGACCAAAGAGTCAAAGATTAGTACATTGGAGTCCAGATATAATCCATGTTATTTAATTAATATAATAATTATTCTAATCTTTATACTTAAATAATTATTTCATTTTTCTTTTTACCTGTCTTGATAATTACAAGCAGAACCAAAACATTGAGTCAAATAAACTTGCACTTCAAAATCATTTGGTGTTGTGCACTGTATTGAACCCATGAAATGAATGGATTAACTCAATTCCTTTTTACCAACTAAAGAGACTTTCAAAGGAGTCATCCACTTCGATTGTATGCCTACAGTTCGATGCCTGCAATTCGTGCTTCATCCCACTTGTGGGGTCAGTAGTATATACTTATAATATATGTGGTTACTTACAATATATCGTCACAAAATTAATTGGGTATTATTCCTTTTTTATAGATTGAAATCACAATTATTGGCTGCTCAACAATCAGAAGGACTCTTAGAATTTTGAGTCAATTTTCGTCTACGTTTGTCTTTCGTGGAAATGGATAAAAAACGGACCATTCCATAATTAAAAAAATAAAAAATAGTCATCTTTTAAAAATACATATTTTTTTAGTCATTTTGGCCAAATAAATAACAATAACACTCTATAAGCATATTACATCAGGTTACCTTCCTCTCTCTCATTTTCACTTATCTCTCTCTCACAATCGTTCTCTCACATTGATTTCCGGTGGCCATTTTTTTTATGGAATTTGAAAAAATGTAAGCATTTTATCTCTTGCTAATCCTTTATTCATTTCAGAATTTTAGTTTGTTTTGGGTTGGGTATATACTAGATTTGAAAACCATAGACTTGAAAAATCATATCGAAATAACTTCAAAAACTAGTCTGTTGTATAATTTCGACACGTAATTCGATGTCGAGTCAAGAACTTCGATGGCGAGTTATATATGACGACTGACAATGAAGTTACATGTCCTTTGAGTTACATGTAACTCGAGTTACTTACTCGATGTCGAGTTATATGTCACCTTTTTTATGTTCTTTCATATGATAATTGTTGGTGTTGGTTTAGATGGAGGATGATAAAGTTATAATTGTCTATATAGTGGTTTATGGGATGGTAGTTTCTATAGAAATGGTGAAGAAATACTCATTTTTACATCATTGTGGACAACATCATATAGTTTGATTGTGGATATTGTTCATAACGTTATAAATGGTGCTCGTTGATTATGTGAATACAAGTTACACTTTCGTTTAATGCCAACTAGGTGGTGGTTATAAGGTTACGTCTTTGATTATATGTGAACGAGATCTTGACGAGTAGTGAAATTTTTCTAAGATCCTCGAATATTTGTTACCTTGCAACCAAAAGATCATGGGATGGTGGGACCCATTAATCGGAATCACAATCCAAATGGTTTTATGAACATCATGGTCGCTCAATCTTATTCTTATGGTATCGGCACTCAATCTATGTCCTTAATACATATAATTCACATCGCGGCATGAATTATATACATGGTCCACTACAAGCGAGTGCATGCCAACCTATATGCAATATGATGTGCCCGACAATTGTCCAAGTAAATCTCGGACCTTGGATCCTCAACCAATGTCTCATGCATATATGTAGTGCCGGTAATTGTCCAAGTAAATATCTATCTTGGAGCATCAACCGAGAATCAATAGTAGTGGACATGTGGACGGTGGATGTGGCGATGATGGTGGTGGTGGTGGATTTAATGATGATTTTGGGCAAAGTATGATGGTTTTGGGGACCGTGGCCATTATGATGACCAAGCTTACCAGGATGTTTGGTGATGAACATAACCAACAAGATGAATATTTTGTTTCATCGGGGACAATAACGGTGACACATCCAGGAAGAATATGACGATCCAGTTATGAGTTGACGATGAACTAGCTCATCGATTGATTTATGATCACTTTGGTTGGAAAAAAATGACTATTTTATTAGGATTCTTTGTGAAGGGAATAATGTGAACAATGAATCATAATAGGAGACAATGACAAACATAATCTTCGGAATAGCGATTTCCACTCCATAAAATACCTCATGTTAATACCAATGAAGTAGATAATGAGAATGTTGAACATGGAGCTCCCAATGGTTAGGTCACAATATGCTTGGATGGTTCTGGAACGTCATATCAAGTATCCGACCCTATTTCCATTCCACAAGAACTAGCTAACACCGAGCATGACTTATTTCAAGGTGCAATGCTTGTAAGCACGGAAAATTTGGTAACAAAGTTGGACTTCTAACATCTACACCATCGTGTGGACTATAAAACAACACGGTCTTCGATTTCACGTTATGAGGAAGTTTGAAAACATAAAGGATGAACCTTCTTACTTGGCCGTCAAATGCTATCCAAGAAGGAAGTTGGAAGATGACTAAATTCGAACAACCTCATACATGTGAAGTGAACCTAAGTAGACATGCTTCGACAATTACATTCGAAGATTATTGGAGCCCTATTTGCGCCAAGATTACTAAAGGAGGGACGATCCTTAAGCTTTAGGAATATTATTGATGATTTGTCTAATGAACATGGGATAGACTTTTTGTATGACAAATCACTAAAATCATAACATCGTGCTTACGACTACATACATGGTGACCACTTACGAGTCTTGGGGAATGTTGCCAACATTCTTGTACATGTTCAAAAAAAAAGAACCCTGGTATAATTGCGCTACACGAGACTCGATGATGATGTTAAATTCAAGTATATTTATATTGCCTTACATGCGTCAATTAAGAGATTGGTGAGTGTTGTAGACCTATAATTGTTGTTGATGGTACACACCTAAAGGACAAGTTTAAAGGTGTGTTGTTTGTGGTGATTATGAAAGATGACAATGAACAAGAGTTTCTATTAACATTTGGTGTGGTGATAAGGAGAAGAACTAATCATGGGAATGGCTTATGAAGCAATTACGCAACACATACGAATGTCCTTAAAATATGCTCATTGTATCCGATCGTCACAAAAGTATTAACATTGCAGTTTGTAGTGTATACCCGACGCTGCGCATGGTATATGCACATATCACTTAAGGCAAAATATTAGAAATTATCGAGGTCAAGTGGTGAGCGTATACCAAAAGGCTGATTACATTTATTTGCTTGAAAGATTCAAGAAGAGTAAGGTGGAGGTGGAGGACGAGTTGGAGCAGAGCACATGCGAGAAGGACAACTCGAACCCACAATATCTTCTCTATCACACTCAGCCTCGATATCATCATTGTCAGCAAGGTCTATAGGTTGGGTATGGGTCATGAGCCTCTTCGACGCGTCGAGATGTAGGCGTCCTAATCGGCACTATATCCCGGCTCCAAAACAAACCTTCTACCAACAAATCAATAACAAGCAGGATCAAGTAGAAATGACCCAACCGGGAAACGGATCCCTATGGACATACGGTAATCAATGTGATATGTCCATATCAATGCCCTGCATATAGGGGAGTCGTAACTCCTCATCAGTGGACTGAAGAGGTGTGCATATCGTCTGTCAAAAAACAAGAAAACTTCACTTAATTACGAACAAAATGTAATAAATACCACAATTACACATGATTATTTAAAAGAATGACATTTACCAGGAGTTGTCAAATAAGGCCACTGCGTGACTCGAAGCTCTTGGGGCATCTCAATCGTATGCCCCTAGGATAGCCCTCCAACCCTTAACTCGGGGCAATGGCCTAACGAGTTCAGAATGGTCTCATATGCCCATAATTGTATCTAACAAAAAACAAATAAGTAATCAACTCAATTACAATATGAAATGCTCATGTTAAAGTGATACATGTTATATATATATATATATATATATATATATATATATATATATATGAGAGCCAAACTAGGAATAGATGTGGGCGGACGTCTCTAGCAGGATCATCGGGGTTTGACTCTAGTGTCAATATAATGAAGGAGATGCCCATGAACGTATGAGCCCCATGGGAATGCCACGAACCCCGAGACATCTCAACTAAGGTCCAAAGCCGCAATGGAACAGTGGGTCCGTGGATCATATCCCAATTAGTACATCGTGACAAACATCACATACGATCTTGAGATCATTCCGGCGCG
This sequence comes from Rehmannia glutinosa, assembly GCA_016081115.2. Taxonomy (NCBI): domain Eukaryota; kingdom Viridiplantae; phylum Streptophyta; class Magnoliopsida; order Lamiales; family Orobanchaceae; genus Rehmannia; species Rehmannia glutinosa. Next base: position 186,358 of record JABTTQ020002636.1, read on the forward strand.
CTCTAAAATGGCCCTCCATGAAAGATAACAATAACTTGACTGCTATCACGGACTCCCGTCAAAATACCGACGGTATACTCCTCCTGTCGGTGGGAGATTGTGAGAGGAACATGGGTCAATCCGATGGGCTAAAGCGTAGCCCCGTTATCATCTGAGAACTCCCGTTGGCTAAATTTGAGGTTCTTCATGTGACGCCTTGGCCGAAGAGAAGGCGGGAGTGATCGCCGTACAAGAAAGGCACGGACAATGAGTGGCTCTGGCGGCAAAGCTTCAGGCGGGGAACGTGAATGAACCGATCCCACACCCGAATACGAGGAGATTACGAGGCTGTGTAGGTATGGGACTATACGATTGAGAGAGCTTAAAAGATTTGATAGGTACTACTCATACTAACAAGATGCATCTTCTTTTCGGTGCTCATCTCATAAAAACTCCGAAGTTAAGCGTGCTTGGCCGGGGCAATTGTGGGATGGGTGACCCCCAGGAAGCTGCGCTCTCAGGGTGCGTGTGAGTGAGGACAAAGCGCACTAGAAAGACTCATGTTGGTTTGTGGGGACGATCGTCGATCGGAAGGCGGGCGTTACACTTCCCACCAATGTGAACCACGATTCGCCCGGCTCGGTGATCAATCGTGATCTCTCTACCGAGCAATGGCAACATCACCTTGCTCGTGCAAGTATGCATCCGAGTCAAAGTTAAAAATGTACCAAATGGAGCAGCCCAAACCGATCTAAAATCTCGGATCGTCAACTCGTCTCGATATCCGATATCGGTAGGAACTTGGAATAGAAATTCAACTTTTCCTTCCACCGAGTTGCTCCCCATCTCCATGCCCAATCTGTCAAAAACACGGGAAGAATGAACAAGTTAATTGTGCGAAAAAAATTAAAAAGATGTTGGCAAGCTCTAACTCGATATCGAGTTAAATGTAACTTCGATATCAAGTGACACAAGGATGGCGAGTTACATGTACTTGATACATGTAACTCAACATGTAACTCGATATCGATTATATATTAAATATGTGATTTGGATATAGAGTCACATATAACTCGGCATCCACGTGTAACTCGATGGCGAAGTCACATCTAACTCGATATCGAGTTAGAGTGACTCGATATCGAGAGTTAGTTTTGCGGATGGAGAGTTACATTGTGAAACCTCATCGTTTTCATCTCCACCCTCAAACCACCATTAACGAAGTTCAATGTTTTCAATTCAACACCTAATTTATCTAAAACTTAGAAATTCTACAAAATCTACAATAAATCCCAACCTAAAACAAAAGGTGGGTTTGAATCGGTCCCCGGTGTGAGATCGAATGCTCCACGATCACGCAGTAGTTCAAATAGTTTGTCATACCATTCGAATTTTCGCCTTCTCAAAATCACCATGCTCCAGTTATGTTTTCGAGTTATTATTGGGGTTTCACTCGAAATGGCTTGTACAGGTTAAAAAGCCTACTTTGGAATTTCACACCCCAACATGGCTAAAAACATGTGTTTAAAAATATGGCTAAAAAATATTTTTGTTTGGCCAAAAACTAAAAACGCCCCCACTGTCGTCTTTTATTTTGTTGTTGCTTAAATTGGAAGTAGCATCTCTATTGATCTTATTGATGATTTTATTTGAAAAATAGTTATATTTAGTTTTAAGCCTTTTGGGAAGATTCCATCTACTTAACAATACAATAGTTTATATATATTCTGCATGTTCATTCATAATTGGACACTTTCCAGCAAATTTAAATGAGTTTATTATTCCTTTAAAAAAATATACATTGTTTATAAGGTTATAAGAGGAAACCTCTCCATACTATCTCTCACTATGAGAAGTTGTACTTGGGCTCGCCTATTATATTTGAGTTCAATGATTCAAACCTTGTCTCTCCCCTTAAGGGCATGCACTAGAAAAACAAAAATTATGTGGGACCGTCTCACGGATCTAAATCCGCGTGTGAAGGAGTCTCATGTAGTCCCCATCCTCTCTATCTCCTAATCCCCTTTCCCCTCACCGGTCTCCCCTCCTCTCTCTCTTCTCACGCCCGCTTCTCTCATGGACCTAGGTCCTTTCTCTCCTCACATTGTCCCTCTCTTTTTCTCTCTTTTCTTTTGTGTCCCCCTCTCTCTCTATACACACTGTGTTTTATATACAAAAATCTCACGAGAATCCAATTTTTCAAGTAAAACAAATACCCAAAGAAACGATACTTTAAAAACGTATACTATTAAAAGTAGAATTAAGATTTTTTAATAAGAAGTTATATTTGTTTTAATAAGAAATGATATTTTTAAATAAGAAATGATACTCTTTTAATAAAAATTATACTTTTTTAATAATAGTTAAATTTATTTAATAAAAAGTGATACTTTAGTATTAAGATTGATACCTTTTCATAAGAAGTGATACTTTGTTTTAATAAAAATTAATATTTTTAATAATAAGTGATGCTTTTTTAAGTAAGTGATATTTCCATGAGAAGTGATACTTTTTTAAAGTGATATTTTTCGAGTCTAATGTAATACTTTTTCATAAAAGTGATATTTTCTTTCATAAGATGTTATACTTTATTTTCTCCACATTTTACCTTTGTTTCAGTAGTGTAGAAAGATAGTATAGAAACATGTGGAGAGGAGGTGGGACCTCGAGAAAAATTAGACGTGATAAGACAGAGAGAAGGACAACGAGATGAGTGTGATGTGACTGTGAGGATAGAAAGAGAATAGAGGACCATGAAATTAGTGACATGTGAGGAGAGAGATGAGGACCATATGAGTATATAAAGAAAGATAAAATAGGCGCATGAGACTCAACCCGCTCAAGAAAAAAAGTGAGTTTGGTTTGAGTTTTAATATTTCATTAATTTGATTTAGATTCAAGATTATTCACTAATTTTTAGAAAAATATTATATAGATTGATATTATATTTCTTAAAAAATTATTATTTTTAGGAAAAATAAATAGTATGATTTTTGAAAATAATACCACTCAACCACTCTCAATCTACCACATAAATAATTGTTTTACATGTATACAAATTATCACATTACCACTCAACCACTTCCCGATTCTCAAACCTCATTGATGAGTTAATTGCATCTATGGTCCCATAGGATTTTCTTCATTACAATTTTAGTTCCACGTTTGCGCAATAGTCCCATAGGATTAAGATTATTGCAAAAAGTCCCAAAATCTTAAATTCAGCATATTTGGTCCCATAATTTTCAAGGGTTGCACCTTCGGTCCCAAAATAATTCATTTTACATTATACACAATTTGCGCTTAGAATTGTTGACTCAAAAATGGTATCGAGCCCAGGTTTATTAAGAATTTTTGGTTATATTTATTATATTTATGTAATTAACAATTGGTGAGAGAATTATTTAAGTATATGGATCAGGACAATTGTCGAGATGTATACCCTAAGGACATATCGTCAAATTACGACGATGTATGCACAAGAACACCAGGATAAGATCGCATATTGGAATCACCAATATGAGATACAAGAACGCGCGAGGAGCCGATAGGAAGCCTTGAGGCAATGTGAGATGTGAGCGGCATATCATATGAGTTTACGGACGGATGAACAGACCTTATATGTCGAGTTGATGAATCTCAAGAAGCGGTGCATGAAAATTCCCATCAAAATCATGATTCACGATGGAGTACCGAGTGGAGCGAGATACTTCCCGGATACATCTAAGATCTCGCAGATCTTAGAGAGATCGAAGACGGTGCGAAATTATGGCAATCGCCATATTCATATACCAAGACAAGTACATCGATTCAAAACCATATGGAGACGATGGTGAAATATCGGGAGGAAACTCTTGAAATCCTTCATGATATTGAACGAGTCAAGAACTTGGAGGACAAACCAAGTTCATCCGGGAGAAAAAACGTATTGATTTTGGGGCGAGTGCCCTATTTACACCAAAAAGGAAACCAACCGAAGTTATACGAAAAATGACGGACGGTGAAAAGCTCATTGCTATCATCAAAGGAAAATCCATCATAAACTAAAAGTGATGGATATGGAGAAGATCAATCTTAAAGATCTACATGACCACAGCGAGAATCCTTGGCGGGATTAGGTATTGTAGACTTAAAGATGAACGCAGAGATGGATCGGCTTTGGTTACCTATGACCTCATGGTAGACCAATTCCGCTAGTTCCACCACCGCCACCGATGATAAATCAACGTCGCAAAAAGTGCGGGTTCAAATCATGGAATCCGGGACGCGAAAGAATGCATCACGCTGGAGATTTCACCATAGGGAATGAAACACTTTCAGAACAGGAGCTCGACCACCTCTTGCGGGGAACTCGAGTACCTCCTAGAAGGCAAATATTCACAGACGCGCCTTATGGAAGATCGCATCTAGATCCGATACATCCATATGGGTTGATCTTAAATCTGGATATCCCATATTTCAAAAATCGGGAAGTCCTTATTGATGAATGGGCATCAAGAATGAGGATTCAAAGTGAGTACCCTTGATCTTACGAAAGATTCCTTCATTTTACTCCTTGAAATGAGTATTGAGGGATCAGAATGATTGCATGGGATATGACCGATCTGTACGAAGAGTGTGGTCACATCGGGGGAATCGTTGAAAGGAATTGTCGATGATATGGCAAAACTATTCAAAATCCAATTTATCAAAGACAAAGTTACTTTGAGGGATTAGTGGATGAAAAAAAGAAAAAGATATAAATAAGCCCTCTATAGCCTTGAGTTACATGATATTTGTCATATTGACGAATATATCAAGTTGTTCACCGAATACCTTAGGTGGAAATCCAAGATTGGAGAAAAAGAAGATTCACAAATTTATTCATTGCAAAGATTCCGAGTCCCACGGAGAGAAATGCTTATCGGGGAATACAAGGATGGAGCGAATTAGATACGGTGGCGGAAGAATGTCTTTCTTAAAGGCTAAGTTATCCGAATGGTGTTACCAGGCGACTCTATCACGAGAATTATAAGAGATTATGAGGAATTAACAAAGCGGTTCCTCTATGTTGCATGGACAATGATATCCCAACGGTGGTGGGAAGTCAACCAAGTGGCATAAGAAGAAGATGGAGAGAAGCCATCCATACCGGCGGGAAGCAACAGCGTGAAAAGAAGTAGGTCTTCATGGAGACCTAGAAGGTTAGTCAAAACAAAAAGCCCGAAGTTACAAATCGGGGCAAAGACCGGCACCAAGCAGGAGTAGAGCCTCTTCATCATGTTCTAATCAAGCAAAGTACGATAAGAAACGCCGGGGAAGGAGAAATTTTGGACGAGCTCACACAGGGCCAATGAAAGTTTCAAAGATCGTAATTGCTAGACATGCGAGCAAGGGACATATCTCAACAGATTACCTGACAATCAAAGGCGAGGAGTCGAGGCAGTTCGAGGCTACACCCAAGATCGAATGAGTCGCATCTATTATCAAGATTTGATCCAGTGTATCAATTTGAGGATATACCCTCGGATGAAAGCATCCATGAAGTAGAGATCTATTCGATGATGGAAGTGAATCCGATTCACAATCCAGTGAAGAAGAAATTCTTCAATGAGGCGGTTTTGGGAGAAGATGTCGAGATTCCTCTCTCACACTCTGATTTTTCTCATAAGACTCTTATGAGAATTATGAAGGAAGATCCAAAGCTCCGGTACACGATGGTTTTACTATCGGAGCTATGGAGAAGGCGTTGGATAAGATTGGGTTTCGTGAACGAAAAACACCAAATTATTCACGGGGTAACAACCAGAGAGTTTGCTATTCGATGGAGTTTCTTGGTAACCCGATCGAGATGTAGTTGGTCCCTTGTAGAGAAATCCAGGAGATCAAAAGTAGAGTCAAAAGAGAAGTTGCAAATACACTCTCATGTATTCACATTGGAGCCATAAGAGTAATTATTAAGGCAACATTCAAGGAAGGAATAGATTCGCCACTCAATCTTGCTATTTTTGATAAGCGGATCTCAAACCTCAAGGATTCATGCCTTGGAGCTGATTCTGAGGAAATTTGTATCTTTGGGAAATTGGCATTTAATGTCTATCCTAGAATTGCATACAATCTGGGAGATCGAGATTTCAACAGAGTCCTAACCCTTCATCAAGATTTCAAAAGAGACGATTTGATGAAAGAAGGGAATAGACCTACTCGATCACATACAAGATATCCTATGCTCTCTCGAATACACATCATTGAAGTATTCTTGAGAAGGAATTTATTGAAGTCCCAAGAATCTTCGAGGACTTTGTCGGGTGGTTCTACTAGAGATCATAGGTCTCCAACTATCAAGGAGATCGATATGAAAATACAAGATCAACCAGTCTTCAACAAAAGTCGAAGTCTCAGAGTTGAGCCCAGAAGGATGTCTTTCCAGCAGGACAGAATGGTGAGTAGCAGCCGTTGGGAAGAAAAGAGACCAAGTACAGTTCAGCGCATCCCAGATGTTTTCAAAACAGCAGGAGAGTTGAAATGTCCAGAAGGATGGCGAGAAGTTGAAGTAATATTCGACATCACTCAAAAGGATAATATTTTTCCTTGTGATGTTCTATATTATCTCCAACAACCAATAGTTGGAAGGTATCAAGGAAGCCTGAAGATAGGTGAAATTGAGCTGACTATCACAGGAGTTGCGGGGAAAATCCCAGAACAATTAATACTGGGAATTGAATTTCTCGAGGATCATAAACCTTGGGAAAGATTACAAGAAGGAATGGAATTCACAGTGGCTGATAAAAGATACAGAATCAGATGACCACTAGTCCATTCTCCATATACATTTCTATCGGAATGTTATATGCTGAATACAAGGCCGAATATTTCGCCGCCTATATCGATTCAGGGGCCGGAATATGTACTGCAAAGCCGGAGGTTTTTCCTAAAGAAATTGGAGAAGATTTACCAGCTATTGCAGGAAGAGATTTCTCTAAAAGAATTCTTATTCTTAACAGGGAATTAAACAAGCAGAAATCATGATCGGAGGCGCAGGCGGTACCCCATGGTACAAAGTGAAGACTCCACCAATCTATTTCCATGATACAGGAGCAGATGTATTGCTAGGAAACAATTTCCTACAAACATTCAAGCGATTTACACAGGAAAATGAGACAAGAAGACTTATTTTCACAACACTATGCGACCATAAGATTATTGTCCGAGATGCGGGAAGCATTTTACGAAGAATGACTATTAATTTCGCAGCAAGCATGGTGATGAAGCCAAACTTCGCAATCCAAAAATGGTGGTTGAAGGAAATTTGGTGAAGCTTTATTATCCTATAGACAATTTGTTTAACCCGTAAGGATAAAAAGATATGGGATAATAATTTGTATTCATTAGAAGTACAAGGAGAAGAACGAGTAACTCGCAGGCTATTGCGGAACCGATGATGAGCCTAATGGAGAATTCGCAGAGTGATGTTACAATAGAAGAACAAATATCACTTGAGGATATCAAGAAGAAGATCCAAAGGAATTATAATGAGGATCCTTTGGCATGGTGGGACAAGAACGAGCTCAAAGCATCCTTGAAGGTTAAACCAGGAAAAGTACGAGTTCATGAGATTCAAACCAATCTTTATGAATCGGGAAGATCGTGAGGATATGCAGAAGATACTTAAGAAACATCTTGACCTTAAGTTAATTTCACCGGGAGTTTCTCCATACAGTGATCCAGGATTCTTAGTCGAAACCATGGAGAAATCAAAAGAGGAAAGCCAAGACTTGTTATTAATTACAAGGGGATTAATAACATTTTGGAGTTCGACGGATACTATATCCCAAGCAGAGAACATCTCGGTTAATCGCATCAAAGGTGCAAGATATTCTCAAAGTTTGATTGCAAATCTGGATTCTACCAGATTAAGATGGAGGAAAAAGCAAGAAGTTCACAACTTTCTCCACAGGAGAAGGACATTATATTTGGAACGTGATGCCATGGGACTGGCTAATGCACCCCGGATATATCAAAGAAAGATGGATAATCTCTTCAAAGATTATTTGATTTCATGTTCGTGTATATTGACGATATTCGATCGCATCAAAGAACATGAAGGAGCATCTCAAACATTTGGAAATATTTTTAGATGTTTGTCACAAAGAGGATTAGTGCTTTCGAAAAAAAAAAAGGCGGTAATCGCAACAAGATTGAATTCCTCGGAATTGAAATTGATGAATCTGGAATTATTCTCGAGAATCATATTGTAGAAAAGATACAGGATTTCGGATACTCTGAATGAAAGAAAAACGACTTGAGTTTTCTTGGAGTTGTTAATTTTTCTTTGGGATGTTCATTAACAATGCGGCATATTACGGGGAAGGTGTTTAGCCCATTGCTTAAAAAAGATGCAATATTCAAATGGGAAGATGAACATCAAGATGAATTAAGCAACTTAAAAAAGTTTGTAAAAAGCTTCCAAAGCTTGCGATTCCCCAAGACGAGGACGAATCGGTTCTTTACACAGATGCCTGGTGATGATTGGCGGCGATTCTTACTAAGGTACACCAAACGAGGAAGTGCCACGCAGATATTGCGGCGGTTTATTCACACCCGTGAAGCAAACAGATGGCATATCAACGAGAAAGAATTCTTTGCGATCGAGAAAGGCTTTTAAAAAATTGCCTCTATTTTTTTGGCAAAAAAGTTTACTTTAAAAATTGATAATTCAAGTGTCAAGGCTTTTTACGAAAAATAAAATTGAATCAAAACCGAGAAAAAGGCTCGATTACTTAGATGGCAAGCTGAATGTCAATATTTTGATTATGATATTGTCATTATAAAATCTCATGAAAATATTCTTGCAGATTTTTTGACACGAGATGGAAGGATGCGTTGTCGGCGAGGTCCTTAAACGAGTAAGACATCTCGGGAAAACCTGGAGAGTCTAGAAGCGAGATTTTGGGGACGTTATGTCTCAATGCGAAGTTTGCCGGCGACTTCAACAGTGACCGTAAACCGTTTCTAGTCAAATACGAGCACGCCGGATTTGCTCAAGGACAATTGTTCTTAAGATCGCAAGGGCCTCTCTTCCGAGCCACATCTCCTACGGTGGAAAAAGGGGCGAATAGAGAACGGGCTCTAACCCTGGAAGTTATGGATTCAAGTACCATAATCACAAGTGTTGCGGGTGATGCATCCCTTGAGGGTGTACAATCGAAGCGAATGTTGAAGCTCGGTGTCACAACCCGAGTCTTCAAGTCAACCCAAAGATCTCGGGGTAAAAGAGGGAGAGTTGAATCTTGGCCGCGAGGCAAGAAATCTAAGGTTCAAACGACGAGATTAAGATTTCTCCTATGCAGTATATCAACGACAATGGGAGAAACTAGTTACAAGGAGAGATATTAACCCGGAAAAACTATAGTTGATATCTCGGGCAAGTATCTCGGGGTTTGGATGAAGCAGGAAGTCATCCAAATGAAATACGAGGAATGGTATACGTTTGGAGCTCTAGCTTCAATATATTTGTATCACCAGGATTCGAGAAATTTCAAATTGCGAAATGGATTGGGGAAGCGATTTCTGAGACTTGGGCCAACAATCCACACTTGGCCAGAGGAGACATTTTGGAACTATATTTTCTAAGTGCGGCCCGAACAAAGAAAAGAAAGGCTTTAATGAAGCTTTTCATTTCATCAAGCTAAGAAGTTAGGATGGAAATGCTTTAAAATATATAAAAGTATCTTCAGGAAGAAGGACCGATATTAGTAGGAGCATTTTCTCAAGATAAAGCTTCTACCATACGACATGGGGTCTTTGGGTTTGTCTAACCGAAATGGACAAAGTCAAATATCCATTCAAGTTTTTCTTAATTCAACAAATGAATCTTTCCTTTTGAATTCGATGACTGGATCAACCACAGGATTTGCGGAAGAACTCTTCGAGACCAAAAGAAGAATTCTCTCTGGGGAGAATAAGATTCGACAAGTAAAGAAACTTACTCGGAAATTCGTAACATGGCGCATGTTGGCCGTTGGATTGATCGGATCACATCAAGCATGTCCCACGAAGGAACCCGAGTTTGGGAAAGGTTTCTAACCCAAACCCGACCGACAAGACCATACAGTTGGAAAGGATAAGGGCCCAACTCACAAGACGCATTTTCCTCGGGGACCACACATACCACCTTTTAAAAGATTCCCGACAACCATCACATGGGCCGAGTCACGCGGAAAGAAAAGGAAGACACGGTGGCGAGGCATAATGCGAGATATGACGTAAGCGATGGCGTCATAAGTTTCAACAAGATTTGAAGTCCGCCTTTCAAGTCCATACTTACCTCTATAAATTGCAGGATTTGAAGGAAGTTGAGGACATCGAACATTTTCCTTAGTTTTCTTACAATAAAATCGAGTGAAAAATTTGTAATATTTTGAGTGTTTTAGTTTTAAGTTTTATGTATGTTGAGTGCAAGCCTCGTATATGAGAGGCTAAACCAAAGATTCTCCTCCCAAAAGGAGATTACTAATGTAATAAATATTCAATAAGTTCTTAATAAAAAGGGGCTTTCTGCTTTAACATGTCTTCATAATGTTCTATTAATTTATCCCGTTTAAAGATTACTTATACGCCGGAGTAGGAAACGAACCAAGGATGTCTTTGGCCGATTCTTTGAAGGAGTCGGATAACTTGAGATCATCTTCCCCGAGGTGAGGTTGAACAGTGAGGAGCCTGTTTGTTAAACGATCCGGGGCGTAATTTTCCGACCGGGTGGTGTTGCGAGCCATCTCACCCGGTCTTTGTTTGGTCAAAGCCAAAGGTATGAATTTTAAGGGATATTTTAATTTTACGGAAGATGTTGGGCTGATATGGTCGTAATGGACTATATCCATTTATGTTAATAAAAATAGGTAAATTGAAGTATGTATACATGTTAGTAAAACTATTAAGTAGTATGCTCTGTTAAGTTTATAGGTTGGAAACCCGACATGATCCATTTAAAACCTCGAATAGAGACGGATCTAAGAGGTGTAATAACGCCACGAACAAAACAGTGTCGAAAAAAGAAAGCTTTTACAACATGTGATACATTGAAAAATAGGGTAATTTGGGACTTGCATGGCAAATTTTATAAACTGTGGAACTATTTATGCATATCTCTAAAATCGTAGGACTAATAGTGCAAGATCTCGAAAAACAAGTGGGATAACAAATACAAATCACGGGACTAATGGTACAATATGCCTAATCCTATGGGACTGAGGGTGCAATTGTCTCGGTCATTGATACTAAGTTAAAACTCAGTCTAAATAAAGCGAATCTCCAATATACATAGGTTTCCATCCCCTAATATGCTGACATCTCCAATAAAGTACAGCTGGACAGTTCCACTAGTACTTGGTAGACATATAGATCGAGCACTGCAAAGATTAGATACTTGTAATAATAAAATGAATAAAAGACAGAAAAGAAATTATACAATAATCAAGGTTAGAGTTCTATTAGGACTCGCAATTATGTGCTAAGGTTCAGCGAATCCAGCAACATGGATATTATCGAATTATAAAATGGAAAAGTATTGATGCTTCTAGAAACTCTTTGGCATGTCTGAAACATTCCATAATCAGCTAATCTCAAGTAAAACAAATTAAAAAAACAAATAAAAAAAAACAAATTTAATGTTATTAATTACCATGTCACCCAGCGTCTCAATATCTTCTTATCGGTCTATTCCATGCCACCCATGTGGGTGGCACTCCAACACACACACCCACATGAGTGTGTGAGTGATCCAAGGGTGGATCACTCACTGGGTACCACCCCACTTGGGTGGCTAAGAATTTCCCCTTCTTATCTTAATCTTAATGTACTGAAATGACAGCATAAACAACCAGAAAGAAAACCTTATGGGACAGCTACACAAAGGATGATCTCAAAATTGGAAAAGTTATTTTAAATTTTGGCCCCTTTTCACTTTTTATTTATATACAAAACTTTATATTGTATTTCACTTCCATTTTAATTAACATTTTTTTGTTATAGATACGTGTTGGAAATATAATATCCAACACATAGATATTTAGGGTGAATGAGAAATTGTTGCTAATTGTGTTGTTTCGTTTGAAACCAATGGGCGTGTATGTTGAATAAATGGACACGCCTATTCGAACAATTGTGTTGTTTCACTTGTGACTTTTGGTAATCTATATATATCCCAAGAATCTGCAGATTTTTCATTAAACATATTTTCTGTCAAAATTTTTCGTTAGAAAAGAGAGTGTACAAAACATTTAAAGTTAAATGCGTTTCTTGTTGTTTGGAGTGCTACTAAAGAAGAGAGATCGCCCCATTGTATTTTGGGAAACGTTTGCTATTCAATTTGTGTGCACCGAGCGAGCAATTCGTCTTAAAGACATAGAGTCGAACTCTAGCTTCGGTCTATCATTTCATTTTCACAATTTTTTTCGAATTTCATTTTTCGGAATTTCAAGTAAGTTTTACGATTTAATTTTGAATATAATATCGCACGTAATAATCCCCAACAATACGTTCGGGACATGGACATGAAAGTGAATATTAACACAAATAGAATATATGCAGAAACTTCTATGAGACAGTTACACCGACAAAAAAATCAATTTAAATGTAAAACGTAATAGTTATAAGTTAAAGAATAATACTTTGTCTCAGACATGTTTTTTTAGTTGTTCAAACAATATATATAGTTTTTGTTGTAAAATTAGTACTTTTTGTCTTTCTATCTCTCACAGATACCTACTCTAAAATATAAACAAAAATAAAATTGCATAAGTAAGTTTCCATTTAGATCCTATTCCAAAATTCACTTTTTCACTCAAAAAACGACGAGCAACGAAAAATAATATTAAATCCCCTATTGAAGCAAAAGCCACCTCTTCATGAATTACATGGAATAAGAAATTTAAAACAAAATAATTAAATGACACTTCAATGAAATTTTTAACTCTCAATTGTTTTTTGAAATTTCTCCTATATATAAAAAAGCTTCATGGTATTCAACTTTAACAAGTCATTTTCGATAACTGTTCATCCACTCAATTTTGCTTCAAAAACCTTTGGGAAAAGAAAAAACAATTCGTCTCTTCCCATCTAGTCATCAAAATATCATGAATAGTACGTAGTATTGTAAAATATCTAAAATTCATATATGTATCTGATACAAGCGTTTGATATTATTTATTTTTCTAAAGTTGTCTTATTATTCTTTTCATTATTTCATAAGGGAATGTATGTTCATTTGAACGAATCAATTGATATTTTTCTTGCTAGATGCCTAGATCGAGTTCGAGGAACTAAACAAAAATGTGGAGCCTAGCTAGCTAGCTAAAAACTAGAGGACATCACACCGATGTTGGACCAATAACATTAATTAGTCGATTATGGATAAGTTATAATTTCTTATTTTTGCACTTTATGTACATGAGTGACTATTGAAATCGAAATTATGGACTTTAGGACCCAACTCTGAATTCTGTAATTATGTGAATGAATTTAAAAGATGACTTCTGCAATTCTTTGTTGGCATCATATTTTATTCTGTTAGGGTTCAAAACCTCGCTTAAAATTTTGGGCTAATTATAAAAATCCAAATGAATAACCTATCATGCATTGAAGAGTAATCAGACTGTATTGACGGCTAATTTATTAAACTAAAGCTATTTAAAAATCTAATTAATCAAATAAGGCCAAAATAAAATATTAGCGAAAAAGAGAGGTGCTCAATTTTTTATTTTTTTAATAAAATTTTGAGATTTTCTCAGTTTTTCTCTTTTTTTCCGAAAAATTTTAAAAAACATATTTTTTAATTGAATTAATTTCAGTTATAATTTTGATTTTAAAAAAAAATATTTTAATTAAATTTTTACTTTACAAATTTGAAAATATATACACCATTTTTTGATCAGTAACTATTTTTGCTCAAAATTTGAAAAAAATGCTTGAATTTAGAATGAATTTAAAACACAATGGAATAGGAAAATATCAAATGTATTGCAATTGGGTTACATAATAAAATTTAAACCACGCTTACTCGATTGATGATTGATTCGGTTATAAGGCGACCGATGTTTTGCTAATCCAGTTGTGTTTAATGTCATTTTAAATTAAAGCATTTTTTCGAATTTTGAGCAAAAATCGATTTGCACTTATCCGGAAAATGATGTATGTATTTTCAAATTTATAAAGTAAAATTCAATTAAATTTATTTTTTAAATATTACATTAATTTATTTTTATTATAAATTTTCAGAAATAATGTAATATTTAAAAAAATAATTTAATTGAATTTTACTTTATAAATTTGAAAATACATACACCATTTTGAGCAAAAAAAAGTTAAACTTATCCAAAAAATGGTGTATATATTTTCAAATTTGTAAAGTAAAATTTTAGTTAAATTAATTTTTTTAAAAATCAAAATTATAACTGAAAATTAGTTCAATTAAAAATCTACTTTTTAAAAAATTTGGAAAAAACAAAGAAAAACTGAGAAAATAGAGGTTGCAGTGTTGCACCTCTGTTTTCTCAAAATGTTATTAAAAAATAAATAAAAACTGAGAAAACAGAGGTTGCAGTGTTGCACCTCTATTTTCACCTAATATTTTAATTTTTTATTTTTCACATTATTTAATTAATTAGATTTTTAAATAGCTTTAGTTTAATAATAGCTCCGGATTGACCATCAAAAATTTATAGTCAAATGATTAGACCAATTGGTATAATCCAAATTTTAAAACAATGAATATAATTACTATGTATTTCTCATTTCCCTAAATATTGCATTTGATCACTTTTTGTTAGTCATTATATATATTTTACATGATGCTATTAACTTGACGTCTATAAAGATAGTGCATATATATATATATATATATATATATATATATATTGTTGATTACAATGTTACAAATGTATGTAATCGAGAATGCCTTCAAAATGGCAAAGAATGTAAAACAAAAGATTACGAAAAATGAACTAGCTATTACAACTTGTCAATAGAACTTTCGAAGCCGTTTAGTCGAGACGAATCTCTTTCCACAAAGCAATTACGCCCCGACTAGTGCTCACGGTTTGACATATTGCTTTCAAAGATGAAACGGCTTACGTCTTCTGTAGTAGCACCACTAACACGAAGCACCTTCGAACTAGAAATGTGTTGAAGATCGGTTCTTTGGACTTAGTGCGAATGCGTAAGATGAGTGTATGTTTTTTATGGAGTAAGAATTGGTGTGTAAAGCGCAATGCACAACCATGTATAAATAGGGAGGTTTGATGCTACCCAAGTGAGTTGTGCCCATGTCCCTTGTGATTTTGCCAAGTGTCCCACTATGACATGTGCATGTATTTTATTTTATAAAAAGAAAATTAAAATGAGACACATGTCACAATCCTGGTGTTGGGCACTACCCACTGGGTAGCATCTACATACCCGTATAAATAGCCAACCATTCTACCCGGGAGAAAAAAATTGGGTAGTGGGCATTAATCACTTGTAACAACCAAAGTGTTACATCCCACTACCGCATAACAAGGTAGTGGGCTAACTTCATGTGACCACCACCTGCAGGAGTTACAACTCCAATGATACACGAACCGACACCTACAATGTCCGATTCATTGGCTTCAATGATCCATCACCTTGATAACGGGTCAAGTCCATTTCGAGTGGCAAAACTTTAGTGGACCAGGACCCGAGCCCAATAGGGTAGGGGATGGCCCAAGGCCCAAGCCCAGGTCATTTGGCCGATAACGGCAAGCGTGCGTGTGGTCCACTTGTGATCATCCACTTGTATTATAGGTTATACAACAAATAACACCTTCTAGTAAATAAACTAGGATAAACTATGATTTTTATTTCATATGGGATAAGGCAAAAGCCTTTCATCTTCGTTTACATAATCTTTACATAATGCCCATTTATGTGGTTACCTTCGTATATTAATTTCTCACACCACCGAAATTCAGTTTTGAGAAATAAAAATACTACAAATATCTACTCGAACGTAGATTAATAATATATAATTTAATTCCTCCATAATTAAATATTTAGCCACCGAATATTTGGTCAAAGTCGGGTTGACACCCACTTTATCAAAACCAAAATTTCAAGAATCCCCCATATGAGTGAAAATTAATGTATGCATGAATGCACACACGCAAACCATCCTCAAGAGACAATATTGCATTCGAATGGTAGCTTATGGCTTTGAACCTTCCATAGTCAATACTATCGGGTACACCTGGCGGCTTAGTGGACGCAACGCCTTAAACTATTCCTCCACGGTGTATACCGAGTCAACAAATATAACACAATAAGGTCTCAACACCTTCCTCGTTTCTCACGTTTTGTGTCCGTTTCGGTCATGGACACCACTTTGGATTCATAAGTGTTACTTTGAAGCGGCCCGCACTTCTCACTTATATAGGTGATCTTCTATTCGAGTATCCTGCCATACTCAACCTCAACGAGGTGTTGGAATCATTAAAAGTAAAATGACTTCGCCTCACCACAACTTTGCAGGTGTTTCAACACTTGGTATTGCTATCTAGGGATGGGTTATAACATTGTCTCCAAGTGTTACAACATAACCTTCATAGTTTAGTTTTCCCATTGAACCAAGTTCTTGGGATCTCCAGTCATCATGGTTGGGTTACCACTATGATGGTTATTTTTACTTTGTGGACTTTAAGCCCATTCCCTCTTGCAATTTACCCACTTGATCTCGATTGGTCCTTTCGTCAAAGGATCTCAAATTGTCTTTTGACTTTACGTAGTCAATTCACATCACACCATTTGAGATCAATTGTCTAATGGTATTGTGTCTTGACGAATATATCTAGACTTACCGCTATACATATTGCTTTGTGCCTTCCTATAGCCGTTTGGCTATCACGGTGAATCATCACAGAAGGCACGTGCTTCTCCAACATAGAATGTCTTCCAGAAAGTTTCAAAGTCACTCTGCTTCTTCACTAGCTTTATCCAAAGCTATAAACTCGATTCCATGGTGGACCACTATACACGTTTGCTTCGTGGACTTCCATGATATCTCACCACCTCCAATGGTGAATATGTATCCACTAGTTGAATAAGAATCTTTCGAATCAAATCCAACTATCATCACTATATCCTTCAAGTACAGTTGGATATCTTGAGTAGTATAGCCCATAATCCAAGGTATACTTCAAGTATTTTAACACCCTGGTTAACGCTTTCCAATGCTCATGGCTTGGATTGCTCGTGAAACTACTTAACATATTTCTGAGGGTAGGCCAAGTCCGACGTGTACAATTTGTAATGTACATCCGATCGCCTATTATACGTGAGTATTCCATCCGAGCCACTGGTTATGCTTTATTAGCAACCAAATTTATACTTAAATCAATGGGCGTCTTTTTTGACGGTGAATCATTAAAAGCATTGAATTTCTTGAGCACTTTCTCCACATAGTGGGATTGTGACAAGATAATTCCATCAGAGTTCACGATTTTTATCCCAAGGATTACATCGTTTGTCCCCATATCCTTCATGTCAAAGTTCCTCTTTAACATTCTTTTTAGTCTCCATGATAGTATCATGACTACGCCCATGATTAACAAATCGTCTCACGTATAGACAAACTATGACAAATGCTTCCGATGTCCCTTTTACATATACACATTTATCACACTCGTTGATTTTAAATCCATTTGACAACATCGTATTGTCAAACTTAAGATGCCATTATTTTGAGCATGTTTCAGTCCCATACAAGGATCTTATTAACTTGCACACCTTCTTTTTTTGACTGGTGCAACAAACCCTTCGAGGTTGTTCCATGTATATTTCAACATCTATCTCTCCATTCGTAAACGCCGTCTTGATATCCATCTCGATAGGTGTAAGTTTTGCATGTATTTTGAGGTAGAATTATGATAAAAATGGTGTTTAAGCATGCATAAACTCATGTAAAATAATGTATATTCACTCTTTGTGGAAAAGATACTACGCTTTGCTTGTTTTGTACGAATTTAGTGATATTTGAAGCAATTTGGATACAAATACGAGCATCGCGAGGTGGAAACACCAAGAATCGAGTGAATGTACGAGAACGGAAGCCAAAATGAGATGAAGTTGAGCTTATAAGGCCAATACAGGGAATGCACGGGTAGGGCGTGCTTAAGCACCACTCGTGCGCCCTAGGCATTGGCAATCGAAGGCTACGACATGGCGCACGGGTAGCCCGTGCGTTTATGCACCACTCGTGCGCCATCGGAGAAATTTAAGATGCCTACGGCATCACACACGGGTAGAACGTGCTTGGGGCGCACGACCCGTGCGTGTTTGGCAAAAACAGGCCTTTGATACGGGATGACGCACGGTTAGCCCGTGGGGCGCACGACCCGTCGCGTCTGCTGGGCTGGAATGTCATTTTTCGCAAAGACTTTGCCCTAAACTTGAAAGTGTGTATAAAAAGGTTTTTGGGGCGCACACCAAGGATATTCGACACTTTTGGCTCTAGCACACAAGACAAATCTCCATTCTTGGAAGAAGACATCAAGGAGACAATCGGGTTGCATCGGAGCTCGAGGAACGAAGATAAATCGAGAGATTGTCGACTTTCCTAAGTTTTTCTTGCTTCTCTTGTAGTTTTAATCTTTCATTTTAGCTTGTCATGGTTTTGAACAATTTGTCTTTGAGTTGTTTAGACATCATGTGTAGCTAAACTCTTTAGATTTTCGGGTTTAGAAGTAGATTTATGAACTCTTGTTGGATGTTTTAATCTTAGTTGAAGTTATTGTCTTGAAGCCTATTTGAGTACTTTGAGCTTATTCTTGTTATATCACTTGATCAATGATTTAGCATATTTGATATATTGATTCATAATTCGAGAGATGAGTTTCAATATTAGATCTTGAGTACTTGACATAAATATTTGCATAAATCGAGAGGTTTGTAAATATTTGTGAGGACAATTGATCTTTTGTGCTTTTGGGAGTTGAATACCTTATGTTGAGTAGAGATGCTATCATAAGTATTTCAATCTACATTTTATATGCATCTCGAGAGGGAGGATAAAATACTTTCGTGATCGCCTTATAGGAATATTGATAATAACTTGACTTTGATTAACTCGGACACAAAGAGGGTTATTAATCGAAACCTTAACCCGGAATCCATTTCTTCATCTTGATACTTATATTATTCTCATTGTCTTAATCTTGTGTTTTTAGTAGTCTTAATTGTCTTAATCTTGCAACAATCATCCAACTACGATCGTCTAAATAAAAATAAGGCTATTTTGGTTCAATACTTAGCGCATAAATTTATTAGTCTCCGTGGATACGACCTTGCTACCCTATTCTATAACTTACACCGCACACTTTGCGGTGGAGCTAAAAATAAGGCGAACAAGTTTTTGGCGCCGTGTTGGGGACTAATATAATTTTTGGTGCTAATATTGCGATAGATAGAATTATTCTTAATTTAGACACTTTTATTTTTTTAATTTTGTTTGACTTTAATTCTACATTATTTGACTTGTTTCTTTTAGTTTGGTCGGGTAGTGCATGAACACGCGCTCTAGGCGAGTAGAATTAATACCGCTCATATCGGAAGTTGAGGCTTTCGCGAGGAGAATCGCTACTACTACTAGACGGTGAAAGACAACAAAATCCGATAACGGGGATTTGGACGAAGAAAACATGGGTAAAAATGGGATCAACAGATCAATAAGTTACCAATACCAGGTAAGAACGGGTCAACGAGTTACCGATATGCGGTTCAATAGCAACCCATCCGTGATTACTTTCGACCACAAACGAATCGTAATTACGGTGGTATTACTTATATTCCGATAAATGCCAACAACTTCAAGCTTAAAAAGCACCGATAAACATGGTACAAAGAACCGGTTTGGGGGTTTCGCAATCGAAGATCCTAATTCCCACCTTGCACATTTTATCCAAATATGCAACACGATAAAAATGAATGAAGTCTCGGATGACGCCATAAGATTGCGCCTATTCCCATTTTCTTTGAGGGATAAGGCGAGGAATTGGTGGGTACTTTGACTCAAGGAAGTGTGAGCACATGGGATGATTTGAGCAAAAAGTTTTTGTTTAAATTCTTTCCACCGAGCAAAACTTTTACTCAAAAGTGAGATTACTCAATTCCGACGGTTTGACTCGAGCCTTTGTACGAGGCTTGGGAAACATGTCCACAACATGGCTTTTAGGAGGATCAACGATTATGTTTCTTCTACAATGGTTTAATGGGGCAAACAAGGGCCTTTGTTGATGCCGCAATGGGAGGAGCATTGTTGGAAAGGTTTCCACAAGACGCCTTAAATCTTCTTGAAGAAATGGCTATGAACAGCTACACAGTGGGTCAGATGAGAGATCCAATGTACAAAGAGTAGCCGAAATCTCGGATTCGACCCAATCAAGGCGTTGATCTGCGCAAGTGGCGGCATTGACAAACCATTTGAGTGTTTTTACAAAAGGGCTAGAAGCAAGAACGAGCACGGGTAGTGAAGCTCTTCAATATCCGATGGAGGAGGTCAATTATGTGAATAACCTGAATTTCAACAATTTCGGAACAATTCAAACGCAATACACTACCATCCGGGATTGAGAAACCATGAAAATTTTTCCTATGCCAATACAAAAAATGTGTTGCAACCACCGCCGGGATTTAATGCTTCAAACGGGGTTGCTAATGCGGAAGGCAAATCATCTTTGGAAGATGCACTCACCTCTTTCATAAGTCAATCAAATGCATTCATGAGTGATACGAGGAGTCGCTTCGCAAGGCAAGATTCAAGGATGGATAAGGTGGAGCTACAAATGACGCAGATGACGAGTTCGATAAAGAATCTTGAAACTCAAGTGGGCCAATTGGATACAATTGTTGGTGGGCAACATCAAAAGGGTCAATTTCCGAGTAACAAGGAAGTCAATCCTAAGGAGCAATGCAAGGCTATTCGGTTAAGGAGTGGTACGGAATATGAGGGGCCTAAAGAAAAATCTAAAAATCTGAAAATTTCGGATGAAGCATCCAAGTCGAGAGATGTTGAATCGGTGATGAAAGATGATGTCAAGTCGACGAGGATAAAGAGAGACAAGAGGAGGAACAAATAGGGGCCGAGACGCTTAAATCATCGTCTAACTCTAATATATCTAAATTGCTATCTCTCTTCCCTTCCCTCAAAGATTTCAAAAGAAAAAGCTTGATGATCAATTTGCAAAATTCCTTGACATATTTAAGAAATTGCACATTAACATTCCTTTAGCAGACGCATTAGAGCAAATGCCAAATTACGCGAAATTTCTTAAGGATGTTATGTCGAAGAAGAGGAAGATGACAAGCTTTGAAGCGGTGAATTTGACGGAAGAATGTAGCGTGATAATTCAAAGGAAGCTACCACAAAATCGAAAGATCCGGGAGTTTCACTATCCCTTGTGCCATTTGTGGTAACTTCTTTAATAAAGCGTTGTGTGATCTAGGGGCAAGTATTAATTTGATGCCTTTGTCCATTTTCGTGAAGCTTCGACTAGGCGAAGTGAAGCCAACCACGGTGACATTGCAACTTGCGGACCGATCACTTACATATCCAAAGGGAATTATAGAAGACGTGCTTGTAAAGGTTGATAAATTTATATTCCCTATGGATTTCTTGGTTCTTGATATGGAAGAAGATCGTGACGCCCACCGATACTTTGGACGTTCCGTTCACTCGGGAAAGCCTTAATAGAAGTACAAAAAGGAGAGCTCACTTTACGGGTTAATGATGAGCATATTTTATTTTCTATATATAAGGCAATGAAATTTCATGATACGGTGGAATTGTAATTTTTGGATATAGTCAGTTCATGCATTGAGGATTATGTTGATCATACATTGTCTACGGATGATTTGGAATTTGGTCTAACCCACTCGTGCTCACTGTCGATTGTTGTGCTTGATTTTGGTAACCAAGATTTGTACGATTATGTTTGTGCCTTAGATCATATGCAGGAACTACCTAGAAGCGCAAGAGGCGAGAACGCGAAGGTAAACCTACACTTCATACGCACCGTGCGTGATGCCGAAGGAAAAGTTGGGATGATGGAGCACACGGGTCGTGTGCGCGCCAAGACGGGCAACTTGTGCGTGATGTCAAGGAAAATCAAGACAGGGATCACGCACGACCCATGTGCCGAGCACGGACACCCGTGCGTGGCCCCGAGACAACAACGCCGACTCCGGAACTCAAGCCATTACCCGAGCACCTTACATATGCAT
This sequence comes from Rehmannia glutinosa, assembly GCA_016081115.2. NCBI lineage: Eukaryota > Viridiplantae > Streptophyta > Magnoliopsida > Lamiales > Orobanchaceae > Rehmannia > Rehmannia glutinosa. The sequence goes on from JABTTQ020002636.1 coordinate 208,606, forward strand.
TTCTTGGGGCGAATAATGCAAATCCGTAATTGTATCATCTCTTCTCACTCCTACTCAACTTGATAAATTGTTAAGGGTTTTACAAAAACATAAGTCGGCACTTGGATGGTCGATAATCGATTTAAAAGGCATAAGTCCATCTATTGTAATGCATAAAATTCGGATGGAAGATGTTTATAAACCATCGATTGCAAAACCAAAGACGACTAAACCCTATCATGCAAGATGTGGTTAGGAAAGAAGTGTTGAAATGGTTAGATCTTTGGAATCATATATGCTATATCCGATAGTTCATGGGTAAGTCCGGTACAAGTGGTGCCGAAAAAAGGGGGTAACGTGAAAAATGAGAATGAAGAATTGATTTCTACTAGAATTGTTATCGGGTGGCGAATTTGCATTGACTATAGAAAACTTAATGATGCCACTCGAAAAGATCATTTTCCCTCCCCTTTATAGATATGATGTTGGATCGTCTAAGCGGGTTATGATTAGTATTTCTTTTTAGATGGTTATTCCGGTTACAATCAAATCATGATTGCTGGAAGATCAGGAAAAACGACATTTACATGTCCTTACGGCACGTTTGCATTTTGCCGTATGCCATTTGGCTTATGTAATGCACCCGCAACTTTCCAACGTTGTATGATGGCTATATTTCACAATCTTATTGAAAAAGTTATGGAGGTGTTTGTGGACGATTTCATGTGTTTGGTGACTCTTTTGATAATTGTCTTCACAATCTTTCCTTAGTCTTACAGGATGTGAAGAGACCAATCTTGTACTCCATTGGGAAAAGTGCCATTTTATGGTACGTGATGGTATCGTTTGGTCATCCAGTCTCTTCCGTAGGTTTGAAGAGATCGGGTAAAGATTGTAGCGATCGAGAAGTTACCACCTCCTACAAACGAAAAATCCATTCGGAGTTTCTTGGCCCACACCGATTCTATCGAAGGTTTATCCGTGACTTTTCAAAATTTCTAAGCCTTTAAGCCAATTATTAGAAAAAGATGTTGCTTTCAATTTTTCCAATGATTGTTTCTTTGGCGTCAAACTTTGAAGAAGGCGTTGGTGATCGCACCTATACTTGTAGCCCCAGCATTGAGTCAACCGTTTGAATTGATGTGTGATGCTAGCGATTTTGCGGTAGGGGTTGTTCTCGGTCAAAAGAAGGAAAAGTTGTTTAGATCCATCTACTATGCTAGTAGAACGTTAGATAGTGCTCAATGCAATTACACCACCACCGAAGAAGGAGATGTTGGCTATTGTTTTCGCATTTGATAAATTCCGATCATACTTGATTGGAACGAAAAACGATTGTTCACACCGACCATGCGGCCATCAAATATCTTTTTGATAAGAAGGATGCGAAACCAAGGTTGATTAGGTGGATTCTCCTATTGCAAAGAGTTCGACGTGGGAAATCGGGACCGGAAGGGATGTGAGAATGTCGTGGCGAGACCACTTGTCTAGAATTGAAAACCAAGAGGGGGCGAACAAAAGTACAGCAATTGATAAAGGAGGAATTTCCGGATGAACGGTTACTAATGGTCGAGGCAAAATTTCGTGGTATGCGGATTTCGTCAACTATTTGGTTGCGGGAGTTTTGCCTCCAAATCTATCGTCATATAAAAAGAAGAAATTCTTACACGATGTCAAGTTCTATATGTGGGACGACCCCTACTCTTTAAGAGATGCGCGGACAAAATCATCGAAGATGCGTACCTAAAGAAGAATGGGAGGGAGTCCTACAACATTGTCATTCCTCACCATCCGGAGGACATTTTGGGCCGATTTCGCACCACGGCGGCGAAGGTATTGCAAAGTGGGTTATCTTTGTCCCACTTTATTTAACGATTGTTATTTGTATGTGCAACAATGTGACAGTGTCGGCGGATGGGAAACATTTCCAGGAGACACGAGATGCCGATGATGAATGTAATTGAAGTTGAATTGTTCGATGTGTGGGAGATTGATTTTATGGGCCCATTTCCATCATCTTCGGCTACCAATATATTCTACTTGCGGTGGAGTATGTGTCCCGTTGGGTAGAGGCGATTCCTTCACAAACAAATGACGCCAAGTTGTGATGCGGTTCCTTAAGAAAAATATATTTACTCGATTCGGCACTCCAAGAGCTTTAATTAGTGATGGAGGGTCGCATTTTGTAAATAAATTGATGAGCAACTTATTGGCAAAATATGGGATGAAGCATAAAGTTGCATTGGCATATCATCCGGAAGCCAATGGGCAAGTCAAGTGGCCAACCGGGAGATCCAAAGATTCTTGAGAAGACGACGAACATCAACCAAAAGGATTGGGCATTAAAATGGATGATGCTCTATGGGCATACCGGACTCGCATATATAAGACATCGTTGGGCATATCTCCATATCAACTTATTTTTGGGAAGTCGTGCCACTTGCCGGTAGAGTTGGAGCACAAGGCATTTTGGGCGGTCAAGAAACTAAATCGGATTTTAAAAAGGTCGGTGAAGAGAGGTTGCTCCATTTAAATGAGATGGAAGAGTTTTGGGATGTAGCTTACGAAAATTCCCGAATCTACAAAGAGAGAACCAAAAGATGGCACAACAAAATGATTAATAAACGAGAGTTTTTACCAGGGAACCAGTCCTCTTGTACAATTCACGCCTTAAATTTTTCCCCGGAAAACTAAAATCTAGGTGTTCGGGCCATTCGTGATAAAGAAAGTATTGAATCCTCCCGAGTCGTGGAATTGCTAACAAAAGACGGTGAGACATTCATGGTAAACGGCCGAGGATTAAGCATTACTTCCACCGAGGTAACCAAGAGGAGGTGACATCTATCACCTTATGCGAGACCCGTGACGGAATGAAAACAGGCCAAGGTAAAGACGTTAAATATAGCGCTTTGTTGGGAGGCAACCCAACGGTTGTTGGTGTGGATTTCATTTTTGTGTGTGTGTGTGTTCCTTTTTAATTTGGTTTCATTTTGTGTGTTTTAAAAAAAAAAAGAATTTTTTTGAAAATATTTGAATTTTTGAATAGGTATGCACGGGTAGCCCGTGCCATGGGCACTACCCGTGCGCCCCTGGGAGGGGGAATGCCATTGTTAAGATCACACACGGGTTACCCGTGTGTGCTTGAAGAGGGTGAAATTTTTCTACGGCAACCCGTGCGCCCATCGAGAGCGGCGTAAATAAGAGCAGCTTCAAACATCGCTTCTTCTTATTCCAAATACTCATAATCGCGCGCCATCTTGCAAATACTCTCCTTGTGATCGAAAATTTTTGTGTCCCCCTCTAAATTCTCCCATAAAATCCATTCCCCCATCTTACTAGACCTATAATTTGCATTGCATTCAAGTTTGGTTTGAAGAATTTGGGAAAAAGCACTAGGGTTTCAAGTTCATCCCTTTGTGATAAATTTCGAGAATTCCAGAAGAACTTCGTTTTTTCTTGTGAATTTCTTGTAAATTATGTATTGGTGATCATGTTGGGTGCTTACTTTGATATTTTTGCTATGATTTGGATGAGTTCTTCTTTAAGGCAATTTATCAAACACCTTGTGAGCTTGTAAAATTGAGACATATTTGGATGAATTGGGCATGAGCTATGATTGTTAGGGATTAAAGATAATGATTCCCTATATTGGCCATATATGTTGATTGTTTGGAGGTTACTTGATCGGTCAAATTGATGTAGGAGAGTCATTACACTCCATTTAACTTGTTAAGCCTACATTCATCATTATGTGCTTGCAATTGATCTTGTTGGGATGCTAATAGAGGTTATTTCAGGTACCAATTCTATCATGGTCGATGAAGGAACCCCAAGGAGGTAGGAGACGTGCTCGGGCAAGGCACGAGAGAAGAGGCACCTTAAGAGGTGGACCCGAATAGCCCCGCGGCATATGGGGTTGTATTGACAAACACAAACGACATTGGGCGGTGGAATCGCTTGGTTGGTCGCCAAATATCTCCATCCCGACACGATGATGATCACCCAAACTTTGGGGATACATGATGACGTTTGGCGTCTTTTCGCAAAGGTCGGGTGGACCAATTTCATGAGCCGAAGGTGGCCTACATTTAAACGATTCACGTTGGAATTCTTGAGCACCGTGGGAAGTGTTTAAACAAGGAAGAGCATATGAACCTTTTGAAATACATTTTCGGTTGGGTAATACGTAGACAACTATCTATTACCCAATCGAACACTATTTTTGATGTTCCAACTAACGCCCGATTCCGCCCACTAGATCAATATGATCGTATGCTTTTTGGAGAATGCTTGTTGAAACACCACATGACAGGGCCCATGTTATATGCCGCACGAACCGCCAAAGCCTATTGGATCCGGAATCTAGTTTTCTCGGTACATACAACGCGTGGATCGCATCCTCCATGTTTGCACGAGAAAATATTGGGGGATGACTACTAGGAGTTGTATCTACTATGGTGTATGCTCACAAATACACCCTACAACACAAATTACCGCCTATTTCAGAAGAGCACGTTGAGGAGTTAGTTAGACGAGAAGGGGTGCTATTTCTATATGGGGTCTTATTACCCCTATTTCCCGATATTTCAACATTGATTTTAGAGGCTTGGAGCCTATACCGGCAAAGACTTGGGTCAATATGGCGTCGTTGCACCACATGAAATTTATTGCCAATGAAGATGGTGTGTTGGTTCTTCTACGGAAGAAAGGTGCCGCATGTCCATTGCCTAACCCGAGATACACCACAAGAGATACTTGGCGGACACAACCAACTTCCCGCTTAACTCAAGCACATACCGAGTTACGAATGCTATCGATGCAAGGAAGAGGCACCGAGTTGAAGGTTTCCGGATGTAGAGGATATGGTGGCGGAAGAAGATGAGCTAAATAGACAAGAAATGGGAATGGAACCCCATCACCCTAAAATTGGGTATGACATTCTCGGGTCTTCACGAGGAAGAGATCACCCTGCAGACCCTCACATAGCGGGGATCGTCCCTAACTACTTATGGCGGGCGAGTCCCAACGTGGCAATGAATTCCATGACATGCTTTACATATTTGGGGAGGACTTGCGTCAACAAAGGGAGGACTTGCGCGCAACAGAGAGAAGATTTGTAGCAACATCGAGACGATTTCCACGCTTTCGGGGAGGATTATGATCGGAGGTCCTTGGTAGAGATGTTAACAGTGGCCCTAGCCCTATAGGGTCAGCCCTAACGGGCGGCCGGGCTAAACGGTCTTCGGGCAAACGGGCCACTACTATGCGGGCTAGCATTTTGCGAACCTAACCCTAACCCTAGCGGGTTTGGGGCAATTAAGCAGCTACAAGCAAAAAAAATAATTTTTTTATTTAAATCTAATTTTTATACTAAAGCATGTATAATAATATAACAATCAAACTAAATATGCAAAACTAAATTACACAATTTTTTTATGTTTCATTACAAAGATAAAAGTCTTAAAATTCAAATATAATCAAACATCATCATTATCACAAAGGCTTTGAACTTTAAGAACATACTTATCGCAATAAGAGTTAAAACAAAAATATGTGCAAAAACTCATTTCTAAAATGAAAATAGAAACAACAAACTACAATGTAGAATGATAAACATTATATAATGAATATTTTCTTAATACCTTTTGATTTTTGTCAAATAAATTAAATAAATATAAATAATGATAAAACACGATTTGATGCTCAATGTTTGTGTGTGATATAAGTTGGAATTTCAAAATACAACAAATTCATCTTTAGAGTATTGTATTTATTAGAGAGATATAAATTATATAATATTTTAAATCATCATAATTAATTACATTTTAAGTCACTATAAAAATATTTTCCATAGGAAAATCACTTGATTGGCGCAACTTGTGTTAAATATAAATCTACATTCATTTGTTATGACCGTAAATATTGTGTAGCCTAGTGGATTGTCCACTCTTTTCCCATAAAGAGGTCATGGTATCAAACTGCAGTGGCCCTATTTTTCTTTTTTTCTATTTCAAGTAATAATTATATATTATATAAAAATTCAAAAAAAAAAAAAAAAAAAAAGGGCTGACGGGCCACCAGTGGCCCGGCTGGCTGGCCCGCTTAGCCCGCTGGCTGGACCGGTCCGGGCCAAAAAGGCCCGGATTTAAACGGCCAAGATTTAGAAGCCCTAACCCTGTTTTTTTTTGCGGTTTAAACGGTGGCCGCCGGCCCAAACCCGCTTAACATCTCTAGTCCTTGGAGACGTGGCAAGTGTTGCAACAACTACAAATGTGGCACATCTCACAGGGCCACTTCCCGCCACCGCTCCACAGTGATTCGTATATCTCCACTTTTCCTTATTGAAATTCTATCTTTCCCTTTGGACAATATAATTTCATTCAAGTTGGGGGAGAGGTCGTATTTTGATATATGAAATGTGTAGATGAAAAAAAGATCTTACATTTGTGTGTTTTCATATAGTTGCATATAGAGCATTCTAGGTTGCATTGCATTAGAAGCACGTTTACGACTTTAGCACGTTTATTGCTTTCATAGATGTTAGAGAGTGAGTTGACCGGGCATGATGCAGCTTAATGTTTGTGTGTTGATTGAAAATTTGTATTGTTGGGATTGGATGTTGAGTATGAGTTGATTGAGCCATGAATAGATGACATTGAGCATGTGGATATTAAGAACATGGTTTGATGCTTTTAATTACATATTTACAAGCCTGTGAGCTTTTGAGCTTTTCTTTGCTTTCTATTTTATGGTCTTGTTTGTGATTTGAGTGTGTCATTCATGTTGTTAAAATTCTAGAACTTGCTCGTATCTCTGTCAAGGCCACATGTTGTATGCGAATTGTGAATGTGATTAAAGACCATCTTTGTTAGCCTTTCAAGCCTTTTGCTTACCTAACGTTGTTGAAATTCCTAGTTAGCCAATTTGATCCTATTGCCTATTTCTTTGATAGCCACAATTTCAAGCATTAACTTGATATATTTGTTACCCTACACTCTGCCGTATAGCATTGAGTAAAGGGAGTGAATGAAGTTGAATGAGTGGGAATTGAAAACTTGGATAATTGGGCATAATTGGTTGATGGGAACAAAGAGGAAGAAAATGAGTTGAAAAGAAACGTTGAAAATTCACAAAAGAGTCGGAAAAAAATCAACGTTATGATGCGAGTTTTCATTTAAATGAATTTGGGGGTTAAGGATTGTACTTTGAAGTGATTCTCAAAAGGAAGAACGGAAATGGAAATGAGTAAAGTTGATGAAAATAAGGGATGATTGGAGTAGCATATGGGATTATAATGTAGATGATTGATATGCTCACCGATCTATATGCTCGAGTTTGATTAAATTTATCCAAAATTTCTTATCCTAACCAAAGAGCCTTCATTACAACCAAATGAGAAAGTCCTTTTTGATTCACAAATTGCATACATACTAGTGGCGGAGACATGAGACAAATTGCAAGCCTATGGTAATTTTGCGACATTGAATTGAGTTGAGCGTAAACACGTCCTATATTCATGTGAGATGAGAGCATACACTTGATCTTGAGAGATGTGATTGAGCATTCACCATGTTTTGTTTGATACATGCCCCATGGTTAGATATTTGAGGCTTGATTGAATTGTTGCTTGACATCCGTGATGAACAATAAGGATTCCTTTTTGAGTCTTTGTGTGTGCTATCATTCATTACTCCCTATTGTGCCTTATCTCGTTTTCAAAATTGTTGATTGGGACGGTCAACAGTTTAAGTTTGGGGATTTTGATAGGTGTGAGTTTTGCATGTATTTTGAGGTAGAATTATGATAAAAATGGTGTTTAAGCATGCATAAACTCATGTAAAATAATGTATTTTCACTCTTTGTGGAAAAGATATTACGTTTTTCTTGTTTTGTAGGAATTTAGTGATATTTGAAGCAATTTGGATACAAATACGAGCATCGCGAGGTGGAAACACCAAGAATCGAGTGAATGTACGAGAATGGAAGCCAATACTGGGGAATGCACGGGTAGGGCGTGCCTTAGACACCACCCGTGCGCCCGGGCATTGGCAATCGAAGGCTACGGCATGGCGCACGGGTAGCTCGTGCGTCGATGCACCACCCGTGCGCAACTAGAGAAATTTAAGATGCCTACGGCATCACGCACGGTAGACCATGCTTGGGAGCACGACCGTGCATGTTTGGTGAAAAGCAGGCCTTTGCTACGAGATGACGCACGGTAGCCGTGCAGGGGCGCACGACCACGCGCGTGGCTACTGGAATGTCATTTTTAAAGACTTTGCCCTAAACTTGAAAGTGGGTATACAAAAGGTTTTTGGGGCGCACACCAAGGATATTCTCGACACTTTTAGCTCTAGCACACAAGACAAAGCTCCATTCTTGGAAGAAGACACCAAGGAGACAATCGGTCGCATTGGAGCTCGAGGAACGGAGATAAATCGAGAGATTGTCGACTTTCCTAAGTTTTTCTTGCTTCTCTTGTAGTTTTAATCTTTCATTTTAGTTTGTCATGGTTTTGAACAATTTGTCTATGAGTTGTTTAGACATCATGTGTAGCTAAACTCTTTAGATTTCCGGGTTTTGGAAGTAGATTAATGAACTCTTGTTGGATGTTTTAATCTTAGTTGAAGTTATTGTCTTGAAGCCTATTTGAGTACTTTGATCTTATTCTTGTTTTATCACTTGATCAATGATTTAACATATTTGATATATTGATTCATAATTCGAGAGATGAGTTTCAATATTAGATCTTGAGTACTTGACACAAATATTTGCATAAATCGAGAGGTTTGTAAATATTTGCGAGGACAATTGATCTTTTGTGCTTTAGGGAGTTGAATACCTTATGTTGAGTAGAGATGCTAGCATAAGTATTTCAATCTACATTTTATATGCATCTCGAGAGGGAGGATAAAATACTTTCGTGATCGTCTTATAGGAATATTGATAATAACTTGACTTTGATTAACTCGGACAACAAGAGGGTTATTAATCGAAACCTTAACCGGGAATCTATTTCATCATCTTGATACTTCTATTATTCTCATTGTCTTAATCTTGTGTTTTTAGTAGTCTTAATTGTCTTAATCTTGCAACAATCATCCAACTACGATCGCCTAAATAAAAATAAGGCTATTTTGGTTCGATACTTAGCGCATAGATTTATTAGTCTCCGTGGATACGACCTTGCTACCCTATTCTATAACTTACACCGTACACTTGCGGTGGAGCTAAAAATAAGGCGAACACCATCCGATGAATCTTTAGATTGTGCAAAGCGGCAATCACGAGAAGCACCCAAATAGACGCAATCCTCGCATCGAGAATAGGTATCAAAGAAGTCATATCCTTCTTTTTGTTTAAAGCCTCGGCTACAAGTCGTGCTTTATACTTATCAATAGTTCCATCTCGCTTTATACTTCTTCTTCTTTAGGATCCATTTACATCCTAAAGGTTTATGACCGAGAGGGAGATCAACCAACTCCCAAGTATGGTTCGCAGAATGGACTCGATTTCACTATTGATAGCTTCTTGCCGAGTTGAGCATCCGGACTACTTAGAGCCTCTTTAATCGAGTTTGGCTCACCATCTAACATAGATGTTATGTAATCGGCCCAAAAGACTTAGCCGTCTTAGACCTCTTTATCGCGTCCCTGTTCTTCACTAATTGGTGTTGAACCACTTGATTCGTGAGTTCTTTTATTAGTACTCACTTCTAACTTTTCTCTACAGGGTAGACATCCTCAAAGAATACAAGATTCCTTGATTCGATTATGGTACCTTCATCATTTCCGGATTTTCCGACTTATGTATCATAAACCTATATGCACTACTTTGGTATGCATATCCCACAAAGACACAATCAACTGTCTTTGGTCTAATTTTAACTTGTTTTGGTTCGTATTGCTACCTTAGCCAAACACCACCACACTTTAAGGTATTTATAAGAAGGCTTACGATTTTTCCACAATTCGTAAGGTGTCTTATCTTTCCCTTTAAGTGGTATTTTATTCAATATGTGGTTGACTATTAAAACGACTTTCCTACCACATATTCTCGGGGTAATCCTAACTTATCAACATGGCATTCATAATCTCTTTTAGAGTCCAATTTTTATGTCAAAGAACACCGTTGGACCGTGGTGAATATGGTGTCGTTGTTTTAATCCTATTTGGGTACATAGTTCTTCAAATGATGCAACATATTCGCCACTCTATCGCTCCGAATTATTTTAATCCGGCCGCTAAGTTGATTTTCAACTTCATTTTTATAATTCTTAAAAGCTTCTAATGCTTCATCTTTGCTTCTTAACAAATATAAGTAGCAAAACCTTGTGTAATTATCAATAAATGTGATGAAATATTTTTTACCACCTTTAGTTTGCACAAATTTTAGATCACACACATAAGTGTGTATCAACTCTAAAGGTGAAGTGCTCCTTTCAACCGAATAAAACGGTAACTTAGCCATTTTAGCTTCAACACAAACTTCACATTTTCTTTGTGAGTTTACTTGTGTAAATTAATTAATTCTAAATTTACCAATCTTTTTATAGCATTTGATTTACATGTCCTAATCTAATATGCCATAAATTAGAGCACTCAAAGAATATAAATAGAAGAAGATTCATTCTTATTCATATTCTCGCCAAAACGGCGCACAATCATTACATTCATTTTGAAGATCATTTGTCTAGATAACCCTACCAAGGAACTCGGGTCCAAATTTGCTAAGTACAAACTTTTCGACTCAAAAACTAGTCTAAACCCATGGTTGACCGTGTTTAACGAACCCGAAACCAGATTTTTGCGGATGTCCGGGACATGCAAAGACATCCTTCAGCCTTCAACTCCTTTCCCGAAGTAAGCTTTAGCACCACCGTTCAACGCCAAAGAACATCGAAGAGGCATGATTCCCCATATGGAGCTTCCTTCCGGTCGATGGGATGTAAGAAGAGAATGCATCCCGATCAAAATAGAAATGACAAGTGGCACCGGTATCCACAAACCATTCCTTCGGGTTGTCCACCAAATGGCTTCAAACACCACCACCGACATGTCAACGTCTATCGATCTCTTTCTTCAACCACATTAGTATTGGACTGCGGTTTTGTTTTCTTTTTCTTTGATCGACGGGCATTCTTCGCTATATGGTTTGGTTTGTCACATTGTAGCAAACTCCTAGAATTTTCCATTGCCGATTTCTTGCCTTTATCATTAGGCCTTTTCTTCGAATTACTTGACGAGCCGTGCTCCATCAAGTTGGCTTTTTTGACTCCATAGGGACAAGATTGGACTTAGAGTCAATCCTCATATTGTCTTCCTCACTCGAGTTTGACAATCGATCCTCTAGTCCCATCTCCTTTCGCTTATGTTTGAGATAATTTTTGAAATCCCTCCAACTTGGAGGCAAGTTCTCAATCAAGGCGGCCACTTGAATGCTTTAAGCAAAGCCATTCACTCAGAGAGATTTCATGTAGGATCAACTGGAACTTCGAACTTGTTCCATCACGGTTTTAGAATCAACCATCACAAAATCCAAGAACTTACCGACAATAAATTTCTTTGTGCAAGCATCCTCGGTTTTGTCTTCTTCTCCAAAGAATCCCACAATTCTTTGGAGTATTTCACAAAGATAATACACATCAGAAAGTGCATCACTAAGTCCGTTTAGGACATAGTTACGACAGAAATCACCCGCCTAGGGGTGTCAATCGTGTCGTGTGTTTCGTGTTCGCTGGTCGTGTTTTTACAGTATTACAGGTGTCCGACACTAACCCGACCCTCAATTGTTTAATTATTCGTGTCAAGATACACGACCGAACACGACCCGCTTATGACACGGATAACCCGACACGACATGAAAACCCGTATAATTTAAACTTGACTAAAAAAAAATAAAAAAATAAGAAAAATTTTAAATTACAAATAAAAAATACATTAAATATTAAAAATTATTAAAAGAATGCATTTAATAATTTTTCCATCATCATATAACCAACTAAAACATCACAAAATATTAAAATAATATATCACTATAAAATTAAATGGGTTACATAAAGTCAATCGTTAATGGCCGGTGGTCGACCCGACCGACCTATTTATTTTTCGTGTTATCCGTGTCCGACCCGATTTTGACCGAACTCGTTAAGGGTTGTACCGCATCGCTAAATTCGTGTTAGGTTCGTGGTCGGGTTATCGTGTCGCGGTCACAAATCGACGCCCCTACCCGGCCCCATGCATCAAACGCATCACGCTTTTTCAAAGATTGGTTTCGCTTCTCAAGAACAACAGGAGCGCCCCTCGGTCGGATATTTCGCGGACTCGGGGTAGTCGGGTAGAACAACATTTTTTGTCGCCACCTTTCTTGAAGTCGAAACCCATGAATTTTTCGGGTTTCTCACTTGAGCGGGAGGGATGATCGGGGTTCGGCTTGTGCTTGCCATCGTGAAGTTCGATAATTGCTTTGCGATTGTTGATTACAATGTTACAATGGTACCGAATCGGGAATGCCTTCAAAATGACAAAGAACAAAAACAAAAGATTACGAGAAAATGAACTAGCTATTACAACTTGTCAATAGAACTTTCTTAAGTCGAGTCCGACGAATCTCTTTCCGCAGCAATTACGCCCCGCGATTGCTCACGATTTGACGTATTGCTTCCAAAGATGAAAACAACTTGCGTCTTACGCCTTCTCGTGGTAGTAGCACCACTAACACGTAAGCACCTTCGAACTAGAAATGTCTCAAGATCGGTTCTTTGGACTTAGTGCGAGTAACGCGGAAGAAGAGTGTATGCTTTTTTATGGAGTAAGAATTGGTGTGTAAAATCGCAATGCACAAACATGTATAAATAGCCAACCATTCCATCTCGGAGGAAAAAACTGGGTAGTGGGCATTAATCACTTGTAACAACCAAGGTGTTACATCCCACTACCGCATAACGAACAGTAGTGGGCTAACTTCAGGTGACCACCACCGCAGAGTTACAACTCCAACAAATACACGAACCGACACCTACAATGGGCTTCACCCATCCGTCACTTGAATACGGGCCAAGCCCATTTTCGAGTGGCAAAACTTTAGTTGACCAGACCCAGGCCCAATAGGGTTGGCCCGCCAAGCCCAATCCCGCCCCAGGCCGAGGCCGGGCCGAGCGGGCGCGTGTGTGGCCCACTTGTGATCATCCACTTGTGTTATAATTTATACAACAAATAACACCGTCTAGTAAATAAAATAGGATAAACTATGATTTGTATTCCATGTGGGATAAGGCAAAAACCTTTTATCTCATTTTACATAATCTTTACATAATGACCATTTATGTTGCTACCTTCGTGTATTAATTTCTCACTCACCGAAATTCGGTTTTGAGAAATAAAAATACTACGAACATCTACTCGAACGTAGATTAATAATATATAATTTAATTCCTCCAGAATTAAATATTTAGCGACAAAGAAAATTTGGTCAAAGTCGGTTCGATACCCACTTTATCAAAACCAAAATTTCTAATATATATATATATATATATACGAGTACTAGAACTTGTGGTTTCCAAAAAAATAAAAAAATTAACTACTAGGACATGTGGCAATAGAAAATAAAAGCCACTTCCACTCTCCATGTTATAAATATTTAAATATATGATATGCACAAATTTAATTAGCAATATCAAACCCATGTTTGTGATTGCAAAAATATAATAGAACTCCTACAATATTGTCCCTAGAAAACTCAGTCAAATTAATTAATGTATTGATCTGGCCCCTAAAAAATGACCGAATTTATTAAGAAAGCATGATATTTTAAGCCTTCAAACACACTCAAAACAGATGCATAAAGCGATAATGTGCAAGTACAAAATAATCTCCCAATTCCCTTAACCCAAACTCTTTCATATATTATGGATAAAAATGATCCCTTTTTCACTATGATGGCTTTTTAAACATTAATTTATAAAAATCGTCCTTGAGACTTGATTTATTTATGGAACCATATATAAATTATAAAGGGTTAAGGACAATATCGCCCCATATTCCATAGAAAATTAAAGGACAATTTTTTTACGCTCTCGGATATTTTTGACTTTTTACGCTCCCCGCTTTTTCGGATAATTTTACACTCCCACCAAATTTTTCGGATTTTTTTACGTTGTTGTTTCATGGTTGTTTGAAACATGTTCATCTAATAAGATTTTCGGTGGAAAAATAATTTACGCTTCTATTATATAATCAATTTTATACTCAAGTCTTATAAAAATAAGAAATATACACATAAAACAAGACATATTAAAACCAAACAAATTGAAAATAATATCGAAACAATATGAATAAAAAACACAATTCAATTTGATCCAATACATAAAACATAAAAAATATGAAAACAACATAACACCATTGAAAACTATATAGAAACAAACCAAAAACAACATAAATAATATAGAAAACATCATATGAACAAAAAATAGCTTAAAATAGGTAAAATGTATTGAAACATCCAAAATTAAATAAAAACAACAAAGAAACATCGTAACAACATTTAAAGCAAAGATATAGAAACAACCAAAAAACAATGAAACAATATATAAAACAACGTATGAACAGGAAAAGAGCGTAAAAGATAAGTAAAAATTGTATTGAAACATCAAAACAATATAGAAACAACCAAGAAACAAATAGAAACAACATCGAAACAACATATATAACATATAAAACAAAACAGAACAAAGAAAATCGAAAAAAAAAAAACGTATAAATAACCAAAAAAAATATGCGGGAGCGTAAATAAGTCAAAAAAGAGTACAAAAGTGATAGGAGCGTAAAGATATTTTTTCCAAAAATTAAAGTATTTCGGCAATTTCTCAATTATAAATACTTCCTTGGTATTTGTCTCTATTTCATAAATTATATATGTTTATCACCTAGCTATACAAAACATATTGATATATCAACAAAAGAGCGATCAATGTTTTCTATTTTATTTTAATGAGAATATACAACACGTGTAATTTTCAATATATAGACAAATATCAAGAATGCACTTTAAAATTAATAAAAATTAGAAAAATAACTTTTTCTAAAATGGGTGAAACGTTAAAATTAACACAAAATAAAATTAAAAAAATCTCTTCAAGTATCATAAATGCCATCAAGAAATACTTCTTGATAGATATGCATCAACTATAGTACTTGGACCCTATTTCAATTATTAACGAAGCACTCTCTTAAAACAAATCATATTAGTACCAGCTGTCTCCTAATGACGTATTAAGAGTGTGTTTAAGCCGATATTTAAAAACCTCAATGACCATAAATAGCATCAAACAAAACTTATTTAATTAACTCAATGGTGACTAGCTTGCATATATCTCCTTAAGAAGTAAGCAAATCCAACACTTGGTAAACAACCATTGGCCTTGCTGTGGCTTTCAAGCTTAAAGAATTAGCCACCCACTTAGTTTATTATTTTTTATTTTTTAATTGGAATAATAAGATAGGTGCTTTAAGTTTATTTTATTGTGTCTAGTGTCTAGTTGCACAAGCCCTAGGCTATACGTGGCCTTTTGTCAATGAAACTTAAAACCTTTCTAGGGAACATTCTAACATTAAATTAATATTCATTAACAATAATTTAATTTTCATTTGATTTTAGCAAGATCATACCATGTCACCTTAGCCCTTGGCAAATCTTTTTATTCTTCAATTGCCCTTGATTCAAGATTTAAAGAATAAAGTATAGAACATATAATAGATTCTGTACTTAACCACCTGTCTATACTGCATAATTGTAATTTGATGTAAATCGTAACATATTAATGTTAGAGTAATTAAATATTAAAAAACTCAATTGTCTAAAAGCTTAAACTTTTAGACTAGACGATTATTCAATATAGGTATCATAGTCGGATCAAATAAAATGTCCCGGAGTTTGAATCTCACGTCACCCATAAAAATGTTCCATGTGTAATAATCATATGCACGTGAGGAAGCGTGTTAGATAATTAAGTATTAAATAACTCACATTTATAATCGCTTAAACTTTTATATGAGGTGGTATTCAACCGTTAGTGACCTGGAAATTCAAAACAAAAAATCTTTGTAAGGGTATTTGGGTAATTTTAACATGTTATTGCGGAATAATAGAGCTAATATTTAAATAGATAAAGAGGTGACAGTGATTATTTGATAAGGACATCAATTTGACTGATGGAATGAAGCAAGCCTAGAGGGTCCAATATAAATATGCAACAAGCACAAGCATCTTATGTCAGGGAATTTAGAGGACAAGTGAAAATAATTACACATAACCTATTACCAAAAAAAAAACATATATAGCTTAATTGGTTTTTATGTCTTGGGGAGTAATGGCTCATGACATGGGATGGGGGGCCATAGAAGAAGGATGGAGAAAGGGGCCTTGGACTGCTGAAGAGGACAGATTGCTGATTGAATATGTGAAGTTGCATGGTGAAGGAAGATGGAACAATGTGGCTAGGCTTGCAGGTACTTTAATTTTAAATGTACAAAAAGGGTTAATTGCAAAACTACCCATAAGGTTTAGTTTAATTACAAAAAAATCCAGTTATATTTTAAAATTACAAATACCACTGAATTGTTTTTAACTTACAAAATTATACTATCAAGAGACGGTATTTCTAATTTTGAAAGATAACTGTTTTTTTTTAATCAGACTAAAACTGTATAGTTTTGTAATTATCTAAAAAAAAGTCATTTACATTTGTTATGCCATTGAGGTATGGTTGTTTAGTAATTTAGTTATATTTAATTTGGATGTTTGTATTTATGATAGGGCTGAAAAGGAATGGAAAAAGCTGTAGATTGAGATGGGTAAACTACTTGAGGCCAGATCTCAAAAGGGGACAAATAACTCCTCATGAAGAAAGAATAATTCTTGAACTACATGCTAAATGGGGAAACAGGTACTAATTTGTAATTTCACACATGAGGGCAGTTTTAAGACAAAACTGCATAAGAAACAAAATTGATCATTTGAATTTTTTTTTTTTTTTTTTTGTGAACACAGATGGTCAACAATTGCTAGAAGCCTACCAGGAAGAACAGACAATGAGATCAAGAACTATTGGAGGACACATTTCAAGAAAAAGACCAAATTGCCCTCGGACAGCCCCGAAAAAACTAAGGCTAGATTACTTAGGAGGCAACAATTTCAATTGCAGCAACAACAACAGCAACAACAGCAGTACGAACAACTCTATCAGCAAGATCAAATAGACATGAAAAAAATCATGTCGTTGCTCGATGAAAACGACAATAGAGTCCCAAGTTTCACTCAGCTGAGGCAAGAAATCGTGTTTCCAAGTGCACCCGACGAGCAAGGACTTATCTATTCGATGATTAATAACTATGCAACCATGCCGGAGGCCTCAAATGAAGATATGATATGGGATGGCTTTTTGTGGAACTTGGATGATTTCCATGGAAATATAACTGGCAAAGCTAATTTCCAGCACAATTTAGCTACTAATTTCTATTGAACCTTCATCTAGTTAATTAAGCTTCTATAGTTTGTATTACAAAAAAGTTGAGAACCAAAGAAGGTTTTCAATTGAGGAGATTAATTATGATTGTCCTGGCGCTTAAGAGCTAGGTTTCTTTCCAGGCTAATAACTTATAGTCTCCTAAGAGTTGTGAAACATGGTAATAGTTACATTTTGTGTTTTCTCATTATGTGTTTGAATAGGCAAGTACTGTTGACTAGTGAGATATTTTTGGCAACGATAATATTTGGTTCACTACCAAAAAATCCGCATTGAAAATAACATGAAAAATCCTCTGGTAAACTTCTCAAAAAAAAAAAAAATCCTCTGGTAAAGTAAATACCAATGGAAAAATTCTGCCTTCAAAAAACTTCGTCGGTAACGCTTTCCGAGGTTTTAACCGTTCGTCGGTATATATAAAGTGTGGTTTGAAAGACGTTACGACGACGTAATTCCGACAGATTATCCGTCGAAAATATTACCGACGGACATCTAAATAAATTTTTTAATTATCCTTACGATTATTCCATCGATAAGTTGGCAACATCGATTTTCTTACATAAATTGCGACGGAATTAGTCCGTCTGTAATTTTTTTTAATTTCTTTTATATATTTAAACATGTGTTGTTATCTAGGAATTATAGTTTTTTCAAGGTATTGCATGCCAAAATTACTCGTAGAACTAGTATTTTCAGATTTTGATGTAAATTAGGAATTGAAAAGTTAATCTTCCCCTTATGAAGCATATAAACCAGTGTCCATAATTCTAAGATCACTAAGACTTCCATTTTGTCCTTATATGTTCCTAGATATCTTATTAATTATTTTTTTTTAGTAAATCAATCTAACTATTGTTTAATTATTTATACTTTTGCACCCACACTCGTAGCCTGAGGTGTACACCTCTTACAGAAATATTGACTCCAACATTTTTCCCATCTCAAAATTATGTGTGTTTTCAATAGAATAAGGACTTGGGAGGTGTTAGACACAGGTTACTGATTTAATTGGGAAGCGTTATAAAACGTGTTTACTTGCAACCGATGAAACACAAGAAAGTGAGGTGAGTCGGATAAAAAATTCAAAAACATCATATTAGCAATTTTTTTATTTATTAACACTGTCAGGCTAGAGACAAGTCTGGGCCATGATGCCTTTCTGTCTCCGTCAGTGTTTACTGGACTATTGGCCATTGGACATCACTTTCTTTAAGTTATATTCCTCGAAGAGAAAGTGTTAAAGACGCATTAAAATTCATGATTGTAACAAATAATTTTTTCACAATAAAATTTTATTACAACAAATCTCTACTACTACTCTTGGGATATATTGAAGGTATGATTATAATAATTTATTTTTGACATTATAAAGGATTAGTCACAAAATATCCGAAATACCCCACATCTATGAAGAAAATTGAAATACCCTTCAAACTAGCTAATTTAATGCGAAAGAAACCAATGGACTCATCCATCTACATGCACCTTAAAAATCTAGAACAATCCCCATTCTTCTACATACTCTAGATTCATGAACTTAAAAATTGCGAAATAACTAATAAAGGCGTGCCCACGCCTTATGCAAAGACATAACTGAAATTCTAAATTATTACTAACAAAATCCTCCCTTAATTTAGAATTTCCTTCTTCAGTCCAAGTCTTGCCCTTAGTCTTCGAAAATCTTCAAACTTCAGCGGCTTTGTGAAGATATCCGCAACTTGATCTTGAGTCTTCACAAACTTGAGTTCCACTTCTTTGTTCGCAATGCATTCTCTAATAAAATGGTACCTCGTATCGATATGCTTGCTTCGATCATTGAACACCGGGTTCTTGGCAAGTGCTTGTGCCGACTTGTTATCAATGCAAATTTCTGTAGCTTCTACTTGAGATAAGTGAAGCTCCTTCAACAATTTCCTTAGCCATATAGCGTGACAAGTACACGAAGTTGCAGCTACATATTCGACTCACAAGTCGACAATGTCACGATAGGTTGTTTCTTGAACACCAAGAAATAGCACAATCACCCATGAAAAATACAAAACCGGACGTCTTTTTCTATCGTCAATATCTCGAGAAAAATCACTATCACGGAGAATCCTTTAAGTGTAAAATCAATAGATGAAGTATAAAACAACCCAAAATCAAGCGTGCCTTTTAGGTAGCGAAGAATCCTCTTAGCAACTTTCATATGGGTAGAAGTAGGAGTTTCCATGAAACGACTCACTACCCCAATCGCATAAAGTATATCCGGCCTTGTACATGTCAAATATCTCAAACTTCCCCAAGACTTTTAAACAAAGTCGGATTTTCTTTTTCTTCATCCCCAAACTTGGATAGCTTCAAACCAGTCTCCATAGGTGTGCTCACAGGATTGCAATCAATCATATTAAATTTCTTCAAAATTTCTTTTGCATAACCAGTTTGAGAAAGAAATATACCTTCCTCCATTTGTTTCACCTCTAGGCCCAAGTAATATGACATGAGGCCTAAATCAGTCATCTCAAACTCAAAAGACATCACTTTCTTGAATTCGTCAAATAAGCTCGGATTATTACCGGTAAAAATTAGATCATCAACATAAAGACAAACGAGCAAAACATCGCCATTATGATAAACTTTGATGTAAAGAGCATATTCATTAGGACAACGAACAAACCCGTTCTCTTGGAAATATTTGTCGATGCGGCTATTCCACGCTCGCGGGGCTTGCTTTAAACCGTATAAAACCTTTTTCAATCTCAAGACTTTGTTTTCATGTCCATCTACGACATACCCCAAAGGTTGTTCAACATAAACCTCTTCTTCAAGATAGCCGACATACCCCAAAGGTCGCTCAACATAAACCTCTTCTTCAAGATAGCCGTTCAAGAAAGCTGATTTAACGTCGAGTTGATAGATTTTCCACTTCATTTGAGCTGCCAAAGAGATGACTAAACGAATAGTTTCCATGCGGGCAACCGGTGCAAAAACTTCATCGTAGTCAACTCCATGTTTTTGCTTGTAGCCCTTGACTACAAGTCTCGCTTTGTATTTCTCTACTTCCCCTTTAGCATTCTTCTTCACCTTGTACACCCATTTGACGCCAATAGCGTCATGACCCTTGGGAAGAGTGGTTAATTCCCAAGTATGGTTTTTCTCAATCGAATTAATCTCCTCATCCATGGCTTTTCTCCATCGTTTATCATGTCTTGCTTCATCAAAGGTTAGAGGCTCACTATCTGCAAGAAGACAATACAATTCATCATTGTCAAGAGAAACTTCATGAGATCTTTCATATATGTCATCAAGACTTCTCATTTTTAGTGGCCTTTCACTTGAACTTTCTCCATGAGTAGGTGATGGAATTGGAGAAGGAAGTGGTGTAGAATTCTGTTCAAGCTCCATATCGTCTTGTTCTCCAAAATAAGGAAGAAAATCATAAGACTTTTCTTCTTGAGCTTCCCAATTCCACGTGGCTTCTTCATCGAACTCAACATCACGGCTAATCACGACTTTTCCATTGTTCGGGTTGAACAACTGATAACCTTTTGAATGATAATCATATCCAACAAACGCGTGCTTGACACTTCGATCATCAAGTTTGGATCTCTCTTGGTGGGGAACTTGAACATAAGCAATGCTTCCAAATACTCGCAAATGATTGACATTAGGATTCTTTGCGTTGAATGCTTCTTGAGGTGTTTGATTTTTGACATTCACCGTCGGTGAACGATTTGACAAATACACCGCACATGATACTTGACCCAGCCCACAACTCCTTGGGCATATTTTTAGCTTTGAGCATACATCCGGCCATGTTAAGAATGGTTCTATTCTTCCTCTCGCGACACATTACATTGTGGTGATCTAGAACTGTCATAGGACGAATTCCATGAGTTACACAAAACTCACCGAATTCCCTTGAAGTGGTCGCCTCCTCTATTGAATCTCAAAGCTTTGATTTCATAGCCACTTTCTTTTCAACAAGTGCCTAGAAATTTTTGAAAGTAGCAAAGGCTTCGATTTTTGCTTGTAAAGTAAACCCAAGTCTTTAATTTGAAATCATCGATAAAGAGTATAAAATATTTACTCTTACCAAGTGATTGTGGAGTAATTGGTCCACACACATCCGTATGAACAAGTTCAAGCGGCTTGGTCGCTCTCCATGTTGCTTCTTTTGGAAAACTCTTTCTTGTATGTTTTCCGACAAGACATGCTTCACACAAATGATTGGGAAGGTTAATTGAAGGCATCCCTCTCACCATATTATTTTCTCCCATCGCTTTAAGAGCTCCAAAATTCAAATGCCCAAATCTCATGTGTCATTGCTATGCTACATCTTATACATTAGCCTTCAAACACTTTGCATCAATTGATTTCATGTTCAATTTGAACATCCTATTCTTTGACATAACCACTTTAGCAAGCAAATTGGCATTCTGATCTCGTAGCCAAAGACAATTGTCTTTCATGAGAATCTCATACCCATTTTCAAGAAATTGACCCAAACTCAAAATATTACTTTTCAATTTAGGCACATAATAAACATCGGAGATCAATTTATGGTTGCCATCTTTTGAAGAAATGAGAATTGTACCTTTCCCTTGAATATGGATATTTGAGGAGTCTCCGAAAAAAACATTACCTTTCACCTTCTCATTTAACTCTACAAACTTTTCTCTATATCCGCACATGTGGTTGCTAGCACCATTATCCAAGTACCATGGGATCGTTGTTGTCATTCTCGTCATCTTTGATTATTAACAACAACGTCGACTCTTCCACTTCTTGCTTATCGTCAACAAGATTGGCATTTTCTTTAGCATCGTAATTATTTTTGCGGCACTCCCGTGCAAAATGACCAAGTCTATGACAAATGTAACATTCAATTTTAGACTTGTCATACCTCCTTTCATTTGATCTTTGATAATAGTCTCGCCCTCTTCCTCTTGCTCTTCCACGGCCTCTTTGTGATGGTTGGTTTCTTTTTCATTGTTGGAGCTGTCTCCTTTGTCTCTTCCAAGCCTATTTTGGTTATTTTCACGACCTCTTCCTCGTTCATAACCTCGTCCACGTCCACGCCCTTTGAAGTTATTTTTTTTCGCATCATTTCTCAAAGTAGCTTTAACTTTGAGAACTTGCTCCAATGGCTCGTCTTGTCTCCTCTTGATCTTTTCTTCATGAGCTTGTAGAGAACCCTCCAATTCTTCAATGCTCATAGAATCTAGATCTTTCGTCTCCTCAATGACACACACAATATAATCAAACTTTGGAGTCAAGGAACGAAGAATTTTCTCCACTACGCGTACATCTTCGATTTTATCTCCATATCTCTTTAATTGATTCACAATGACTTTCACCCTTGAACAATAATCCGAAATCGCCGATTCATTCATCTTCAAAGCTTCAAAATCACCCCCTTAGTGATTGAAGTCTCACCTTCTTCACTTTATCAACACCTTGTAGAGATTTTGCCAAAATCTCCCAAGCCTTCCTTTGAAGTAGTAGTGTCGGCTACCTTCTCGAACATCGAATCATCCAAACATTGATGGATGAGGGTGAGGGCTTGTTGATCCTTCTTCTTTGTCTTTGACAAAGTATCATTCTCGGTTGGATATAACATAGCTTCATTTTGAGGCTTCTCATATCCCTTCTCTACGACCTCCCATACATCTTGGGAGCCAAGCAGAGCTTTCATTCGTAGACACCATTTTTCATAGTTTTCTTTTGTGAGATGAGGGAATTGGAATGAAGCTACTCCATTGTTTACCATCTCAAAGGATTATATGGCTCTGGATACACTTTGTTAGAAAAATGAACTATATAAAAGATAGAAGACAATTTTAAGAGGAAGAGGAATTTTATTAACTTGATGTCTTGCAAAATTCTAAGTACATATGTATATTTATAGATGCATAAAAGACCCTTCAAACTAGCTAATTTAATACAAGAAACCAATGGACTCATCCATATACATGCACCTTAACCAATCTAGAACATTCCCCACTCTTCTACATACTCTAGAATCATGAACTTAAAAATTGCAAATCAACTAATAAGGCGTGCCCACGCCTTATGCAAAGACATAACTGAAATTCTAAATTATTACTAACAAAATCACAAAGACCCCATTGATATGAATTCCAATTTTGCAAATTACGCATATTGAGAAGAGTATTTGTAAAATAATAAATTTCTCAAAGGGGAACTTATAATTTAGAAAAAATGAGAATTTTTATAATTAGGCTAAACCTCAAGAGTAGCGTTTGTAGTTTAGCCATGCTCGATACGTGTATGTGTTTAGCCCATGCATCCAGTCAATATTATTTATGTATATGGTTGGTCAATGTACTAGAACTAATAAGGTTCTTGTGGACATATGAGTCCATTGTTTTACAAAGCATTAATTGGGAGATGGTTTGAAGTGTGTGTATCTTTAATTACCCCCTTGTACTTACCATTTTCTAGACAACAAAGTGATAAAGTTCACTTCCTAAACCATGTTAGAACTATATAGTACAACTCTTACCTTTATTGTTGCGAAAGTGAGAGAAAACTCGTTTCTCTTGTAACTCTGCATGTATCTACAATTTAGAGAGCTAATGTTAGAAGATCGTTCGTTTTCGACTCTTGATCATAATCGTAGGCAACTTGTGTTGAAGACATAATTAATCCGACCAGTACTTACCCCGCGACTTGTCCATTCACATACCAAGGTCTCCAATCATCAACGACGGACAAATTGAGTTGTCGTATCCATTTTAAGGTAGCCAAGTAAGGCACCGTAATGTCATGATCACCGCTGTTAAAGAGTAGCATAAATTAGGCAACATTATTTTAACTTAAAGGTAATTAATGGTCTGTACATACCTGTATACCAAAGCTTTATATTTTTTCTCAGAAAGAAGCTGATGATATGAAACAACACTTTCCACATTGTATTCATAAAGTATACTCTTGTTACACTTTTTCCACTCTTTAATAGTTCCCTGAATGTCATAATTAAACCATATATATCAGACCAACTAATCTATTTTTCTTTCTTCATTGATCTTTTTGCAAGTAATCAAAGTTATCACTACTAGTTATTCTTAATGAACCTTTCTGACATAGAAAGCATCTTGAACTGCTGGATTATTTGCCCATGCGTAAGACATAAAATAGTTCATATGATCCTGCAAATAACAAGGCCATATCATAATCTACTTTCTTAGAGAGATTGAAGTACATTGATACAGATAGAGATTAAGAAAGTGATTTACACGGCATAACGTTTTCTGTTGCTTGGATGGGAGGAGAATGCCAAACCATTCATCTTTGGAAAACATAACACCCCTGTTCTCTATTCCGGTCTCATCACATGCTTTTTCTAGTATATTAAAATCGGACAGATCACACGTGCACTGCAGCTCCAACAATTACACATTTAGGGTAAGGTAAATTACAAAACGTACCCCTGCAATTTAGCTTAATTACAAAAAACTCTAGTTATCTTTCAAAATTACAAATACCTTCTAAGGTATTACAAACATGCCCTTGAGGTTTGTATTTGTTCAACAAATAAATACCTCTCTCTTGATAGTGCAATTTTTAAGATATAAACAGATGCCAAGGGGGTATTTTGTAATTTTGAAAGACAGCTGGGTTTTTGTGTAATTAGACTCAAAAGTTTTTGCAGTTAAATGATAAATGCATGCATCTTACGTCATCGATAAGTTCAAGAGCACGAATGCATTGCACGTTACTTGGATCAGGATCGACGTATTGCCCAAAACAGCTGCTTTTGGCTGACTGAGATTCACAACAACTTTGTTGAGAGAATGCATCTCAGTTCATTTTATCTTAAAACTTGTTCAATTAATAAACATTCTGAAACACCTATGTGTAAATGACATTCAGTTTTATTAAATGATTCTTTGTAACTACTATATATATGATACGGAATTATGGATGGTTGGAAGGAGAGTTACATTACCTCAAAATACTCATTTGATATAAGTGCCATCCCATGAGCATATGGGATTTTCTCGTTTTTGTCTATGTATTTATCGGTTATGGGGTTGCCAACCGAGTATCCCTGATTCAGTTCAGTAGATAAATTCCTCATAGGCATATATTTTTAAATTTGAAGAGTAATAATCTGAACTGCTCGAAAAGAAATTTCACCCGGAGTGACATTCGTGGCTCTAGACCTGCCTCATTACCTACAATATATTACATCGTATTTCGATTGAGATTTTGGTAATATTAAGTTAAACATTTGTGATAAATTAGTTTCATAAACTACGACGTACCCTTTGATATTTCCAAACGACTACTGGGATTATCATCCCACCATACGAATCACCCGCGATATATAGGTCGTTCGTAATAAACACAGGATGACTTAACAGCCACTGCATTTTATTAAAATCATTATATTTTTCTCTTTTTTTTTTTGTGTGTGTGTGTGTACATATCAAGGTCTTTTAATGGATTAATTTCAGACAACAGAAACTATTATTCCTTAACCTTGTATATCATGTCAAGGAAATGAAATGTACCTTCCTCAAAAATGTGTATGTATCTTTTGCAGATAATTTGTCTGATGTATAACAACTATCTGCTTGAGTTGCATACGAAAATCCAGTACCAACAGGTGCATCTATGAATATCACATTGGCTATCTGAAAAAAACAACACTTGATAATTTTAGTCGAAACCTGGTTTGGTCGAACCTAAGCTGAATCACATGACTAGTGTAGTTAAAATGTGATCTGCTTGGAGCCTGGCCAAAAAGGTTTCAACTAGAATATCACCCCTAACGTTAGGCAAAATTGCAAACTTGGTCCGTTAAATTGGTCCCTTTTCGGATTTGATCCAGTTTTAAAACTTATTTCAATTTACATCCGCTAACTTTTAAGATTATGCACATTTGGTCCTCTCAGCCGGAAATTGATGACTGGATGGATGTCAGCAATTGATCGATGAACCAATTTCCGGCAGAGAGGACCAAATGCATGTGCAAAATTCTAAAAGTTAGCGGATGTTGCCAAAAGTTTTAAAAAGGGGACCAAATCCGAAAATAGGCCAACTTATTTGACCAGTTTTGCAATTTTGCCCGTAACGTCAAGTACGTGCTTATATATATATAACGTTAAAAATAATTGATTGTTGAATTAAAATTGGTAAATTTGAACCTTGGTCCATGAATATGGCCTAAGAATGAAGGATGGCAGGCTTCCATTAAAAGATGAAGGATCAAAAGCTATAGGCCCTACACAAAATATTTAAATAAATCATCAAATTCATCATAAATGATAAGAACTACATCACAGCACCAATTCATCAAAAAGGGTCACGCCAAGAAAATTTCGGACAATGTCAAAAATAAAACAAAAATAATAGTGTCAACCACTATAACACATAGCTATCCGAAAATTACAAATACCATTTTGATATAAAAACCAAATTGATGAAATGGTGTCAATATCTCTAAATACTAATAGCAGATGAAATGGTTGGGGGAATTGATGAAACATTAATGATCCAAATCATTTAAAAAAAAATTAAAATGAATAAATAGAAGACAATAGATACCAATTTCAAAAGCAAGACCACATAAGCCAGAACAACCAGGGCCACCGGTGAGCCAAAGAACAAGTGGGTCTTCATTTGGGTTTCTTTCTGATTCAATGAAATAGTAAAATAGCTCTATTTCTTCATTTTTACCCACACTAACATATCTGCACAAATTAAAACACACTCAAACTCAATAAAACGAAGAAAAAAAAATAGTTGGAGATGGAGAAGATAGTAAATTAATTAAACTGACTCACCCAGTTTCAAGCTTGAAAGGTAAATTACCATAATACCCTGGCAGAGTCTTCACAATTGATTGTGAGGCAGCCGATTGGAAGATAAACATTAGAAGCAGCCATGATGATATCCAAGTTTCCAACTTTGTGAAGTTCATCATATATTTTGGCTATGGCTGCTTTTATTAAAAAAGAAAACTAGAAAGGTGGAGATATTTGCTTTTCTCTGTGCAGAATGGCTATGGCTGCGGCTACTATTGTGGTAAGGAGAGAAGAGTTGTGGTGGGTAGGTGGAAATTATAATTTAGTATTCACTCATTCATTGATCTATGAAGTTTTGTTAATTTTTTATGGATTCCTAATAATTAAAATAATCTATTTTTTTTTCTTGTTTATTTAAATATCGTATATATTTCAACTTGTTTATTTGAGAGTGTTTACTTAGCAATAGAAAGACTTTCTTTGGTCTGAGTTTGTGCATGCTAAATATGTAGGGGGAATGCGTGATATACTTGCTCTTTGCTTGTCTTATCATAGTCCTACTTGGAAAATATTATGTAAAACTAGGAAGTTTGTGTCTCAACATATTTCATGGTCTCTTGGCTTTGGCCTTTGGGTCTATCAATTTTTGGTACTATTTCATTGCCCTTTGCAGAATCTGTAGATTCATATCTCCCAAGATCAGGATGACAAGATTTTTCTGGAAATCTTCCATTGATGGCACAATCTCATTGTCTTCTGCTTGGAATACTCTGAGACAATCCACCCTTCTCAATTCTCTTTTTTTCTTTCTTTTTTCTTTTTTAAATCTAAATCCCCTTCTTACACCATCAATTGCTATCTTTCTTGGAGGTTACTTCAAAATAGAGTCCCTGTGGATACCATCATGCAAGCAAGAGGAAATGTCATTGGCCTTACAGTGTTGGTGCTGCACTGTATCTAACCATAATATTTCTTCTGATTCTGAAATTATAATCCATTTATATGTGATCAATCCCCAGGTGCAACAAGTATGGAAACATTTCTCCAGTGTGATGCTGCTTTTTAGGGCAGATCACTCAAAGTCAACGGTATAGCTAATCCTCCTTTCTGAGGGGGAAGTCTTCAAGTCTTCTTCTCCGGAAGCTGGAAAATCTTTCGACTGGGAACTTGCCTGCACACGTACGCAAACGTTAGAGGGGTCCCTGGGGGTTCCCTAGGGAGGCCCCTCTGTTCGCCTTATTTTTTAGCTTCACCGCAAGTGTACGGTGCAGTTTATAGAATAGGGTTAGCAAGTTTTTGGCGCCGTTGCCGGGGACTAATTAAATTTTTAGTACTAATATTGCGATAAATAGAATTATTTATAATTTAGAATTTTTTTCCTTTCTTTTATTTTTGTTTAATTTTACTTCTACTATGTTTGACTTATTTTCTTTAGTTAGTCCAGGTAGTGCATGAACACTCGCTCGAAGCAAGGAGAATTAGCACCGTTCATACCGGAGGTTGAGGCTTTTGCTAGGCGAATTAGTGCGGCTACTAAACGGACGAGAAAGATAGCAAGAACAAGCTATGGCAGGCGTAGAGAAGATAACAACAGAGGCAATAACGAGTCGACAACGGAGGTAACAAGCTGGGCAATAGGGTCAACGCCGAGTTACCGATTTACCGGGGTTCCGGCGGTTCGGCGATCCCAAAGAAGAAGAGATTCGCGATTACTTTCGCCCACATACCAATCGCAACTATGGTGGAATTGCCATTGTCCCAATCAATGCGAATAACTTTTGGTGAAGCCAAGATCGATCTCGATGGTGCGAGAATCGATTTGGGGGTTTCGCCCGAGGATCCCAACTCTCATCTTGCGAATTTCACACGATTTGCAATACCATCAAGATGAATGGGGTGATCGATGATGTTATACGTCTTCGCCTATTCCCTTTCTCTTTAAGGGATAAGTGCTAGAAACTGCCAGCACCGTAACTCGGGAGTGTGAATAAGGGATGAGCCGAGTCGAGGTTTGTTTAAATACTTTCCACCAAGTAAGACACTCTGACTCAAAAGCGAGATCACTCGATTCAGCAGTTTGACTCACGAGCCCTTGTATGAGGCCCGGGAGAGATTAAAGGGATTTATTGAGGAGGTGCCCGCAACATGGATTTCGAGGATCGCCAGCCCGCTTACAATGGGTTGATGGGCACCCCAGGTCGTTTGTAGATGCCGCAACACGATTCCCAGAAGATGCATTCAATTTGTTGGAAGAGATGGCCATGAATAGATATCGGTGGCCCTCCGAGAGGACTAATGTGAAAAGGGTGGCGGTTACCGATTCGAGATCCATTAAGGAGTTGACTCGGATCGGATCAGATCGACAAATCAATTGAGTCAATCGACGAAGGCAAATGAGGGAAACGCGGGTGCAAGTAATAGGGGAGTTCCTCAGATCCGATGGAGGAAGCAAATTATGTTAATAACCGAGAATTTCAACAATTTTTGAACAATCGGACTCCCACTCATTACCATCGGGTTTGAGGAACCACGAGAACTTCTCCTACGCAAACACGAAGAATGTGATGCAACCACCACCAGGGTTTAATGTGACAAACGGTGTCATAAATGCTGAGGCTAAGCCAACTATGGAGGATATTTTCACCTCGTTTATGAGTGAGACGAGGAATGTAATCAATAAGAATGAGGCGAAGTTGGATAAAATCGAAAACCATGTCACACAATTGGGGTCCCAAATGAAAAATCTCGAAACCTAAATTGGCCAAATAGCTACGATTATTGGTGGGCAGCATCAAAAAAGCCAATTTCTAAGCAACACTGAGGTTAATCCAAAGGAGCAGTGTAAAGCCATTCGTCCGAGGAGTGGAATGGAATACGAGGGCCGAAAATATCAAAAATTATCGAGCAGACGCAGAGGAGCAGCGGCCCGTGCGCCTTTAGGGGCAGCGATTATTGCTCCGGGAGATGCGGAAACTGAAGTAAACGGCAATGTTGAGGCCGAGAAAGGAGTTGAGGATCATCTTGCTGAACAAAAAGGGGCTGAGAAGCTTAATTCCTCTAACCCCGATATTTCTAAACTTAATGTTCCCCTTCCTTTTCCCCAACCTTTTCAAAGAAAAATTTAGATGCGCAATTTGCTAAGTTTTTGGATAAATTTAAGAAACTGCATATTAACATTCCTTTTGCAGACGCATTGGAACAAATGCCCAATTATGCTAAATTTTTGATGGATGTTATGTCAAAGAAGAGAAAGATGGTTTCGAGACAGTCAATAACCGAGGAAGAATGCGGGCGATAATCCCAGAGGAAACTATCACGAAACTAAAAGATTCGGGAGTTTCACTATCCCCTTGTGCTATTGGTGATGTTTTCTTTAAGAAAGCACTTTGTGATTTAGGAGCGAGTATTAACTTGATGCCCTTATCCATTTTCAGGCAACTTGGATTGGGAGAGGTCACCTTACAACTCGCGGACCGATCACTCACGTATCCGAAGGGAATCATCGAGGATGTGCTTGTCAAAGTAGATAAATTCATATTCCCTGTGGATTTTTGGTCTTTGGATATGGAGGAGGACAAAGACGTCCCTTTGATACTTGGGCGTCCATTCCTAGCTACTGGGAAGGCCTTGATAGATGTGCAAAAGGGAGAGCTCACATTACGGGTTAATGATGAGCATGTTTTATCTACTATCTATAAGGCACTTCAATTTCATGATGGTGTTGAAAGTTGTAGTTTCATAGACATAGTTGAGTCTTGCATTGATGGCTATGCGGATCATACATTGTTTAGAGATGATTTAGAGTTTGGTTTGACACATTCGTGTTCAACATCAAACATGATGATTGATTATGATAACCAAGACTTGTATGATTGCGTTTGTGCTTTAGATAACATGCAGTAGCTACCGAGAAGCGCGAGAGGCGCGCACACATAGAAAAATGTGCGGGAGTCCGTTCTACAGGGGCGCACGACCCGTGCTACAGAGCACGCCCAGGTCATACGCATGGACGCAGGAGAAGATTAAAAACCTGAAGAGCGCACGGCCCGTGCGTCTAAGCACGGGCAGCCCGTGCGCATGGTCAAAGAAAAAGACGAGAAACCTGAAGAGAGCATGGCCCGTGCGTCTGAGCACAGGCAGCCCATACGCCCACTCGAGAGCCCACTTCAAACCCGTAACTCAAACCCTTGCCCGAGCATCTCAAATATGCATTCCTTGGAGCAAATAACACGAATCCCGCAATCGTATCATCTCTTTTAACTTCAGTTCAACTCGATAAATTGCTTAGGGTGTTAAGAAAACATAAGTCAGCGATAGGTTGGTTAATCTCTGATTTAAAAGGCATCAGTCCATCGATTGTTGCATAAAATTAGAATGGAAGATGTCTATAAACCTTCGGTGCAAAATCAAAAGAGATTAAACCCTATAATGCAAGAGGTTGTTAGAAAAGAGGTTTTAAAATGGTTAGATGTCGGAATCATTTATGCTATTTCTGATAGTTCATGGGTAAGCCCGGTACAAGTGGTACCAAAGAAATGGGGGATGCCGGTAGTTAGAAAAGAAAGTGATGAGCTTATTGCAACTAGAGTAGTTACTGGGTGGCGTATTTGCATTGATTATAGGAAGTTAAATGATGCTACTCGCAAAGATTACTTTCCCTTCCCTTTATAGATATGATGTTAGATCGCTTGGTGGGATATGATTACTATTGTTTTCGATGGTTATTCAGGTATAACCAGATCATGATTACCCGGAAGACCAAGAGAAGACAATATTTACATGTCCCTATAAGACGTTTGCATTTTGCGAATGCCATTCGGACTATGTAATGCACCCAGAACTTTTCAAATGATGCATGATGGCTATCTTTCATGATTTTATTGAGAAAATAATGGAGGTTTTTATGGATGATTTTTCTGTGTTTGGAGACTCATTTGATCATTGCTTGGATAATCTTTCTCTAGTTTTGCGGAGATGCGAGGAGACTAACCTTGTTTTAAATTGGGAAAAGTGTTATTTCATGGTACGTGATGGCATTGTGTTAGGCCAGGAGTCTCTTCTCGCAGGTCAGAAGTTGATAGAGCGAAGATCGTTGCAATTGAGAAACTCCCACCTTCAACAAAACGAGAAGGCCATTAGAAGCTTTTTGGGGCACGTTTGGATTCTACATAAGGTTCATTCGTGACTTTTCTAAAATCACTAAACCTTTGAGTCGCTTATTAGAAAAAGATATTGCTTTCAATTTTTCCGATGACTGCTTTGTGCTTTTGAGATTCTAAAGAAGGCTTTGGTGTGATACTAATTCTTGTAGTTCGAATTGGAGTCAGCCCTTTGAGTGATGTGCGATGCAGTGACTTTGCGGTTGGGGCTATTTTTGGGCTAGAAAAAGACAAGTTGTTGAGCCATCTATTATGCGAGCGAGAACTTTAGACGCCTTGACAAAACTACACCACCACGAAAAGGAAATCGGGCAATTGTGTTTGCATTCGATAAGTTCCGATCTTACTTGATTGGAACTAAGACGATAGTCCACGCCGACCACGCGGCGATAAAATATCTATTCGACAAGAAAGATGCCAAACCGAGACTGATTCATTGGATCCTTTTGTTGCAAGATTTTGATGTGGAAATTCGAGATAGAAAGGGTTGCGAGAACGTGGTAGCGAGATCACTTGTCCAGGTTGGAGTACAAGAAAGATTAGAAAGAGGGCAAGAGAGGCAATTAAGGAGGAATTCCCGATGAACAACTTCTAATGTTACAAAGCTAAATTCCATGGTATGCAGATTTTGTTAATTATTTGGTTGCGGCGGTCATGCCTCACATTTATCTTCCTATCAAAAGAAGAAGTTCCTCCATGATGTCAAGTTCTACATGTGGGACGACCCCCTTGCTCTTTAAGTGGTGCGCAGACACTATCATCCGACGATGTGTGCCTCAAGAAGAGTGGGAGGGAGTTCTACAAAATGCCATTCTTCACTTT
This sequence comes from Rehmannia glutinosa, assembly GCA_016081115.2. NCBI lineage: Eukaryota > Viridiplantae > Streptophyta > Magnoliopsida > Lamiales > Orobanchaceae > Rehmannia > Rehmannia glutinosa. The sequence goes on from JABTTQ020002636.1 coordinate 241,845, forward strand.
CCGGGGGGACACTGGGCCGACACGCATCTGCGGCAAAGGTATTGCAAAGTGGTTTTATCTTGGCCTACATTATCTAATGATTGCTATTTATATGTGCGGAGATGTGATAGGTGCCGGCGGACGGGAACATCTCGAGACGACATGAGATGCCCATGACCAATGTGATGGAAGTCGAGCTCTTTGATGTGTGGGGATTGACTTTATGGGTCCCTTTCCATCTTCTTTGGGTTATCGACATTCTACTTGTAGTGGAGCACGATATCTCGATGGGTTGAGGCGATTCCGGACAAACCAATGATGCACGAGTAGTGCTTAAATTCCTAAAGAAAAATATATTCACTCGGTTTGGAACCCCGAGAGCTTTGATTAGCGACGGGGATCACACTTTGTGAATCAATTGATAAGCACTTTACTTGCGAATCACGGGTCAAGTACAAGGTGGCATTAGCTTACCATCCGCAAGCAAACGGGCAAGCAGAGGTAGCCAATCGCAAGATTAAGCAAATCTTGGAGAATACAGTAAATATAAATCGCAAGGATTGGGCCATGAAGTTAAATGATGCGTTATGGGCATATCGGAATGTGTACAAGATAATTATGGGCACATCACCAAGTATCGATTAGTATTCGGGAAATCGTGTCACTTGTCCGTAGAATTGGAGCATAAGGCATTTTGGGTTGTGAAGAAGTTAAATTTTGACTTCCAAGCAGCGGGTGAGAAGAGGCTCTTGCACTTAAATGAGATGGATGAGTTCCGGGATGAAGCTTATGAAAATTCCCGGATCTACAAGGAACGAACCAAAAGATGGCACGATCAAATGATAAAGAAGAGAGAGTTTTTACAGGGTGAACAAGTTCTTTTGTTTAACTCGCATCTTAAACTCTTTAAAGGGAAAACTTAAGTCTCGATGGTGGTAGTTTGTGATAAAGAAGGTGTTAAATCCTCCCAGGGAATAGTGGAAATGTTGAGCCGAGATGGGGAGACGTTCATGGTGAATGGCCGAGGATCAAACATTACCTTCATAGAGATCAAAAGGAGGAGGTGGCACGCCTCACTTTGGCTTGAGCCGCATCGAGTAAACAGCGTCAAGCTATAGGCGTTAAATTTAGCGCTTGTTTGGGAGGCAACCCGGTTTCTTTCATTTTATTTCTTCCATGTTTTCTTGGTTTTTTTCCTTTTCTAAGTTAGGATTTCTATGCTTTCATTGGTTAGGATTTTCTTGCTTTCCTTATTAAAAAAAAATTGGAAAAAATCGAAAGTGAAGTGCGGTACCCAACACGGACGGGCGTGCACATTGCGCACGGCCGTCGCGGGCACCAAGACTTGATAATGAATTTGTGGCACCCAAGACGGGCAGCCCGTGCGCGCTTGCGCCACGGCCATGCGGTGCCGATTTTGATGCGATGTTCGACCCCAAGACGGGGCCGTGACGTCTCGGCCGCCAAGACAGGACTTAAGACGCCAAGCAGGGTCACTTTTTTTCACAAAACCTCTCTCTCTCTCTCGCGCGGAATTTCCCATACAAGCACCCTCTCAAAAAATTTCCATAAATCACTTGGATTTCTTTGCCAAATCACTTCCCACACTACTCCCACAAGATTTACACACTTAAAATTGCTTTGAAACGAGGATTTGAGTAGAAGGAGCACCTAGGGTTTCAATTTGCACCTCTTTCCGAATTTTCGAGATTTAAGGTATGAATTTCACTTTTTGTTTCGAATTTTTGAGGATTATGGATTAGAGTTCTTATATGGTGCATGTTTGATGAATTTGCCATGATTTGGCTTTTGATTTTTCTATGAGGCATTTTATCGAACACCTAGTGGGTTGTTGAATTAGGATATTTGTGGTTGATTATTTGATGAATTGTACATGAGCTTGATTATTTAGGGTGTTAGTGACTAGGATTCTCTGCAATTACATTGTTAATTGGGTTTGGAAGTTTAATTGTTGATTAGATTGTAGGATGAGGCACTATGCCGTATTTGGATTGGTGTATGTAATTCATCGCTTTCTTGTTATACTTGGCACGCACGTATTCTCACAATTGTTTTGCAGGTACTAACTCGAACATATGGTTGAACCAAAGGAACCGACAAAACCGAGGTAGATGAGGATGGGGGGCTTGCCGCACGACAGCTGACCACACACCCGGATAGCCCCGAGGCTTATGGGCTCACTCGACAGAGAACGATGAACTAGATAGGTGGAACAAAGGGTTGATCACTCGTGCTTTCGCGCCAACACGATATGCCGATGATGATTGTACCCAAGCTCTTGGGATACATGAGGAGGTTTGGCGGATGTTTGAACGAGTGGGGTGGACCGCGCCTTCATGCAAGCGGTGGCCAACATTTAAGATACTAGCGCTCGAGTTCCGAAAGTGGAGATTACGGAGACGCGAGCAAACAATGAGCCCAGAAAATTTGTTTCGATTGGGCAACGTGTGGAGGCACGTCACTATCGCCCAACTTAACGAGATTTTTGGGTACCGTCTAACGCCCCTTTAGGACCGCGATGAATTATAGCCGAGTATAATTTCGGGCGCTTGTTGGTGAGACGCCAAAGACCGCCCAATGCTATATGCGGCACGACGCGTCAAAAACTTCGTCGTCGAAACCCCATCTTCCGCTACATCCAAAAGAACGGCTCACTCGGTGTAGTGTATGCTCGACACAACAACGAGGGTGTGCAAGCTAGGGAGATATACCTACTTTGGTGTATGCTCACCCGCACCTCTTACAACATGGCGGCTCACTTTGTGGAACACGCCGTATATATTTCCAAGCAGGAAGCGGGGACAATACTAATTGGGGGAATGTTAACCCCCATTGCTCAACATTTTGGGGTTGATATGCGCAGAATGGAGCCGATAGCGGGCAGTCGGAGCATCAACATGAATGCCCTCCGCACCATGAAGATCATAACAGACGAGGAGAACATCCTCTATTTTCAACAAAGGGTTGGACCGGCCTTCCCCCTTCCTAACCCGCAGCTCACAGCTGTGGTGAAGAATGAAATTAATTGGCTCATGAACTCTGAGGCCCATATCGAGTCATGGAAGGCCTGACTGCAAGGAAAAGGAGGAGGGTAGCAGGGTTACCCGATGAAGAGGATTTGCCGATGGAGGCAAGGGAATATGATCGGCAAGAGATGGGCTTTGAGCAGGACTTCCAGCAGGGAGGATTCGAGCACGGCTTCCCACAGGGGAGGCCCGACATTCCAGAGAGCTCCCACCAAGGTGAGGAGCGTGGGGGACATGATTATCAGGATAGACTTTATGCTCTTGAGGAGAGCATGCGACAACACAGGGATGATTTCCGACATCACCAGGATGATTTCCGACAGTACCGAGATGATTTCCGGCATCACCAGGAGGAGTTCCGTGCTTTCCGAACAGAGCAGGAGCAGAGGTACCAAGCCCAGGAGCTGAGGTACCAGGCCTAGGAGCAGCGGGAGTTGGAGATGTTGCAGATGATGCATCAGATACAAATGTGGCACATCTCCCAGGGCCACTTTCCGCCACCACCCCCACAAATGAACAGGTCTTTTCACACTTTTCTTTGAAATTATATCTTCCCTTCTATGCGCTATAATTTCATTCAAGTTTTGGGGAGAGGTAGTAATTTTATTGAAGGGTGGGGTGTTTTTGCATTCATGTAGTTGCATTTAGAGCATGTAGGTTGCATTGCATTAGATGTTTATTTTTTATTTTAGCACATTTATTGCTTTAGCACGTTTAGTGCTTTCTTAGTTGTTTAGGGAGTGAGTTGACCGCTATTGTGTGCTTGTTGTGATTTTGGGAGCATATGTTGAACAATTTATGTTGTTTTGAATTGGGTGTTGAGCGTGAGTTGACTGGGTTGAGAATAAATGATATGGAGCATGTGAATATTGGAATCATGGGTGATATACTTTGAATTACACACTTACAAGCCTGTGAGCTTCTTGAGCCTTTCTGCTTTTATTATATGCAGTCTTGTTTGTTGATTAGTGTGTCATTCATGTTGGTTTGAATTCTAGAACTTGCTCGTATCTCCGTCGAAGTCACATGTTGTATGCGATTTATGAAAATGATTTTAGGCCATTTTTGTTAAGCCTTTCAAGTTTTTTTGCCTACCTTATGATGTTTGATTTCCCTAGTTAGCCAATTTGAGCCTATTGCCTGAATTTTTTATAGCCGCATTTCAAGCCTTAAGCCTTAACTTGAAATATCATTACCACGAGCTTGAGCGTATAGCATTGAGTAAAGGGTTGAATGAAAGGGTATTGAGAAGTTAGAAAATGGTGTATATATTGGGTGATTGGGAATAAAGGAAGAAAAGGAGGAGAAGGAAGAATACTCACAAAGAGTCGGAAAAAAAAATGAGCTGCAAAAGTGAGTTAGCCGTACACATGAACATATAAATTTGAAAATTGTGATGTAAGGCGTAGAAGAATAAATTGTATGAAAAAGAAGGAGAAATAGAGATGTGATAGAATAAAAGGTGATTGAGGTGCATAGTTGATTTGAATAAGAATAATTTTTGAGAAAAACGATGTGCTTACCAATCTATACGCTTGAGTTTGAGTCACTTTATCTATATTTCCCTACCTTAACCAAAGAGCCTTCATTACAACCATAAGCAAAGTCCTTTCGATTTTGTGAATGCATGCAATCAGTGGCGGAGATGTGAGACGATTTGCAAGCATATGGTAATTCTTCAACACTGATATGACTTGAGTGAATACACGTTCCTTATTATCCTAGTGGGTAGAGTATACACTTTATCCATGAGAGGCGTGATTTGAATTGTTTGCCATGATTTTGATAGACTTGTGCTCCGTGTTAGATATTTGAAGCTTGGTTGGTTTATGCTTGATGTCTATGGATAAAACGATATGAATTGTGATCGTTGTTCTTGATCCGCTTTTCTTTACCCCATTTGTGTTTTTGTCTTGTTTATAAAGTGTTCAACCGGTCACAGAGTTTAAGTTTGGGGGTTTGATTGGCATGTATTTTGCATGTATTTTGGGCTTAATTTTGGCTAGAATGTGTTGCTATGCATGCATTACATGAGTAAATAGGGCTTTATTCTGTTTTGTGGAAAAGATATTACGCTTTGCTCGTTTTGTAGGAATTGATTGATAAATTGTAGCATTTTGGCAATAAATCGAGCACTGCGATAAAGAACCGCCAACACTTGACATAATGTACGAAGTTTGGAGTTGAATCGGGAAGAAGTCAAGCGAACCGGGTGAGAAACGAAAGAAAACGAGGAAATATCAAGTCTAGCAGAGAGCCAAGCACGCAGGCGGCGTGCGTCCCTAGCACGGCCCGTGCGCTAACCCAAGGCAACCCTCAAGTTTCGACTATACGCACGGGCTGGTCGTGCTCATGTGCACGGCCCGTGCATCCTTCAGCAATTTGAAAGTTTCTGCGGCACCCAGCACGGGCTGGGCGCGCTCTAGGCGCATGGCCCGTGTGCTGTGCGAGAAAAGCAGTCGACATGTTTCGAACTACGTTTTCGACCCGACGAAGTACAAATAGAGGGGGCGGCCACAAACAAGGACATGTTGATTTTTGACCTAGAAAGCGAGAGAAAGAGCAATCTTCCACCGGAGAATTGGAGAGATCGATCAAGACCGCAACCACACCTTCGAGGATTGAAGATAGATCGAGAGATCGTCAACGTCCCGAGTTCACTCATTCCATAGTATTTTTATCATTCAATTAGTTAGACATGAACATCAATAATTTGTCTATGAATTATTTATTTAATTAAATAAAATTTGTATTTGGGTAGTGCATTTTGGCCATCTAATCTTCCACATCTCTGCACACGGTAAAAAACATTGCAATCATGTAAAGGGGCATTATTAATCTCAATATCAATGCTTATAATAATTTTCTATCAAATAAAATTAATACTTTTCAACCGAAAAGTAATTATAACTCGACATGAAATAATTGATGATACTTTTCAAAGTAAAAGTGATATTTTTGAATAAAAAGTAATACTTTTAAACAAGATTGTATATAACGTTAGTTTCATTAGTGTACTTTACAAGTAAATAATACTAGTTTTTTTTTTTACTTCAAGATATATACTTTTAAAGCAAAAGTGATATTTTTCTAACAAAAGTGATACTCTTAAACAATGCTACATATTACTTTGTAAATAAATAATATTAGTTTTTTTTTTTACTTTGAAACGTATACTTTTCGGAGTAAAAGTGATAATTTTTTAATAAAAAGTGATACTCTTCTTGCACAAAGGTACATGTAACTGTGTAAGTGAATAATGTCAATTACTTTGAAACTTTTACTTTTCATAGTAAAAGTGATACTTTTCACGAAAAAATCAATACTTTTAGGGGTTAGTAAATGATAATTTTAAAATAAAAAGTATTACATTTCAAATAAAAAGTATTAGTTTTAAAGGAAATAGTATATAAATTTAAAACTATAGTAAATAATACTTTTATAATAAAATGTAATACTTTTCGAGTAAAAAATTATACTTGAAAGTAAACATTATACTTGTAAAGAAATTAGTAAGTAATATTTTTTTATAAATAAAAGGTAATAGTTTTTGAGGAAATAATATATAATTTTAATGATATTAATTAAATTGGATTAAATTTTAAGGATTTTGTTTTTTGTAATTCATATATTTGAAAGAAAATGCACGATTTCATATCGCGATGTTCTCGCACCTACTTAATCCTCGAATTTCTTAATTATGGTCCTAATTTTCCTCGAGAAAACGCCAAACGGCTCGCTACTTCAATCTTTATATCCTTTCATGAGGATTGACTTTTGGGTAAGTTTTGTTCTAGCTTTTTATCCCCGTTTGACGGTTTCAAAATAAACCACAAACTCAATGAGTAGCAAATTTCTGAAGCGCCACCACTTAAATTTCAAAATTGCTACAGGACTTGGGTATGGATCAATCCGTGAGACGGTCTCACACAAGTTTTTGTCTTATCAGAACTCTGTAACTCGATGTTGAGTCACGGGGACGTGTATTTTTGTACAATTAAATTGACTCAAGGACAAATTGGATTTTTCACACCCCAAAATGGCTAAAAAAAAGGGCTAATTTAACAAACTATTGTTTTTTAAAATTCAATTTAACAAAATACCGTAAACAAAAAAAAATTAAAATTAGATGAAAACAGCATCAGTAATGTTGTTTTCTGCTTTTTCTGCAGAAAGTCTGCAGAAAACAGAGGTGAGAATATTGTCTTTGATCGACAACTTTTCTTTTTTGAATTTTTCCTCAGAAAACAACGATGGCTTACTTTTGTCAGCACCGACACTGAAAACAACGATGCCAATGTTGTTTTCACACAAATATAATTTCAGACCCTCCTTTTCTTATCCCCACAATTCATCCTTCTCTTCTTCCTTCTCCAGCGGCAGACGCAGGTAATCTCCTCCTCCTTGTTTTTTTTTTCCTAAAATTAATTATAAAGTATTTGTATAAACATTAGCCTATTTATGTGTAGAAAAATAACTTTAAGGGTGAGGAGAAATGGTTTTTGTTTTTGGGTGATGGCGGTGGAATAGTTTTTTCGGGGTTCTTGGGAAAAAATCTTGACGATAGGGTTCTCATTAGGAAAAAATTAATTGGTCTCTCTCGCCACCCCCACAAAAACCAAGTTCTTAGTTATGGAGACATTATATAATGAAAAAAAAACAAAATGGATGCTTTGCTCATGGACATTATCCTCGCCGATCCTCTTCTAAGCGAGATGATCAAGGAACTGGATTATTGGTGAAGAAAAAACAATGTTGTTACGATATTGACGGCCGCAGCTATTCTAAAAGAACATTTGATTGCAACTTTAAGTATGCGAAGTAAGTCAATGAGTGAAACATCTTCAAGCTCGTTATACTTTGTTTGCCAAAATATTGAGCATACTAGGGTATATCGATGGGATCGCGAGTTGAATTTTGTGCACGCAACGCGTAAGACGGGTTTCGTGGCGCGCGGTAAACTAAAAATTCTTATGTAACTCTATTGTATATTCGAGTTTTTGTTCTACGTAAATTTTCCTTGCTCGTATTTTTTTTTGTTTTTCTAAGTTGATGAAATCGTTTCTCCAATTGCTTATATGTTAGAGGAGAACCTTTATTTGACAAACTGGAAACACTTTTCAAGAAACCAGAGCGAGAGACACAATGCTCAAGCAATTTTCCGGCCACCCTCCGTGCTACTTGCCACCAAAACCTAAGTTTGGAGCTAATTTTGAGCAAGGAAGTTCTTCACGCCATGACCGATGTTTAATTATGGGTGTGCACGGGACTTGGAGATCACCGAACTCGAACGATATGCGAACCGAAAAATATCCGAACCAAAAATATCCGTTGACTTTTTGACTTTCCCGAACCAACCGTCCCGAAAATTTTTTTCATGGTTACTGGCCTGAGATTTTTCAAATATCCGCATCGAACCATACCGAATCGCATCTCGAACCGAATATCCAAAACTAGAACCGATTTTAAAATAATTTTTATGTATACATATATAATATTTGTATCTTATTTATATTTTGATATTGAATTAACTAAACATTCCTTTGAAATTCAATACTATATAATACTAAAAATTATCAAATTAAAAAGTTGGCATATTTTATCAATATATCAATTGAATCATTGAATATATATTTAATTCACTAATAATTACATCATATTAATTTATTTAAATGATCCCAATAAATTGAACTATAAAATCATATTTGATTTGTAGAAAATATTTAAATTTGATGATATTTTACTTATTAAGGATCATAACTAGACTCATCCTCTAATCGGGAAAATTAATTGAATTTAAATTAGTTAAATGATTAGTACATTGCACATAAACTAGAGTGGTCACTAACCAATAAATTATAACATTGAGACTATAGATTTTTGTTTCATATTAGTTTATCAAAGATATTAGTCAATTGTATTTTTCCTAAGTCAAGAGCACATGACAATGTGCCAAGATTGTATAATATTATGGTTAATAAAGGTTACTAAATTTGTCATTCGTTGAGATTCTAGACTTTTACTACTAATATGAATAACATAATATAAAGAAGCATATTATGTTAAAATCCAAAAAGTAAAATCAATATTTTTAACTATAAATTAGATAAAAACTATTTAAAAGTTAAATTGATTAAACTAATACATAGTATAGTCTATATCATGAAAGAATGATTTAGAATTATAATATTAAAAATTTAGCACTTAAATGCGAGTTAAAGAAATTTTATTTATAAGTTAAATATAAAATATCAAAAAGTTCATCTTGTATAGTACTAATAATTTTAGTATGTATTTTTGAAATTGCACTAAAAAAAGATTGAAAATATAACCGTTTAATGATTTTTACACTGATTTTTCTTTTTACTTTTTTTTTGTGTGTTTTATTTGTGAAATATTTGAATCTCCGTTTCTCCGTACCATCCCGAACCATTCCGTGCCGTCCCATTAGAGCCGAATCTCCGTCCGAACTTTCGGGATGGTTTGAGAGATTTTTATGGTTCGGTTCTGGAGATTTAATTTTGAGATCTCCGACCTTCGGGACGGTTTTGGAGATTTCTAAATCTCCGGACCGGACCGGACCGTGCACACCCCTATGTTTAATGTTCCAGTTGTTGTACGATTTTAAATTGTGTGATTTTCAGTTGTTTTTATATTATGTCATTTACTTATGTTTTTAAATTGTGTAATCGGCTTCTAGGGCTTATTATGTAACCGGGTTGTAATGAATTTCTTATTTTATATTCCCAAAAATGGTGTATGCATTTTCTAATTTTTACAAAAAAATATCCGAAAATTAAAAAATAAAATTCTGAAAACAGAGATTGAATCTCTATTTTCTAAATTAAAATTTTAAAAAAATGCTGATTTGAGGCTCTGTTTTCTAACGAATTTAAAAGAAATTGTGAAAACAAATACACAGCATCAAGTTTCTGCATTTTTGCATTTCGAGAGAAAAAAAACGTCGTGATCTTTGTTTTCATCTAATTTTAATTTTTTTACGGTATTTTGTTAAAGTGAATTTTAAATAACAATAATTTGTTAAATTAGCCCTAAAAAAGATGTGTTTGAAAAAGATGGCTAAAAAACATCTTGGTTTGATGAGAATGGCTAAAAAAACCGATTGAAACAAATTACATGCATTTCAATGATTCACTTTATACTTGCTTGATTAATATGTTGTTAAGATGACAAATGAGAATTGTGTTAAGCAAGAGAAAATTACTATGAAAATACAAAGGGTATGTATGGATGTGTTATCGAACACAATTTTACACTTTCCAATTATTTCGGAAAATGAGTTTATGTTTGTTTAGGAAATTCTCAATAGAAATGAAGTTATTTTAAATTTTTTACTTTTTTTTGTGGAAAGATTCTTTCGAAAAACAAAACCAAACAAACTTTCACCACAATTACGCAAATCTATGTGAAAAATACACTACGATTACGCAAATCTATGTCAAAAATAGATTCAAAAAACTATAATCAAACATATTTTCATTTCCAAGCAAAAATTCAAACAACAAAACAAATATGTTCTCAATTTTCATACGAAAAACAATAAAGTTTGAAAATTCATTTTCCAACACCTGAAACTGGAAATTGGACTTGAAATACATCCATACATCCCCAAAGTTTCTCTACAATGGGTAAGAAGAGAACCACCGGTCGACCATCACATAACATTGTTCGGGTTGTATTGAGGTATGTGACCTGCACCTGCGTAAATTGAGAGAAAAATCAAAGTAAGATGCATTGTAAAAACTATTGTTTAGTTTCAGTCTAATTTTATAATTAGGCTAAGCCTCAAGAATTGTTTTTGTAGTTTAGTCATGTTAATAACAACTTGGAATTTCTAGAAGATGTTTCTCCATAAGGCGTGAGCATGTCTTATTAGATCACTCTTGAACCAGATACATGTACGTGTCTAAAGTCAATACTATTTATGTATGTGGTAACATATTGTAAAACTTTAACAAAGTCATTATTGTACAACTTTCACGTTATGCTTCGCAACATGTTGCTAGCAATAAAACCGCGTTAGTCTATATGCTATAACTCTTACCTTTATTGTTGCGTAAGTGAGAGAAAACTCGTTTTCTGTCGTAACGCTGCGTGTATCTACAATTTAGAGAGCTAATGTTAGAAGATCGTTCGTTTTCGACTCTTGATCATAATCGTAGGCAACTTGTGTTGAAGACATAATTAATCCGACCAGTATTTACCCTGCGACTTGTCCATTCACATACCAAGGTCTCCAATCATCAACGACGGACAAATTGAGTTGTCGTATCCATTTCAAGGTAGCCAAGTAAGGCACCGTAATGTCATGATCACCGCTGTTAAAGAGTAGCATAAATTAGGCAACATTATATTTTAACTTAAAGGTAATTAATGGTCTGAACATACCTGTACACCAAAGCTTTATATTTTTTCTCAGAAAGAAGCTGATGATATCGAACAACACTTACAGCATTGTATTCATAAGGTAAACTCTTGTTACACTTTTTCCACTCTTTAATACTTCCCTGAATGTCACAATTAAACCATACAATATCAAACCAACTAATCTATTTTTCTTTCTTCATTCATCTTTTGCAAGTAGTCAATTGGGATTAAATTACAAAAAAGTCCCTGCGATTCGGGCTAATTACAATAAAACACAGAAATTTATGAAAATTGCAAAAAATTCCTTGAGGTTTGACTCCGTCTTACATTTTCCCCTTCATAAGCAAAATATATTTCAAAAACCCCCGTGACATTTATAAAAATATTACAGATACTCCTTAAATTTAAGATATATAGAATCAAACCTGAGGGATTTTTTTGTAATTTTGAAACATCTCCGGGTTTTTTTGTAATTAGCCCAAACGTCAGGGGTGTTTTTGTAATTATCCCTTAAAGTTATCACTACTAGTTATTCTTAATGAACCTTTCTGACATATAGAGCATCTTGAACTGCTGGATTATTTGCCCATGCATAAGATATAAAAAAGTTCATATGATCCTGCAAATAACAAGGCCAGCTATTAAGTTCAACATAATCTGCTTTCCTAGAGAGATTGAACATTGTTATAAGAAGTGTTTGCAAACTCCAAAAAAAAAGTGATTTTCAGCTTCTAGGTGGAAAAATAACTGCTTTTTCCCACCTAGAAGTTGAGAATTACTTTGTTTAAGTGCTTGCAAACACTCAAATAGATAGAAATAAAGTGCTTTACATGGCATAACGTTTTCTTTAATTGACTGGATGGGAGGAGAATGTCAAACCAATCATCTTCGGAAAACATAACACCCCTGTTCTTTATTGTGAATTCACATGCTGGTTCCAGGATATTAAAGTCGGACACATTACGCGTGCACTGCACCTCAAAGGTATTTAATATTTTGTAATTTACCCACACATTTATGAATCAAAAGTTCATCTCTTGCAGGTAAATGATAAATTTATCCATCTTACGTCATCGATAAGTTGAAGAGCACGAATGCATTGCACGTTACTTGGATCAGGATCGACATATTGCCCAAAACAGCTGCTTTTGGCTGACTGAGATTTACAATTATGTTATTTACTAACAGATATGAAATTAGTTGAGAGCATGATCTTGCTTCACTTCATCTTAAATATAAATAATTAAGATTGAGCAATTAATAAACATTCTCATCTTTCAGATGAAAAATTCATTACCTCAAAATGCTCATCTGATATAAGTGCCATCCCATGAGCATATGGGATTTTCTCGTTTTGGTCTATATAGTTATCGGTTACCGGGTTGCCAGCCGAGTATCCCTGATTCCGTTTACTAGATAAATTCATCATTGGCATATATTTAAAAAAACCGAAAATGTTAACTGCCTAAATGGTCGAAAGGAAATTTTCACCTTGAGTGACATTTGTGGCTCTAGACCTGCCTCATTACCTACAACATATAACATAGTAGTTTGAGTACATTTGGTAATATTAACTTAAACATTGGTGATAAATTAGTTTCATAAACTACGTACCTTTTGATATTTCCCAAGCGACTACTGGGATTATCATCCCACCATATGAATCACCCGAAATATACAGATCGTTCGTAATAAACACAGGATGACTTAACAGCCACTGCATTTCTCAAAATCATTAGAGTTCTCTGTGTGTGTATATATAGGATTATTTATAAAATCTACCCCTAAGGTTTGTCCTAATTACAAAAAAATCCCAGTTATCTTTTAAAAATACAAATATCCCCCAGACATTTGTTTTTAGCTTTACTAAATTGCACCCTCAAGATGCCTTAAGAGGAGTTATTTGTTAGATAACTATAAACCTCAAAGCGGTGACGACGTTGTAATTTTGAAAGATAACTAGAGTTTTTGTATTCAGGCTAAACAGCAGGGGTAGGCTTAACCTTGTACATGTCAACAGAGGCGGAACTAAGGGGGGCAAGTGGGGGCCACTACCCCCAAAAAATTTCAAAAATTGATTTTCTACTTGTATTTTATTTTAAAAATATACCTATATTTATGAAAAATTACATTTGCCACCCCAAAATTTTGAAAAAAATTCATATATAGGTCTTCAAAATAGATTTCGCCCCAAGTCCCGAATCCTGCGTCCACCACTGCATGTCAAGGAAATGAAATTTACCTTCCTCAAAAATGTGTATGTATCTTTTGCAGATAATGTGTCAGATGTATAACAACTATCTGCTTGAGTTGCATACGAAAATCCCGTACCAACAGGCGCATCTATGAATATCACATTGGCAATCTGAAAAAAACAACACTTGATATTGTAATGTTAAAAAAAATAAAATTGATTCTTGAATTAAAATTGGTAAATTTGAACCTTGGTCCATGAATATGGCCTAAGAATGAAGGATGGCAGGCTTCCATTAAATTTAAAAGATGAAGCATCAAAAGCTATAGGACCTACACAAGATATTCATAAGAAAATAATCAAATTCATCACCAAATGACCAGAATATATAACAATAATACAGCACCAATTCATCAAAGGGATCATGTCATTTACCAACAATGTCGAAAATGAACGAAATTAAAAATTTCAAAAAAATAGTAAAATGAAAGAAATTAAAAAAAAAAAATGAAGGATGGGGGAATTGATGAAACGTTAATGACCCAAATCATTTTTTTTTAAATGAAAATAAATAAATAGAAGATAGTCTTACCAACTTCAAAAGCAAGACCACATAAACCAGAACAACCAGGGCCACCAGTGATCCAAAGAACAAGTGGGTCTACATTTGGGTTTCTTTCTGATTCAATGAAATAGTAAAATAGCTCTATCTCTTCATTTTTACCCACACTAACATATCTGCACAAATTAAACCACACTCAAACTCATAAAAAGAAGAAGGAAAAAAAAAATAGTTGGAGCTGGAGAAGATAGTAAATTAAATAAATTACTGACTCACCCAGTTTCAAGCTTGAAAGGTAAATTACCAGAATACCCTGGAAGAGTCTTGACAATTGATTGTGAGGCAGCAGAGTGGAAGATTAACATTAGAAGCAGCCATGGTAATATCCAAGTTGCCAAGTTTGTGAAGTTCATCATATATTTTGGCTATTTAAAACTAGAAAGTTGGTGACATTTACTTTTCTCTGTGCAGATTGGCTATGGTGCCTGCGGCTATTATAGTGGTAAGGAGAGAAGAGCTTTCGTTCCGTCATTAAGAGATTTCGTTCCGTCATTTTCATGAGATGTTGATGGTCATGAGATTTTGATGGAGATATGATATCGATTTTTTATCTTTTTTATTTTGTAATATTTGATATTTTAGAATGTGCTTGTGCTTTATATTTTTAGGATTCTATTTTAGTTTTATCTTTTAAGTTTTCTAGTCAAGTTAGAAGTTTTATTATGGTAGGATTTGAATCCTATAAATATTTGTTATTTTATTAATTTTAGGATGGTTGAATTGATATTAAAATTTGAGATTTATTCTCCAAGCAATACATAATTATATTACTTCGTGTCAATACTTTCCGGTATTTTTGTGAATCAATGGTAGTATTTGTGTTATTTGTTGTTCACGTTTCTCTTTGCATCAGTAGATATTCAAAGACCAGTCTACGCTCCATGAACCATGTTGTCTAGATAGGAATTTTTCGACGTTGTCACCGCCCAGCTCACGGCCGACCGAGATCGAGCGCGCGAGACAGGCGATGAAGTCCGTGGTCGGAAATATCCCGATAGATGTGTTTTTGGTTTTCATCCGTCCGCATATATTTCATCAAAGGAGGATGATGGTGGATATAATGAACTACCAATTTTTGACGAGGAAGACGAAGAACCCATTTCAAAGATTGATTATGAAAAATCTATGCAATTGGAAGAGAATTATGAGTATGATGGTCCACCAATTTTCGATTAGGATGAATATGGTGGTTATGACGACCACCCAATTTTTGATAAAAAAAATTGAGGATATTTATTCATTGATGGGAAATGGATATTCTCTTTCTCCACCAGAGATTGAAAATATTGTTGATGTCACACCCCTTCCAACAATTTTAATCTCTTACCATAGGGTTAAAAAATTATTCATATATAGTAGATTATTATCTCCTTTGACAAAATTGACAAGACCGGAAAAGACGTTTGTTGGTGTCCGCATTAATAAAAAATATAATTCGTTGAGTCGAATGTCATACTATAATGGTATTGGAGCCTACAAGATAATGACTGATGGTTTTCTAGGGATTATTTTATTTTTGATCCAGTTCAAATACATTTTATTATTCACCTTGTTTTTCATCTCGACCTCCTCGTACTCCTCCATGGTTTGACTATTCTTCTGGTGCGGATCTCTCTTCCGATTCGAGAATAAATCATCTCGATCTCGGAGAGAATGATTGAGTTATGATATCGATTTGCTATCTTTTATGATTTTGGACTATATTATATTTTAGAAGGTGCTTTATATCTTTAGGATTCAATTTTAGTTTTATCTTTTAAGTTTCCTAGTCAAGTTAGGAGTTTTATTGTGGCAGGATTTTAATCCTATAAATATTTGCTATTTTATTTAGTTTTAGGGTGGTTGAATTGATATTAAAATTTGAGATTTATTCTCCAAGAAATACACAATTATATTGCTTTGTGTCAATACTTTCCGCTATTCTTGCGAATCAACGGTAGTATTGTATTATTTGTTGTTCACGTTTCTCACTACATCAGATTTCCTATTCCAATTTTCTTATTCTACTCCTATTCTATTATCTCGGACGAATGACACATATACAAGATGATGTCATAGTTGTGTGTTATTCATCCAATGTATGGAACATGAATGTGTCATTCATCCAAGGTATGGAACATGAAGTGAAATGAGAAAAGTGGAATATGAGACCACATCCTCACATTTTAGGGTTAGAATCTTGGCCTTTCATTTTCTCTCTTTTGTTCTTTAGTGAGAGATAATACGTAATTATATATTGACACTCGACCTCTTTTTTCCGGCTTTCCATTTTCCGGATTTCATGACTGTTTATTTATTTGGTTTGCAAATTTGCTACTGAAAAATGTATTTTTTTAAATAATCATATTTGAGTTGTAATTATACATAAATTAAGTAGGACGGAATATAATCATGTAATTAAGCAGAAATATGAGCCTTGTAGGATGACTACTATGCATTTAATTTAACTGTTAAGAAAAACGTGCGTCGCATGTGATCCCATATGTCTTTATCAAAATAATTATATTATTAAATATTTTTATTGATGATGAATATTAAAATAGCTTAATGTACTTTACAAATAAATATATAATAACTAAATAATCAAACTATTAAAAGAAAATTTTCAAAGTATTTTAATATGTATTTTGTTTTCATAAGTATAAATCGATATGAATGATGAAGTAAAAGAACTCAAGCCAACAAAAAATTTAAAATTAATATAACAACAAAATAAGTTCATATATTAGCTTACAATCATATTAATCAATCTTTTGTTATGCTTTAATGGCTATGAACGTCTTTTTGTTAATTAATTTCAGAAGTCTTTTAACATAATTAGATGCATTATGCATCATTAGTATTCGGTAATTCATGAGCTAAATAATGATATTTCGTTATCACATCAATCAAAAATTTAAAATTGATATAAATTACTTATTTACCAAAAATATCAGACATAATCTCATGATTTTAGTTGTAATTGTTATTTATCAAAATAATATATAAATTAAAAATTAATATTACCTGGTACGATCGTGTGTTTCTTTCATTCTCTTTAACTACTTTGGTTAACGAAACGTAACTCAATACAAATACAAAAATTAAAATATGTGGATAAATAGGAAAACTCTTTTATATAGAATCTTAATTCTACTTCCAAAGTGAATATTTTTATCATAACAATTAAACTTTAAGTTATTGCAATCTATCTATTTTGAGTGTCATATTTAAAATAATAAACCTTAATCCAATACATATGAAAATTAAAATATTATTGTCATCTTTCATAAAAAAATAAAAAACTTTTTGTCATCAAGAGTCATGCTTTTAATAAAACTATAAAAATTGACAACTTGAAATCTAAATTTTGAAAGTCTATCCAATTGCATATAAAATATACCCACTTAATAAATAATAAACCAAAGATAGTCTTAAAAAATCAGTTATCAAAATTCATATTCAGTCAAACTTCAATAATTAAATATAATACTAATAAACTTTTATACTTGAAAATTAATTTGCAAAAACTTATGTTATTTGAAAGTAACACTATCTCAATTAATTTTAGAAATATATACTATGCTATTAGCGATGGTACTTGCAATTGAATTGACTTTTTACTTCTGTTATAAAATTAATATATTTGTAAATTGTTTTAAGCATACAGTTATATAAATTATAATTACTCTTAATATGTTAAAATCAATCTACATTTGTTTTATTTTTGAGGAAACTACTGTAAAATCAATCTGAATCATTTATTTTCTAAATAATACTATTTATTGTAAAATCTATTTAAGAGAAAAAGATATATAATGCTTTAATCTTTATTAAAATATTTATTGAACTTTTGATCAAATAAGAAAGTATACTTACCAAAAATTAAGATTTTAAGTTATAAATAATTCTTTAACTATCCTTTTGTACCTCCTTAGGCCCAAAGAATTCTAATAATTGAACATTAAATGTGGCCACTTCACCCTAGTTTAGTATTGTGTATGATTTAATATCGTTAATTTTATATATAAATAGTATTATTTATACTATATTATTACCTACATTAAATTGTAATTTAAGAAATACCAAAGTCTGACACATGTATCAAATTATTTTATATTAAATTAAATTATTTTTATTAAATTTCATATGACACTTTTCATTAGTGATTCTTGTCACAATATTTATCTTATTCTTCATTTATTAATAAGTATTGTTTTTGTGCTTCACTCTAGTTATATAAATGTTTGATACATATATCATTTTTAACCCTTTAGTTTTCATCGTTCAACTTTTTATATATTTTATTTGGTTAAACTCGAAAATATCTATTAATGACATAAATTTAAAATTTTGAACTATATCTCATCATATAAATAAATATTTTTAAAAGAAGAGTTTATAATAAATTTTGAAAAAAAGAGAAATAATTTTGACATTGACTATGTCAAAAGAATACTTATGTCAAATTAAAATTTTCAAAAAAATCACCCGACATATGCACATTTTTAATATAAGTATAAAACTATAGATAGATAGCTGAAAAAAAGTTATAAGTATAGTAAAGTTATTTAGATATTGATATAGATATAGATGAAAAATATTAGTTTGGTTTATGAATTTAATCATAAGTATCATATTGATTTTACTTTTTATATGTTTTTAGAGGCATAATGTTTTAACTAACAATCAAGCCATGTTACTGATAAACTCAAATTCATATTATATTAAATGACTTCTAATTAAATATTTTTTTTAGGATGTATATTCCAAACTCTATCACACGTAATTTTTCTTTCAATTGGTAATTTATATTATTATTTTTTTTTGGTGTATTAAATCATACTTTTTCTATGATGATATAGATTCAAATCATAAATATATTTCAATAAAGAAAAATAATTTTGGAAACTAAAGTTTATGATGTGAGATAAAATTATTTTTTAAAACTCATATTGTTATCTTTATTTAGAGTCTAAAAGAATATTTGTCTTGCTGCAATATTTTTGTCCCCTCTTTCTACTTTTTCTTTGTTAATTTTGGTATTTTTGTCCCTTCTCTTAGGCCATAAACAACAAAATGCACAAGAAAACACTTAAAATAAAACAAAGATTACTCTTTCTTATACCCTCTACATTAAAAACCACAATATTATCTCATTAGGTTAGAAAATATTGATATCATCTAGGTTTAGTTTACTATTTTTTTTTTTTTGAGCGGGAGATTTTTATATTATTTTTAATATATTTGCTTTATAACTAAAGGACATCTATTTGGCTGAAACAAAAAAATTCTTATGTCTTTCATCATCTTTTTCTTTATTATGTTTTTAATAATTTCCTTTTATTCTTCAGGCCATAAAAACACATAACGTACAAAAATACAATTAAAATAAAACAAAGAGCGCTAGTATTATACATCTACATTAAACATTATTAGTTTTGAAATATTAATATCATCAAGATATTTATATTTTTAATTGTGCTTCTTTTAAAGTATATTATAATAATTGGATTTCTAATAAAAATATCATCAAAATTATTAAATATATAATTGAGCCTAAATTTAGAATTAAAATGTTAAAGGATCCATCCATTAAAACTTTGATAAAGATTTGTTAGTTCAAAATTATTTGCATTGCAATCGTAAGTGAGATTCATGGATCATGTATTTTGTCATATTTTTATTTAATCAAAACTCCTAGGATTAGAATTTTGTTTCTTTTTGTTTATGTAATTTTATATTTCTTTTTCCTCCTGAATTATTATAAATATATTTAATTTCAATTGTTCAAAAATACAAATATGAATATTAATATACAATTTTTATAATAATGAAATTTAAACAACTAAAATTATCTCATACGAAGTCTTCTATATGAGCTTATAATATATGGTTGAAAATCTTTCGGGATGTAGTTTAATATAAAATTGATAATATATGAAAAATTAAAATATTGTAAAAGTTACAATTGAAAGAAAACATAAGAAGAATTTGGGATATAAAAGGTCACACACTTGTCTTGTAAATAAACAAAAGCCAAAATAATTACCAAATTACTTAATTGTCCATATACTTAACTATGTCGAAGGGATATTTTTGTCCAATCAAAAGTTTCAAGAAACCATCCCATCTATTCACACTTTTAATATTATAAAATAAAATAAAATAAATATAAATATAAATATAAAATATAAAATAAAATAAAATAAAATAATAATATATATATATATTATATTATATAATAATATAATAATAATAATCAGTATAGATTTGTGAAATTCATAAGACTGATAAATTCACGTAATCAAGAACATGAGTTCCAATTCCATAATGAAGACTAATACTTCAAATCAACTAAGAAGTTGCCCAAAAAAATTAAAATAAAAGAAGATCCAAATTTTCACGAGGGGGTGATAACACACTTGTCTTCATTTGGGTACTTTTGCACATTAAAAACACAGCAATACCATTTGGTCAGAAAATGGTTGGGGAAGAGATAATTGCTTTAATTAATGAGGCCCCACGGCATTAATTACTTCACAAGTGGTTCTTGTTCTTCCTCGAAAGATTTTGTAATCGAGGAAAAAGAATTGCATTTTATTGTGTAACATGTTGGTTTGGACACAAGTGGTTCATTTTTTTTTTTTTTTTTTTTATGACGGGGAAACGCAGTCAGCTTTCTTAGTCTCTTTGAAATACACCCTGGATACACCCTGGGCGTGAGCGCGCAGCCTACCGCAAAACTACGCCAACCAGGGTAAACCACACACACAATGCAGTTCTCGCGACTCAAAAAAAAAGTGTTGGTAGGGGAATCGAACTCATAACCTCTCGCCCCACACTCAACTACTCCACCAACTTGGCTTCCCTTCGGAGTAACACAAGTGGTTCTTGTTCTAGCGCGAATAATTGTTTTCCATAGACAAACAATATTGCCTCTTGATGCAGGGGAAAGCGCAAACAAACCAAACTATCGAAGGATGAACGTGAACGAGATATGAGAACAAAAGTCTCATTTATTAGTTCATAAAAAACCAACGAAAATACTCCTAACAATGAGTTTAAATATTAATTGGAAATAAAGAAACCTAATCACTCCAGAACTCCTAGTCGACATAAACAACAGATAAAATAAAAACTAGTCACTCAATGAGTCCTAGTCTCATGTAAATCCTAACTGATAATAAATAAAACTAAACACCAATAGGAAACTAAGAAAATCAAACTAATGTTTCTGAACAAAAATAACTATTAATGTGACACGTTCGAATAAGCTCATGCGATCTCATCTCCATTATCCTCCCCCCTTGGATGGGATTCGCCCTCGAATCGGATGCGATCTCATTTCCATGAGAATTGTCACCAGCAAACGGAATTAAATGTTTGACATTAAAAACGTCGGAAGTACGCAAATGGCTATGAAGCTTTAAACGATACGTATTAGAATTAATTTTCTCCACGATCTCGAGGGGGCCAACCTTACGAGCGGACAACTTGTTAAATTAATGGGCAGGATAACGGTCTTTGGTCAAGACAACCTATACGAAATCACCTACCTGAAAGTCGACAGCCCGGCGGTGTGCATCAGCGGCTAGCTTATATTTTGTTGATGATGCCACAAGGTTGGAATGTGCAGCAGCATGCACCCGTTGTAACTCAGCGCTGATACAGCAGCTCGGAGGTCTGGGCGTGTGGAAGAAGGTAGTGCAATGAGGTCTAAAGGGCCGCGCGGAATTATACCAAACACTATCTGAAATGGTGAGAACCCGAAGCTGCGATTAACTGCAGAATTGTGAGCGAATTCGGCTTGACTCAATTTAGAATCCCAAGTTTTAACATTCTCTCCAATTAGGGAACATAGCAAATTGCCCAACGAATGATTAACAACCTCAGTTTGGCCATCCGTTTGGGGGTGGTAATCACTACTAAAATTTAATTGTGTATTAACCATGCGCCACAAACTTCGCCAAAAATGGCTGCGAAAGCGAGCGTCACGGTCCGAAATAATAGAGGACGACAACCCATGCATCCGGTAAATCTCACGAAAAAATAATTAGGCCACACGAACAGCATCTGAAGTCCGTTTGCATCGTATAAAGTGCACCATTTTTGAAAACCGATCAACGACAACAAAAATAGAATCAAATCCGCGTTGAGTGCGGGGTAAACCCATAGCAAAATCCATAGAAATAGATGTCCACGGTTGTGATGGAATGGGTAAAGGCGAGTAAAGGCCCGCGTTAGTTGTTGTCCCCTTTGCCACATGACATATCCGGCAATGAGCCATGTACCGAGCAACATCGCGACGTAATGAAGGCCAGAAATATGACCGCTGGACTAAGTCGATGGAACGGTCGCATCCTACACGACCAACACCAAGTAATTCTTCGATAATTTTCAGACGTAAGCTTAAGGAAGGGATACATAACTGAATACCTTTGAATAAAAATCTATCCACGAGAATAAAATCGCTCCTATTGCCCGACTCCAATTGCAGTTAGATACACTGAAAATAAGGATCTATAGTGTATAAATCACAAAAACTATCAAAGCCGGGAATGGAAATCCGATGATCAGAGATTAATAAATGGCGTCGACTAAGTGCATCTGCAACACGATTTAGAACGCCAGACTTGTGTTTAATGACAAAGGTGAATTGTTGCAAGAAAGTAGCCCAACCCGCATGACGATCGAAAACTGAATCTTGATTGGAGATATATTTCAATGCCTCATGGTCAGTAAAAAGGATGAATTCTCGCTGAAAAAGATAATGCCACCAATAACGGACCACGCGTACGACGACATAAAATTCCATGTCGTACGCATTGTAACAAATGCGAGGGCTGGACAATTTTTCACTAAAATAAGTGATGGGACGACCCCCTTGACTTAACACAACACCAATGCCCACCTTTGATGCGTCACAAGAAAGCTCAAACGGGAGAGAAAAATCGGGCAAGATCAATAGCAGGGCTGTAGATAATTTGGACTTAATTAAATGAAAGGCATCTTCTGCCTCCGGCTTCCACACAAATGATTTACCACGCATACAGTCGGTGCTAAAGTGGGGAATAAATCGTCGATAAAAAGAGGCAAGCCCGTGGAAGCTTCGAACGGCCGTGATGGAGTAAGATGTGGGCCAGGATTGGATAGCATCAACCTTGGACATGTCCATGCAAATGCCCTGCACCGAAATCTCGTAGCTAAGGAATAAAATTCTGTCAACGAAGAAAGAGCATTTATGAGGAGCCGCATAAAAATGTTCTGTGCGCAAAATTGTTAGAACCATGCGGAGGTGGACAAAATGCTCAGACTCGGAAAGAGTGTAGACAAGAATGTCATCGAAATAAACGACGACACATGACCCTATTAGAGAGCGAAGGGACTGATTCATACCCCGCATGAAGGTACTAGGCGCATTAGACAACCCTAAGGGCATCACAAGCCACTTGAATAAGCCCTCACGCGTGTTAAATGGCGTTTTCCATTCATCACCCGACTGAATGCGTATTTGGTGGTAGCCGCTACACAAGTCCAATTTGCTAAAAATCATGGCACCACTAAGTTGGTCCAAGAGGTCGTCAAGGCGTGGAATCGGGAAACAATAGCAAATCGTAATTTTATTAATAGCCCGGCTATCAACGGACATACGCCATGTACCATCCTTTTTGGGAATAAGGAGGGTCGGTGTTCGCCAAAAATATTTAGATCATACAACTGCAAGTGTACATTGTAGTTTATAGAATAATGACAAGTAAGGTCGTATTCCTCAAGGATTGATATGCGAAACTCTTAAGCTATAATAACATCGCATTCCAATTTTATTGAAGGGACCGAATATCCAATTTATAATAAAAATTGAAAATGAAGAAATAAAAGAAATAAATTTGCGAACCCCACAAGTATTTTCAACAACTACAGGAGCAACCTTAGACACATAATCTCAACAGGTTTCTTCAATATTAAATGCAATTAAAGTTTTAAAAACCAATTCATGCAATTCTATGGGTTTAATTCCTAAGATAGTTTAATCCCCATCCCGTGTTGCGCATAAACAGTAGATTAATAACAATTGTAGGTCTCCCGACTCGATAACTATTATCAACTCCCAAAAGATCTATGAATTGAATGACTTCCCACAAACCGTTGTAGATCTCACGACTCGATACACCCGTTTATGTCTGAATTTGATTTTCGTCTTTGTTAGAACTCATCTTTCGAATTTTGCACTAACAAATATGACATGCTAGTTATTGATCAGATAAAAAGTAATTAAAAATAAGCACTCGAATTCATAAAATAGAAAGCATGAATTAATTAAGAAAACAAATAATTATATTTAACATGAATCACAGTTTCGATTATGCCCCTACGATCCGAAAGATTAGCCAAATATTGATTACAAATTCATAGACAAATTTGAAATCAATATTATGGAATCGTTTAAACACAGACAAGAGATCTAGACATTGAAAGAAATATCCCTTCATGTCAGGATAGATTCTCCTTCCAAGCCATTGCAACTCTTGTGCTCCCGTAGATGCGAAAGCCTTGTGGTGTTCTTCGCGACCTAGCCTTCTTCTCTCAGAAGATCTTCGATTCTTGCGTTCCTATGTAATTTGATGTGTTTTCTCTATATGAAGTGATATATTTTCGTGCAGGCCTTGGGTCTTTTTTATAGATGCTTGGAGAGATTACTTGTAGAGTTGGAACGGGAAGAGAACTTCAAAAAACGCGTCTTGGCAGAGTCCCACACGGCCATGTGGCTTATTGCTCAACCCTTTCCCACACAATTGTGTGAGCTCACATGGGCCGGTGGTGCGGTGTGCTGCCCTTTCTTACACGACCGTGTGACACCACACGGTCCGACTGTGTGAAGTGTTTTTGTCCATTTTTTTCGTCGTTTTGATCTTCTCTTCACATTCGTCAATCTTAGTCAAGAATTCCAACTGATATTTCTTCGTTTTAAGCTCCATTTCCTGGAAAATTACTCATGCCCTTTTAAGGAAACCAATTAAAAATATACTAAATATGTGTGCAAATGCATCAAATATATATCATTTTAAGCCCAAAAATACACGTATATTTTACACACATCAGCCGAGATACCACACGAACTCAAGCTCTCACGCACGAGGCCACATGATAATAAATCCTCAACTTGACAACGAATCTCCGCATGTTTTGTCAGGCTCATACGATAATGGGGCCAATTAGGAAGGGCAGCTCCTGGTGTAAAATGAATTTGGTGTTGGATATCACGGAGAGGCGGGAGTCCTATTGGTAACTCATCGGGAAAAACATCTGAGAATTCTTTATGTAATGATGCAACCACAGGTGGTGTGTCCCTAGATTGGGACAAATCGTGTCCCAGCAAAACAAAGACGGGCAAGACATTGACAATTTCTTGGGCTAAAGCACCACGAGAAATAAAAAGAACCCGTGGTCCAGGCAAAAGGCTCGATGGAACGTGAGGGTGAAGCACAATACGGATGCCATCGAGAAGGAAACTATAGGTGTTACGGCGGCCATCATGAACCACATTACGGTCAAATTGCCAGGGGCGGCCTAAAAGAATATGACACGCATCCATGGGGACAACGTCGCACCATACCGAATCCGAGTATTTGGTACCAATTGAGAAAGACAAAAAAACACGGCGATCAACAGTGATGGTATTACCCTTTGTAACCAAGCAAGCTGGTACGGTTTTGGGTGGGATTCCGTAGCCTAGGACAACTTGGTCACAACATCATGTGCAATAACATCCTCACAAGACCCACTATCAATAATAAATTTGCAAATTTTACCATTCACAGTGCATGAAGACTCAAACAGATTATGGCGTTGAATGTCCAACTCACCTTGACGTGGCGTGAAGAATATGTGACGAAGTACAAGACCGGGACCAACATCCCCCAAAAGATGCTCTTTAACGATCTGGTCCATCCCATCTGAGTCAAACATAGGCGGCCCATCGTAAGGGGTAGGGTCAAGGGCATCGATAAGTAATCCATGGCCAGAAGGATATCGGGGACAAGTAGCTTGACCGTGATCCGGTTCCCCGCACAAAAAGCATCATCGAGGTGTTGAGCACACTGTGAGAGTGGGTAGAGTGTTCGCGGGAGCACACGATGCCAAATTACTAGGAGGAGGGCCCATAGCACCTGCGGGACGGTCCAGGCCTGGCAAATTTTCGGAAGAACGACAAAGAAATTGACGTTCTAACAAGAGAGCACGCTGGTGAGCTTCAAAGATAGAGAGGTGGGGCAAACATGTTCAACGTATCTTGAAAGGGGACGCGTAGACCTCTAATATAACAAGACATAAGTTGATTGGTAGACTCGCACAGATTACTACGGGTAAGGAGCTGATAAAAATCTTCTGAAAATTCTGTGATTGTATGGGAACCTTGGTGAAGGTTCTGCAGGCGTTGACAAAGAATTCGGGAATAATTGAAAGGCAAGAATTCATGCTGCAGATGCTTACGTAATTTAACCCAAGTCAAATATTTTGGTTTCTCCTGGCGAACATGCGTCGATTTAACCTGATGCCACCAAGATGATGTCCGTCCACAAAAATGGGTTGCCACAAGGGCACCTTGGCACTCTGTCAAGACGTTTTTAGATTCTAGTAATCCCTCCACAGAGTAACACAAATCCAGAAATTCATCAGCGTCACCGCTGCCCGTGAATTCTGGCAAATCAAGCTTCAAACCATTTTCCCAACATTTGTCGTCATCGCGATGAGGTGTGTCGGGATCGCCCAGTGCTGCAAATGGGTTATCAACGTAAATAGTATCTTCATTATCAGAGTCATGAAGTGGCTGCCGGAGAGGAGTTGCACGGCCGCGCCCAGCGAACGCATCATCATAGACTATATCATCAGCAACATGACCCGTGGGAAGTTGCGTTGTGTACGCATTGCCAAAAATTCTATAGTTAACAGATCCATTTGCTGGCGCATATGATTAATATCACAACCACGCGGAAGATCAGTCTGAGCGGCCTCCGGAATGGGACGT
The DNA here is from genome assembly GCA_016081115.2 of Rehmannia glutinosa. Classification (NCBI taxonomy): domain Eukaryota; kingdom Viridiplantae; phylum Streptophyta; class Magnoliopsida; order Lamiales; family Orobanchaceae; genus Rehmannia; species Rehmannia glutinosa. The sequence goes on from JABTTQ020002636.1 coordinate 269,081, forward strand.
GGACGAGGTGGCATCGTGAAGGATCGACGGCTGGTCTCTGAATACCAACTGATGCAGGGGAAAGCGCAAACAAACCAAACTATCGAAGGATGAACGTGAATGCTATATGAGAACAAAAGTCACGTTTATTAATTCATCAAAAACCAACGAAAATACTCCTAACGATGAGTTTATATACTAATTGGAAATAAAGAAACCTAATTACTCCAGAATTCGTAGTTGACATAAACAACCGATAAAATAAAAACTCATCACTCAATGAGTTCTAGTCTCATGTAAATCCTAACTGATAATAATTAAAACTAAACACAAATAGGAAACTAAGAAAATTAAACTAATGTTTCTGAACAAAAATATAACTATTAATGTGACACGTCCGAATAAGCTCATGCGATCTCATCTCCATCACCTCTACGACGGGGAAAAATAACTGATGCGATTTTCTTTGAAGATACAACAAAACCTTTGGCCAGTTTGTTTATGTTTCTATAGTCCATTTCAAGTTTCTGGAGTTGCAAATAGAAATTTAAAAATTTATTAATTTTCGAGTGGAAATTGGAATTATATTTGAGTGAATGAATTTGAATGCGTTTTATGTAGGGTTGGAAATGAGATTGTGTTTGGTTGAGTAGTTTTGAAACATTATTTTATGTATATAATAATTGAAAAGTTGATAGTGGTGGGTAGTGACGAAGCCAGAAATTTTGTGTAGGGGAGCCCAATCAACATTAATATAAATAATAAAATATGATATATCAACTCTAAAAATAATAATATAAATAAAAATTAATTTTGATAAAGTCAATGTATTAGCTTCATTACATCAAAATATTCAAAAATAAATAACATAATTCAGTTACATCAATATATCTTAACATTCCTCTTTTATTCACATATTTTGAAATCATTGATTAATATCTTCATTGTTAATATATATATATTTTAGTGTATGATACTAACAACCATTCAATAACCTATCGACAATGTTGAATTTTTTAATGAAAAATTGATAATGAACCCTAAATAACTCCAAAAAGATGAATAGAGGTACAAGAGAGTAATGTCAAAATTCATGTTCAATATTATGGTGGAGCAAAAGAAAATGTAGAAAATTTTGAGAAAGGAGAAACAACTATCAAGATTCAAAAAATTTTCAAGATTCAAAAATGAGAAGGGAACAACAAAAATAAGGGAATTGAAAGCTTTGTTACATTTTCACCTATTTTCTGTAGTTTTTTAAGCTTATAAAGTGAAATACCAAAATACCCCTAATTTTTTTTCAAAATTTCAAGGGGGCCCAGTGCCTCCCTTGGCCACAATGTGGCTTCGTCCCTGGTGGTGGGGTCTACTTTCAATATTTTAAGTTGAATATATAATATTATATTTGTAAGATTGTAGGTGGTGGTAGGGCTGTAAACGAGTCGAGTCGAGCCGGACATGGTATTGTTCGAGCTTGTTTGAATTTTAATCGAGCTTTAAAAATTGTATTTGAGCTTGTTTGATTATTAATCGAATCGAGCTCGAGCGAGGCTTTGTTCGAGGCGAACACTAATTGAGCTCGAGTAGCTTGATATTTTTACACATATTTTATTCTTTTTTTTACTAATCGAGTCGAGCTCGAGCCGAGCTTTAAATCTTATCAAACGGAAAAATATGTTCAAGCTTGGTTCGTTACTTTAACGAGCTTTTAACGATCGATCTCGAGTATCGAGTAGCTTGGTTTGTTTTTCAGTCCTGGGTGATGGGTCCCATTAGATAGATATAATTTAAAAATAATAATATTTTAAGTTGATAGAATTGATAGTGGTGGGTTCCACATGTATAATTGGGTTAAAATATGAGAATAATGATTGATGAGTGATGTAAGGTAGTGTATAGGTTTGAGAATAGAAATTATAGATTTGAGATGTTTTATGTGAGAAATAGAAAATGAAAATGATGATTTGCATTGGAAGTTTTATGGACAAACATGATTCCACTTTTATGAATAGTTATAAAATGGAAATAGCCTCTTGGAAACATAAACAAACAAGACATTTTTCTTTCTCTAAGATAAATGGTTAAAGATAGTGTAAAATATTATCTAGATAACTTGTTACTTATCTGATGATGCTTTTTAGAGCAGATCACCCAAGTCAACTAGGTTGACTTAAATCCTCCTCCCGAGAGGAAAATCTTCACGTTAGTTCTCTTCCAGAGTGGGAAGTCTTCTCGCCTTCTTATCCTAGAGCTGGTAAATTCTTCGACTGGGAACTCGCCTAAATACGCGCAAGTATTAGAGGGCCCCAGGGATTGTCCCAGGGAGACCACTCCGACGCTCAAGTCAGCACGGGGAATGAAAGAGAAAACAGTAAATGAATACTGTAAAGTAATGCGCAGAAGATTAATGAATTAATTTACTTACAGACAATATGAGAGACATTTTTATACCTGGAAGATAGGTCCTGTGGGCCTTGTAGGAGAATTTGGCCTATAGGCCAGTCCGCGTAGGAGAAAGCAGCCGATTGGGCCAAACCCGCACTCCTATGGGCCAGTTCAATTATTAAGAGTCCATTAGGCAATTAATATTAAATAAACATATATAAAATGAATTATATATTTAATTTATTAAATATCATTTTTGTCCCCAACATAAGTCCCCGGCCGGTCTTTGTGGAGGGATGAAGCGATCACGGGGAGCTAATCCGATGTAGAAATATCTGGCTTGTCTTGTAGTATATGTTGTCTTGTCTTTGGAGAATCTTTGACCACTTTTTTCACAAGGACACTTTGGAGTGAGGGCTTATGACCATTTCGTCCAAAGGTAAATTCTCTTTCTCTACCTCTCAACTTTTTGAAATTTTTTATTTTGTAGAAGACTTAGAAAATTTCTTACAAGGAGAGGTGAGGTGAGACTTTATGGAGAGGTTGAGTTCATCGAGTGGAGAAAGAGGTGAGAGTCGTAGGGCAACTCGGGATGCCTCCCCAGAGCGGGCAAGGACACCCCCTTGGCGCACTCCCCGGGCGGCCACAAAGGCGCGCTCGGGCTCCCTCTTCGGCGGAGGAGGGCGCGCTCCCGCGGGGCATCCTAAGCCCCGTGGTCCATTTTATTCCCCGTTTTTCTCTATCTTCTCCCGAGTTTTCGTATATTTTGAGCCATTTCCCAGATTTTGGTACTTCTTCCATTTCCCAGATTTCGGTACTTCTCCCAAATTTCCCCGCACTCCTATGAGCCAGTTCTATTATTAAGAGCCCATTAGGCAATTAATATTAAATAAACATATATAAAATAAATTATATATTTAATTTTTTAAATACCATTTTTATCCCCAACATAAGCCCCCCATCTTCGGTGCTGTGGAGGGATGAAGCAGTGCGGGAGCTAATCCGATGTAGAAATATCTGGCTTGTCTTGTAGTATATGTTGTCTTGTCTTTGGAGAATCTTTGAGCACTTTTTGCACAAGGACACTTTGGAGTGAGGGCTTGTGACCATGTCGTCCAAAGGTAAATTCTCTTTCTCTACCTATCAACTTTTGAAATTTTTTATTTTGTAGAAGACTTAGAAAATTTCTTACAAGTGAGAGGTGAGGTGAGACTTGATGGAGAGGTGGAGTTCATCGAGTGGAGAAAGAGGTGAGAGTCGTAGAGGGCATCTCGGGACGCCTCCCCGGAGCAGGCAAGGACGCCCCCTTGGCGCACTCCCCGGGCGGCCACAAGGGCGCGCTCGCACTCCCTCTCTGGCGGAGGAGGGCGCGCTCCCGGGGGCATCCTAAGCCCCGTGGTCCATTTTCTTTCCCATTTTTCTCTATCTTCTCCCAAGTTTTTGTATGTTTCGAGCCATTTCCCAGATTTCGGTACTTCTTCCATTCTGCTTGGAGGCTGAGGTGTTACCGAGCGTTCTGTTTCTGGTTCAGTCATCCCATGTCCATGTTTCTCCACAGAATTTAATATTCCTCCCCTTGCTCTAGGGTTGTGTTTTGATGGTGATGGGGAGGTAGAGCTTGAGCTGGATTCGAGCTCAAGTGATGAGTCTTCTGAGGTAGAGTCTGAAAGAGATAGTCCCAAAGAGGTCCACCCCACCAAGTATAAGCATAGGCCTCCAGTCGAGTGACTTTCGTTTGTCTTCATAGGCTGCATGAGCGGCTTGAGCTTCTTTCGGCGTTTGTGATGTTGGCCCCGAGTTCGGGCGATAGGCTCACTCATCCACTCGAGGGCTTCATCACATTGTACCTTTACAGCTTCTCAGTAGGCTTTGTGCTTTCTCCAGATGCCTTCCTCATCCCGACCCTTAGGCCGGTGGGAGCATGTGTTGGTCAGTTGATTCCCCAAGCTTATACATGTATTCAAGGTTATCAGCATGTTATGCGGCAGTTGGACTTGATTCCGACTGTAGATGAATTCCATTCATTGTTCTATGCTCGGAAGTCTCCAGGAGACACCTTCTTCCACTTCTTTCCATGTCCTCAGTGCACGTTCCTTGACGGATTTCCTTCTTCTGGTGGGTTGTGGAAGAGGGATTTCTTATATATGAGGGGTTATGGTTGGAAGCTTCCTCACGAGTAGGCTTCAAAGTTTAAGACTGCCCGAGGTACTCCCGCTTCCCATAAGGAGATGGTGGAAGCTTATAGGTCTCGGGAATTATTTAAAAATCTTCTGAATGTTAGGGAGTTCTTAGTGATCCCATCTTACTTTACTTCTTAACACTGCTACCCGTTTTACTTGTATATTTTAACTGCTACTTTTTCTTATTTTGCTTATGCCTGCTTTTTAGGTAGGAGAGTTACAACATTGAGGAGTTGATAGTTTTTAAGAAGAAGGAGAAGGAGAAGGCCAAAGGGAAGTCTGTTGTTGGCAGGAGCTCGAGTGTCCCACCTCGGAGTGATAGGCCACACCCTTCTCCCCAAGAGAGTGATAGGCACCTTTCCTTCCAGAAGGGTGATAGTCGCTCCAGCTCATGCTCCAGTGATGGTGATGATGTCGATCTTTGCTAGCTTCTCGTCCTTCTTAAGGCCCTTCTGGAAGGAAGAGGCCGAAGATGGAGCCTCGAGTTGCTGCTTCTGAGAGTGTTGGTCCCCAAGCTCTCTTTTCTGGTGGAGTGAATCATCGCGAGGGGATCCAGTCCCATTGGTACTATATTGATTCTGGCTTGGGCTACACAAGTACCTGAGGAGCTTTATCGGCTGATGACCAGTCCTGCCTTGGGTTTTTGTCCTTCAAGGATATTGAGACTCATCTTTGCAGGGACATTGCTTGGATAAGCTTCCATAATCTCTTTGCATTTCCATTCTTTATGCTTTGTCTCTTTGCTTGGCTAAGACTTGTACGAATTTTCTTTTAGATTCTGAGCCTTACAACGGCTTCGAACCATCTAGGCGACGTGACTGAGGGGGAGAACCATCGGCGTCAGGGTGAGGGGAAGGCACTTAAGACTGCAGCTAGCCATCATAAGTGTAAGATGTAGGACTTGTCTAAGCAGGGTGCCCGGGCGAAGAATCAGCTTGCCCATAAGGCTGAGACGGGTGAGTTGTTCTTCCAGTCTCCCGATGGAGTTGAGTTGTTGGCCAAGGAGAGGTCCAGTTCAGTTGAGGCCTACAAAGATTCCTTGTCCCATCGCTCCGATATGATGAGAGAGTCTTGCTCCTACTACAACAAGGCGATGCGCCTCTGCTGGAAACTTCTAGGGCAGAATGGAAAGGCTTCTACCCGACGTTGGTGGCGATGGAGATGATGCAGATGGAGATGAGGGGCCTCCTGTTTGAGCAGTGATAGTCTTTTCTTGGCTTGATGGCATTTGCTTCCTGCCCACCTGTTTAGGGCTTTCTTTATAGATTTGGATATTTCTCTTTACGCACTGGATGTTTCATCTTGTGCCCTTGGATATTTCTCCCTCTCTTCTAGTCTTGAGATGTTTTATTTTGCCCTATAGGGCTGGAGGATCTTTCGTCTTCTTTATGCATTTTATTTTCCCTTTGTCATGCTTTACTTGTGATATCTGCATGTGACGTCTTGTGGGAGACTATATTTTACATTGTCTTTTAACACTAAGGGGTGCCCTTCCGGAACTTGGAGGAGGGTGCCCACTTGGGGTTCCTAGGGTGCCCTTTCGGAGCCTGGAAGGAGGCTTCCACTTGGATTTTTCCCCAAACCTTTGCTTTATGTATTGATTTGATATAACTTCTTTCTGTAGAAGACTTGTTCATTTTCCACGTTGAGGTGGATTTTCCATTCGGAGGAAGTCTTGACTTCCTTGAAATAGTCGGGAATACTTGTGTTTAAAGTTAATGTGTGCTATCTGTGAGTCCTTGAGGGAACCTCTTGGAGCGAGGGCATCCTTCTCGGAACTCGGAGAGGGCCACCTTCGAGGCTTAGTATGGGCTCCCTTCAGATCTCTTATCTAGCTTTACTTGATCGCTTTTGATGTCTTCTCCCAGGTGTTAGAATTTTTGCCTTCTTTTTTACCGGGAGTAGTATTTTTGAGATGCCCCTTGAAGCACGGAGTGGGCGCCGTCATGGATTTCATGGGGCGCCTTTCCGAATCTTGTAAGAGGGACCCTTCTGGAGCTTCCACCATAATTTTTGCTTTATATTTTCGATCCCTTTCCACATGTGTTAGCATTTTTCGCCTTCTTTTTCTTGCACATTTCATCATGGAGAAGAATTTATTGGGACTCTTGTGAGGAGACCCCGTCCTCCGGGGTCTTAGCCAGAGGAGGGAGATTTTTTACTAGGTCCTCCTTGTGGGAATGTCCCTCGCATCCGCATTTTAGCCGCAATGGGTCATCCCATCTGGGTTCTTAGTCGTGTGAGGCCATCCCCTCTGGGGTTTTAGCTGGAGGAGGTTGATTATTAGGACCTCCATGAGGAAGCCCCTCCCATCCGGGGTCTTAGCTGGAAGGAGTGATCCCACCCGGGGTCTAAGTCGGTTAAGGCCACCTCTCTGGGGTCTTAGCCGGAGGAGGTTAATTACTAGGACCTCCATGAAGAGGTCCATCCTATCCGGGGTCTTAGCCAGAATGGTTCATCCCACACGAGGTCTTAGCTGGGTAAGGCCATCCCCTCTAGGGTCTTGTTCGCCTATTTTCTTAGCTTCACCGCAAGTGTACGGTACAATTTATAGAATAAGGTTAGCAATGTCGAATCCACAGGGATTAATAAATTAATGTACTAAGTACTGGATTATAATAGCCTTATTTTTATCTAGACTATCGAAAGTTGAAGGATTGGGTTTAAAACACTAAAGCAGAAATTATCCTAAAATAACAAAGCAAAGAATTGATTGAAAGATCAAGTATGAATGGATGGTTCCTGGGTTATGGTTTCAGTTAATATCTCTCTTTTATTATCAGATTAATCAAACCAAGGTTAAACATATTCTTCTCTATAGACCAATCACCAAAGTAATTTACCCTCTCTCTCGAGATGTATGTAAAAGCGTTGATTGGAATATCTATGCTAGCATCTCTACTCAACATGAGATATCCAACTCCCAAAAGTTCAAAAGATTATAAGGTCCACAAATATTCACAGACTTCTCAATCATGCAATTTATTTGTGTCAAGTACTCAAGATCTAGTATTGAAACTCGTCGGTTAGAATTATGAATCAATACATCAAACAAGTTTAAATCAATGGTCTTTTGATAAAACAAAAATTAAAGCAAAGTACTTGAATAGATGAAGAAAACATTAACTTCAATTATCATTAATCATCAAATAAAAGTGTTTATTAACCTACTCCCAAACCCGGGAATCACAAAGTGTTTAGCCAGACATTGAAGATAAACAATTCATAGACAAATTATTCATAATCATAATCTAACTAGTTGAAATAACGATACGATGGAATGAGTGACTCGGGGATGATGACGATCTCTCGATCTATCTTCAATCCTCGAAGGTGTGGTTGCGGTCTCGATCGATCTCTCGAAGTTTCCGGTGGAGAACTGCTCTCTTCTCTGGTTTCTAGGGTAAAAATCAGTGTATCCTTATTTGTGGCCGCCCCATGCCTATTTGTACTTCGTTTGGGTCGAAACCTAGTTGAAAACGGATCAGACTCTGTTTTTCCCACAGAGGAGCACGACTGTGCCCCTTTGGCACGCCCAGCCCGTGTTGGGTGCCGCATGAAATGTCCAACTTTCAAGAAGAAACAGGCGTGCCTATATTGCCTGTTTGCCGTCTTATAGGTCGCTCTTGAGTCTTCAAGTATGGGTTGAGCACAGTGTCTAGGGGAGCAGGCCCTGCCCGTGCTCACCTGTAACATCAAGCACTTGGCTATTTTCTTCCGTTTTTCGCCTGGTTCGTCCGACTTCTTCTCGATTCTACTCCAAACTTCGTCTTTTACATCAAGTATTGGCGATTGCAATGCTCTGATTTGTTGCCAAAATGCTACAATTAGCGATAAATTCCTACAAAACGAGCAAAGCGTAATCCTTTTCCACAAAATAGGAATAAAACCCTATTTACTCCTATAATGCATGCATTCCAACACATTCTAGCCAAGATTAAGCCTAAAATACATGCAAAATACATGTCAATCAGGTCTTAGCCGGAAGATGTACATTTACGAGGAACCCTATGAGGAGGCCCCTCCCATTCGGACGTCGAGCCGGAAAGACGGTGTTCGTTGAGGATAGCGTCTAACTGGTCATTGATCGTGGCTATTAACTACATACATCACATCAAAGTAAAAATGTGGAAACGTTTTTATTCATTATAATGAAAAGTTTTACTCCCTGTGGGCGGAAACTAAGACTGAAATATAAATAAATGTTTAACGCCTCTTAGGCGGAGATAAGCTGCTAATGATAAAATAAAGTAAAAAAAATTAAGGCCCTCGTGAGGCTAGTGAGAGGTGGTGTAGGCAGAAGCTAGGGATATCTTCATAGAGGTGGCCACAGTTTTGGAACCGCCGATTCCTATTTCAAAACCGCCGGTTCCAGTTCCTCATTTTGGAGGAACTGTAATCGAAACCATTGCCTCATGGTTTCAGTTCCAAAATCGAAACTGACATTTCTAGTTTTGGTTTGGAACTTGGTTTCGGTTCAATTTTAACTGGAACCATTTGATTATCTTTTGATAATTTTAATTTTTTTTTAAAATGGTTTATCAATTTCAGTTATAAAAAAAATGAAATAGAAAGAAAAAAACTTGGACTTAATATTCAATTAAGTTTTGTACTTAATATTAATAATAATATTATTAAACTGCCTATATATACTATTAGAGTATAGAGGAATCAAAATTCATGTAGTTCGCATATAACATTTGGTTTAAAACGTGTGTTCATGTAGTTGCGAATATAAACATCATAATAGATATTTAATATTTCTTCTAGCATATTTTTACAAAACAACATAAAAATCATTGGTTTTAACCCTGAAAATGGCGGTTTTAACCACCGGTTCCACCACGGTTCCAAAATCGATTTTAGCCGTCGGTTAAAACCGTTGGTCCATGGTTTTTGAGACTAAGAAACATGAACCAAAATCGAACAACACGGTTCCAGTTTCAGTTTTGGAACCATTGATAGGTCAATGGTTCCCACAACAGTTGACCACATTTCTGGCTCCAATTTAGAACTCGGTTTTGGTTCCATTTAGCCATCCATAGATCTGCGACTTTCATGGAGGCGTGATGTATTTTCTGGTTGGATGGGGAAATTCACGTTGTCTTCAGTGTCATCGGTAAGCATTTTCGGATAGTCCCTATGTCTCCAGTAGTTTCGCATGTCTCTTATTTCTTGACAAGTTTCAACTAGAGGGGAAGTATTGGTATGGTGATCCGAAACCAACCCAGGAGGTGTTGTCCGGAGCTAATGCCCCAGGGGCAAAGCATTTTCAAAGTGACGAGTCGGATTGTCCTCCCTGTGTGATGTAGGGCGTCCTCAGCTGCTATCTTCCTGATGTGTGTAAAACATATATGTTTTTGCGGCTTAAAATGATATATATATATATATATATATATATATATATATATTTGATGCATTTGCACGCATATTTAGAGTGTTTTTACTTGGTTTACTTAGTAGGCCATGATACTACGTATTTTTGTAACGTTTTACTGGAAACGGAGCTTAAAATGAAGAAATATCAGTTGGAATGCCAGGATAAGACTGACAAATGCGAAGAGAAGATTAAAAACACGAAGAAAATAGACAAAAACACTTCACACAGCCGGACCGTGTGGTGTCACATGGCCGTGTGAAAACAATCATGTCGAAAGGCACAACCGTGTGTAGTAAAGGAAGAAAACAATGGACGGAACCAAGCCACACGGCCAGACAGTATAGGCCCACACGGGAGTGTGGTATTGGGCAAAAATCCACGTGGCCGTGTGCCGTCACATGGCCAGGCCATGTGGGACTCTGCAGACACGTTTTTCCGTAGTTCTTTTTCCATTCCAATTCTACAAGTGATCTCTCTCAATATCGATAAAAAGGACTCAAGGCTTGCACGAAAAATCATCACTTCATATAGAGAAACACATCAAATTACGTAGGAATGCAAGAATCGAAGATCTTCTGAGAAAGAAAGGCTAGGTCGCGAAGAACACCACAAGAGCTTTAAAGGCTTAGGAGGGGAATCCTTCCTGAAAAGAAGGGGTTTTCTTTCTATGTATAGATCTTTTATCTGTGCTTAAACGATGACGTAATGTTGATTTTGAATTTGTCTATGAGTTTGTAATTAATGTTTGGCTAATCTTTTGGATCTTAGGGGAATAATAAAAAATGTAGATTCATGTTAAATCTTGATTAATTTCTTTCTTAATTGATTCATGCTTTCTATTTTATGAATTCAAGTACTTATTCTTAATTGTTTTTATTTGTCTAATAATTTGCATGTCATATTTGTCAGTGCGAAATTCGGAAGAGGAGTTCTAACAAAGACGGAAATCGAATTCAGATATAAATGGGTGTATCGAGTCGGGAGACCTACAACTGTTTGTGAGGAGTCAATAATTGTTGTATCGAGTCGGGAGACCTACAATTGTCATTAATCTACTTTTTATGGGCCACCTGGGAGGGGAATAGACTATCTTAGGAATTGAACCCATAGAATTGCATGAATTGATTTTGAAACTTTAATTGGATTTAATATTGAAGAAACATGTTGAGATTGTGTGCCTAAGGTTGCTCCTGTAGTTGTTGAAAATACTTGTGGGGTTCTTTTTATTTTTGATTTTTCTAATATTGGAGATTCGGTTGCTTCAATAAAATTAGAATCTGATGTTATTATAGCCTAAGTATTTCATATATCAATCCCTGAGGAAAACGACCTTGCTTGCCATTATTCTATAACACTGTAGACTTGCAGTTGTATGATCCAAATATTTTTGGCAATCACTTCCTGAGTGCGATCATGGCCTGGGTAATCCACATACTCTTGCAGGTGGCCTCTCCAAATTAACTTTTCAACTGCAGCTGTCAAATGGATGCAATCCTAAGTGGTGTGTCCTTTGTCATAATAAAAGTAACAAAAATGTTTGGACCGACGTCGTCCGAAACTGTCTCTCATCTCTCCTAGAGGTTCTATGATTTTCTGTCTCCGAGCGGTGGCTAGTATTTCTAGTAGTGGTGCATTCAATGGAATTGTTACTTGTCCCGTTTTGTTTTTATGGCTTTGAGGCTGACTTTGGATGTCCTCTTCGGCTTTACGCTTGTTCCTTTGTGGCGGCTCTAATACTTCATCCCCCTCACTTGGTGCTCGTCCGTAGTGGGCGTGTTTTCCTAGAGTGGGATGAACTCCTTCTTTTGATATACCCTGAGCATGTTCTCGGCGAGTGATACGTCGTTTCATCCTTGTCAATGTCTCTTGCTAGATGTTAGTTACTTTATTTATAGCCTCCACGAGTTGTCCCATGAAATTACGTAATGGCTCTCCTACCTTACTCTGGAATAGGTTTGTGATGGTATTGTGGTTCTCCATGTTGACAGTAAACTGTTGTACCAAAGCATCCGTGAACTTATGCACTATAGTGATGGAGTCCTCCGGGAGCTGATCAAACCAAGCCCGGGCTTGCTTGGTCAGCGTACTTAGAAAGGCTTTGCAATAGGCAACATCCGTTATCCCATAAAGGTCTGCGTCCACATAGGACTTGTTCAAATGCTCCTAGGGATCTCCGGTTCCATCATATTCTGGGAGATTAGATGTCCTAATTCCACGGGGTAGTTGTTCCACCAGGAGATCAGGGCTCAATGGACTCCCTTTCTTTGAAGCGGTAGTTTGGGAATGAGTATGGCTGGATAGTGTTGCTTAAGTTTCTTCTGCTACTGGCGGCCCTTCTCAGCTTTTCCCGCATCATTCATATCTTTTTCCTTGTCCTTCTTGATCCAGGTCTTCAATGGTGGGCGGAGTCTGGGTTAGTGCTCCCCTAGTTCCAGCCGCAACTTGATGCCTCAAGGCGTTCCGTGCAGCTTCTTCTAACAAAATTCTGAGAATTTCTTTGGTTAGACTAATTTCTTCACTGGGCAGAGTGCTTCCAGTGGGAGATGACATCACCTTTCTTTCTTGTGGGAGTGGCGGCGCCCTTCAGGTGGAATGGCCGCTGGCCACTCGCCGTCTTGATGGTCTTCCTTCATGCTGGTCTCTGGCTCCCTGACCTGCAGCTTGAGGTCTGACTTTCCGTGCTTGCGATTGAGTTTGCATCTTCGTGTACTTTTGGCTATTCCCACATGCAGCGCCAAAATGATGCTGCTTTTTAAAGCAGATCACCCAAGTCAATTGGGTTGACCAAAATCTTCTTCCCGAGAGGGAAGTCTTCACATTAGTCCTCTTCCCGATGGGGAATTCTTCTCGCATTCTTCTCCTAGAGCAGGTAAATTCTTCGACTAGGAACTTGCTTGCACACACGCACAAATGTTAGAGGGCCCCGAGGGTTTCCCGGGAGGCTCCTCCAACGCTCAAGTCAACACGGTGAACGAGAGAGAAAAAAGTAAACGAATACTATAAAGTAATGTATAGGAGAATAATGAATTAATTTACTTACAGACAATAGGATGGACCTTTTTATACCTGGAAAATGGGCCCTATGGGCCATGTAGGAGAATTTGGCCTATGGGCCAGTCCGCGTAGGAGAAAGTGGCCGATGGGCCAAACCCGTACTCCTTTGGCCCGGTTCAATTACTAAGAACCCATTAGGTAATTATTATTAAATAAATATATATAAAATGAATTATATATTTAATTTATTAAATACCGTTTTTATCCCCAACATTATCAAAAGCAAAATGTTGTGAAGAAAGAGACACATTCCTTCATTTTTAGAATAAAGACACACATTAATTCATTTTCAAATTACCATTACAACTCTTCACAGATCAAAATTTGCAAAGACAACTTCTTAGAGATAAAGTGAAGAGAGAGACAATTTATAGAGTAATTTCGAAAATATTAAAAAATTGAAAATATTAACAAACAATATGTTTCACCAAGTTATAGATATTCAATATATATATGATTTGGATCAAATGAGTCCAATATCCGATGGTAAGTACTGTTGGAAATATTGAAGGAAATTACATTTTTGGGTGCGGTTTTCTTAGAAATTCGACTGTCTAACGATAAAAGTAAAAGTGTATTTTTGTTCTACTCCATGAGAACATTAAATCGACTATTTGTTTGTCCAAAATGGTATTTAGATGAAGGAGAAATTAAAGCTTAATATGGAGTATTATAATTAATTTAAAAGAAGTGAACATATGTGTTTGTCTTCTTGGAAAGGTGGGTTTATCCCACATGGGAAAAAAAGATTTTTAGACTAGTATATATAATGCCACCTTTTATTAAGGTGTAAGATTATATTGTATAGAGGCTCTCTCTATAGTGCCCCCGCAGGGAGGGTGCAAATCACGGTCAGGTTCGGGCTCCGAAAACTTGACTTGTATGCGAGTGTGACCTGCGGACACTATGTCGCACTGAAATCGAGCCACATAGTCTAGCCTATATTTTGCAGATTGTTTTTACAATTTTTGAATTTTAAAATCTATAAAACAAATTATAATTAATTCTTATAACCTGCATATTAATGTTTGTAACAGTAATTGATGCGTAACAGCAACAAATTTAATTAGATAATTATCAGCTCTATAAATAACTGAGTTTTCAGCAATCAAAACCTACACTCAACATATCTGCATTTTATAATTCTCTGCATATATATTGTTCAATAACTCTTCTTGGCCTCTTGCATTTTTGGTGATAAGTTCAGGCAACTCTTCAGTTCACCGGGTAAAAGATAATCTGGTATTTTCCGTCTTATCCTAGGAAACAGACGTCCAGAATAGGGGAGAAATTTGTTTTAAGAATAGTATATTCAACACACGATTCGAGCCATTTTTATTTATTCATATTCTGTAATTTCAATTATTCAAGTTAGTTGTTCTAGTTCAGTAATTTTATTTCAATTCAGTTTCGGATTTTTTCGGATTATACAAACTGTATTGCAAATTTTGGGAACAAACTTAAAACAGATTCTTTTAAAAACATTCAGTACAATTTATATAAAGGTATCAAATTTGGTTAGGATTTCCACTTCAGTGCATAGTCCTCACTTTTGATAATTGGTTATTCGCACTACTCAAGTCCATCATTGGAATTCGAGTTTCGAACTACATTATTTGTTCGTTCTTGCATATGTGATTATGTGGCTGATACTTAATTCAGAATATTATATTCATCAAACAATTGGTTAATCATATTTAGTTTTGTTGTATTTCAGAGTCAAAATCTTCATTATATTTTGTACTGTTGGAATATAGTCTTACTTTTTTTTTTTTGAAAAGAAATATCCTTACTGATATCTATATAAATAGTCTTACTTCATTATAGTCTTGCTGATATTCTTTAACTTTGCAACTTGATATCTATATAATAACCTGTTGTTGGCATGCTTTAATTTGAATTCTATATTTCTACAGAATTCGTATTTTGCAAATTGAAATACAATTCAGAATTGCAGTCTTGCTTTACCGCATCTAATTTCAACTTACAACCTTTGCAATTATTATCATGTTCTTTCGCTTAACTTTATAATTCTCATAATTTGGATTATCATTTGAAAAATCAATTCTGCCTATTATATTAGTTGTACTAACATTTGTTTGTTGTAGTTGGTTCGGACATATATATATATATATATATATATATATATTAAGACAAATAAATTAAATAACCGTGCTATTTTGGGGTGAAAAGAAATCAATATTCGGACCTTAAAAATAAAAGTTGAATAATTATAATTATTTTGTTCTTATCGGATTTGTTCCGATTAATCAAAGTACTAAACTTTGATTTATATTCCAGAAATGACTTCTGATTTGAACTCTGGAGTTCCGATTGGCACTAATGAGAAAACTGCTAGCCCAATCAAGTTGTGTCCAATCCCGTGGTTAACCTGGTTGTGCCTCGGATAGTGGTTAACCCCACTGTTAATGTGCCGGTGAATCATATTGAGGAACCGTAGAAATTCAATGGCTTGAATTTCAAACGTTGGCAGCAAAAAATGTTGTTCTACTTGACTACGTTGAACCTAGCAAAGTTCTTAACTAAAGATCCTCACAAGTTAAGTGAGGATAAAACAGATGTTCAAGCCGCTCATGCGGTTGATGCTTGAAATCATGTCGATTTCCTTTGCAGAAATTATGTAATGAATGGATTGGCAGATTCATTGTATAATATTTATAGCTCTAAGCGAACTGCTAAAGAATTGTGGGAGTCTCTTGACCACAAGTATAAGTCTCAGGGGCTAAAAATTTATTGTTGGCCGATTCCTAGACTTTAAAATGGTTGATTTCAAATCTGTAATAAGTCAAGTGCAAGAGCTTCAGGTAATCTTGCATGAAATTTATGCTGAGGGAATGATTTTGAGTGAATCTTTCCAAGTGGCAGCAATAATTGGAAAATTACCATCAGCTTGGGAAGACTTCAAGAACTATCTGAAGCACAAAAGAAAGGAGATGAGCGTCGAAGAACTTATTGTTACGTTTCCCATTGAAGAAGATAACAAAGGTTCTAAAAGTAAATGTCCAATCCTATGGTTGCTAACCAATGTTGTGGAGCATGGTGAAAGCGCCAAAGGAAAACAGAATTCGGGAAAACTGGTGAAAGGTTCAATAATTGGGGACCAAATGGAGGCATTCCCAAGAAAACATTCAAAGAAAAATATTTTAACTGTGGCGGCAAGGGTCACAAGGCTTCTAATTTCAAGAAACCAAAGAAGAATCGGGATGCTAACATGGTGGATCACATTTTTCAAGAGTTGTCAGATATGAACCTGGCTGCAGTGATCTCCAAGGTGAACTTCGTAGGTTCAAACCTGAAACAATGGTGGATTGATTCTGGTGCTACTAGGCATATGTGTTCTGTCAAAGAAATGTTTATTTCCTTTGAGCCAACTGAAGACGACGAGAAGTTGTACATGAGAAATTTAGCTACTATGAGGTCAAAGGAAAAGAAAAAGTAGTTTTGAAGATGACGTCCGGGAAGGAACTGACTCTTAATAATGTGTTGTTTGTACCAGACATTCGTAAGAATTTGTTGTCTGGTTTGCTTTTAGATAAGCATAATTTTCGCATTATTTTTTAGTCAGGGGTTGTGACTTTGATGAAAAATGGAATGTTTGTAGGCAAGGGTTATACTTCTGATGGGTTGTTTAATCTCAATGTAATGGTTGTTAAACCAAAAGCTAATAAAATAAAAAACTCTTCTGTTTACTTTCTTGAGTCTTCCAATTTGTGGCATGGTAGACCATGACACATTAATTATGATACTTTACGTAGATTAATTAACTTGAATTATATACCAATATTTTATATTATTTCCAAGCATAAGTGTGAAACTTGTATAGAGACAAAGTTAACAAGGACATCATTTAAAAATATTGAAAGAAATAATGAACCACTTGATTTTAATTCACACCGATGTATGCGATTTAAAATCGACACAAACACTGGTGGCAACAAGTACTTTATTATTTTTATTAATGATAACACAAAGTTTTATTACGTGTATCTTCTTAAAAGTAAAGATGAAGCTATAGAGAAATTCATTCTCTATAAAAAAAATGAAGTTGAGAATCAACTCAACAAGAAAATTAAGGTGTTAAGAAGTGATCGTGGAGGTGAATATGAATCACCATTTGCTGAATTCTGTGTCCAACATGGAATTAGACATGAAACACCTACACCTTATTCACCTCAACAAAATGGTATTGCAGAACGAAAAATCAGACACTAAAAGAAATGATGAATGATATGTTATTAAGTTCTGGTTTGCCTCAGAACATATGGGGGAGCTATCTTTACAGCTAATTACCTTTTAAATAAGGTATCCCGTAAGAAATTAGACAAAATCCTTTACGAGTTATGGCATGGATGAGTGCCATTTTATAAATACTTACGAGTGTGAGGGTGTCTTACTAAATTTGCTATACCTACACCAAAGAAGGTGAAGGTAGGTCCCAAAACTGTTGACTGCATATTTATTGGATATGCACATAACAATAGTGCTTATCGATTTTTTGTGCATGAATCTACAATTGAAGATATATACAAGAACACGATAATTGAATCAAGAAATGCCTCATTTATTGAATAACTATTTCCGTGTCGATCGAAAGAAGAAGCAGGTTCTTCTCAACGGATACATGATTCAATAGAACAAGAGCAAGGAAACAAAGAAGAAGAGGTGGAACTTAGACGCAGCAAACGAGCTAGGATAGAAAAATCTTTTGGTTCAGATTTTCTAACCTACATGCTGGAAAGTGAACCTCAAAACTACAAAGAAACTATAAATTATTCCGAAGGACCATTACAGAAAGAGGCCATAAAAAAATGAAACTGATTCCATTTTGCAAAACCATACCTGGGAACTAGTGGATCTTCCTGAATGAAGTAAACCACTAGATTACAAATGGATTTTCAAGAAGAAAATGAAGGCAGATGGAACAATTGATAAGTGCAAGGATAAACTTGTAATTAAAGTTTACAAACAAAAAAAGGGCCTTGATTACTTTGATACGTATTCTCCAATTACGAGAATAACCTCTATTAGATTAGTCTTGTAATTGTCGCATTGTGAAATCTTGAAGTACATCAAATGGACGTAAATACTGCTTTTCTAAATGGAGATTTAGAAGAAGAGATTTACATGGAACAACCTGAGGGCTTCTCTGTACCTGGGCAAGAGAATAAGGTTTGTAAACTCGTCAAGTCATTATATGGCTTGAAACAGGTACCAGGCATGAAAAATTTGATAATGCCATGAAAGAACATCGATTTAAAATAAATGAGTGTGATAAATGTGTCTATGTTAAAGAGACTGAAAATGGCTATGTTAGTTTGTGTCTTTATGTAGACGACATGCTCATCATTGGAAGTAATGATAAAATAATTAAATCTACAAAAGATATGTTGAACTCGAGATTTGACATGAAAGATATGGGTTTAGCTGATGTGATCCTCGGAATTAAAATTTCTAGAACTTCAAATGGATTGACACTTGATCAGTCACATTATATGGACAAGATTCTAGAAAAATTTAGTAAGGATGACACATCATTATCTAGAACTCCTATAGACACGAGTCAGCATCTATCAAAGAATAACTCGCGAGTTATAGGAAGTTTGATGTACTTAATGAGTTGTACAAGACCAGACATTGCTTATGCAATGAATAAATTGAGCAGATACACGAGTAATCCAACTAATGACCATTCGAAAGACATAGTGAGAATACTAATGTATTTAAGATGCACTCGTGATTTTGGACTGCACTATACAAGATATCCTATTGTTATTGAAGGTGTTCGCCAAAAATATTTATATCACACAACTGTAAGTGTACAGTGTAGTTTATAGAATAATGGCAAGCAGAGTCGTATTCCTCATGGATTGATATGTGAAACACTTAATCTATAATGACATCACATTCCAATTTTATTGAAGCGACCGAATATCAAGTATTAATAAAAATCGAAAGTTAATAATAAAAATAAATAAATTTGCGAGCCCCACAAATATTTTGAACAACTACAGGAGCAACCTTAGGCACATAATCTCAACTATTTTCAACAACTACAGGAGCAACCTTAGGCACATAATCTCAACATGTTTCTTCAACATTAAATGCAAGTAAAGTTTTAAAAACCAATTCATGCAATTCTATGGGTTCAATTCCTAAAATAGTTTATTCCCCCTCTCGAGCGGCGCATAAAGAGTAGAACTACCATAGGCTTGCAAATCGTCTAACATCTCAACCACTTTTGTGTGCACAATCTAAGAATCAAAAAGGACTTTTATTAGGTTGTAATGTAGGCTCTTTGGTAAGGGAAGGAAAATTTAGATTAAGTGACTTGAATTGAGCAAACAAATTTAAGCATACAGATCTTGCAATTCACCTACCCGATTTAATATAATACTCATTTTATGTTTCAATTTCACCCTTATTTCTCCTTTTTCATACTTAGGCCTTTTTGCCTTCTTTTCTTTTTTTCTAGCCTTTAAGCTTTCAGAATTTTTCTTTTGTTTTGCTCGATATTCTCAATGTCATTTTTTAGAGATTTTCTTTCTTTTTCAAGCTTCGTGTTTTTTTTCATTTGCCCAGATAATACTTATCCCTCTTTCTTTTGCCAACTTCCTCTCTTTTTTTTCATAATTTTTTGTTATTTCTCCTCCAAACTTGTTCATTTTCTATAAGCTCAAGAAATTTCAGGGATAAAATCATGTTTAAATTATAAAGATCAATGTGGCTCAGAATAAAATTTTTGGCTCAAAATTGGCTAACTAGGGTATCATTAGTTCATAGGTAGGCTTTTTAGGCTAAGTAGGCTAAACAAATATGGTCTTATATTATTTTCAAAAATTGCACATACACATGGCTTCAAGGAAGATACCAGAGCAAGTTCTAGAGTTTTATCAATTATGAATGACACACTCAAGAAAAAATAAATCTGAATAATATAAATCAGTTTAAGGCACAAAAGCTCACATGCTTATTTTTCGCAACATACTCAAATGCCCAATTTTCTCAATTAATGTTAATCAAATAAATGATATACTCCCAATAATTTATCACATTATTCCCACAAGTATGTTATCTCATTCCATAAAATGCTCATAGTAAAATCATACGGGAGCTAGGCATTTAAAAACTTAACTAATATCACACACAAAAGCAATTAAATGTGCTAATATAATAAAACAAAAATAAACAAAAAATTGAATTTTTTTTCGAAAATATTAATGCAAAGTGCACTACATGCAAATGCAAAATGCAAGAACGTACTAAATTACGCATTCTTGAAAACCACCCAAACTTAAAATATGTTTCGTCCCGAACATAT
Source organism: Rehmannia glutinosa (assembly GCA_016081115.2). NCBI lineage: Eukaryota > Viridiplantae > Streptophyta > Magnoliopsida > Lamiales > Orobanchaceae > Rehmannia > Rehmannia glutinosa. Next base: position 289,398 of record JABTTQ020002636.1, read on the forward strand.
GAGGAAATTATCAAAAGAAAGAGGAATGCATAATAAGTACTTACATGGATCATTTTGGTGGTGGAGGTGGAGGGTAGTGGCCCTGTGAGATATGTCATTAGTCCATACGAGACATCATCTCGTACATATGTTGTTGCTGCTGGGTGATGGCATCGAATTGGTGTAAGTAGTCCTGGTGATACCCATCAGCTGTGGCTGTCAACTGATACGTGTGATCTATCAATTTTCTCACGTCAGCTTCTTCCCTTTCGAGCCTCTCACTCATAGTAAATGGTCGGTTTCCCCCTTGTCTAGATGATTCTGGCATCTCCCTCATTGGTTCATCCCCGCTTCTTCTTGAGCAAAGATCCCCTGCCTCTCTAAGCAACCGATTACCCCTATTTATAATGAATGTGGCTTCGGGGTTTGGAAGCTTAACCGTTGTTCTATCTGATTATTTGAGCCAGTAATCATGCCCATCGAATTTTATCATTTTAATAGAAGTTAAAACGATTAGATCTATTAACTTAGTCCCCGCGGCCTCCGCATACTCCTCCAAATTAATATTGAAATATTCCGCAATAGGGGTAATCATTCCCCCGATGCAAATTCCACCCCTCATATTTTCTTAACCTATCAAATTGTCGGGCTATCATAGCCCCGGCGTTTGGCATAACTTCAGTTCCCGATGCCATACACCATATGATGAATAATTCGTCTACCCTCAACGCCCCTCTACTCCCTCCCTCACAAAAATTGTTTCAGCTAAGACTCGCTGAACATATCAAAATACTGGGTTTCGAAAACTAGACGCCCTTGAGGTACCTGGCATGTAGATTAGTTTCTTAGTTATTTTTCTCCAAAACCTATCTTTATCAAAAGTGCTCCTCAACCCCATAAACTGGAGTTTTGTAAATTTCATTTAAATCATCTATACTTAGTTCCCTTTGCTCATTCCTCAGGCGAAACCAAACTCCAATGAAGTTTCTTTTTCAAACCACCAATTCAAAGCTACTCAAAAATTCAAGTGTGATAACTGAATAAGTGGCTCAATGCCCATTTAAACATTCATGCCAATCAATTCTACCACACAAAGCTTGAAAATCTTCCAATAAACCTAAATTTGTAAGAGTGGGTTCATCGGGATACCTTATATTAATCCGTGGACGAAAGTAGAGTATCGCTTATCTAGCCCGATGTGTTTCGTTTAGCAAGATTACATTTGAAGCTTCGGGTTCCTTGGGGTCGAATATTGGTTGAGGTTAGGGTTCAGGCTCCGGAGTCGGCTCTTTTCTTCTTCTTGTACTTCTTCGAGTTCCTTTTTCCTCTCTAGAAGCCATGAATTTCAAAATTTGGAGGAGAGAAATCTGAAATTTTGGAGTTTTGGAGTTCCCCCAAATATGGTGTAAAACTTGGAGAAGTTGGAACATTGAAGGTTTTTGATGGTGGGTTTCTTGAGAGGATTAAGTATTTATGTTTTTGGTTTGAGATTTGTGGTGAATTTGGAGAGTAGTTTGGGAATTTAGGGAGAAATTTTTGTGTGTTAAGGTTTGTGTAGGAGAAAATGGGAGAAAAAAATGAGATTTTGGAGTAAAATAGGGGAAGTTTGTATTCTGCCTAATTTTTGGTGGCGGGTCACACCGTCTGATGCCACCGGGCCGGCCGTGTGGCCCTGGGCGTGCATTCCTGTGCGTAATTTTAAATCGACCCTTAGTCACTGGTGTGTTGTCTTTGGGCATTCCTTCCTCTCGCACGGTCTAGTCGTGTGGTCTCACATGCCCGTGCGACATTGTTTCTGTACTTTTGTTTGATAACCGGGAGTTTACCGTGACGCCTCCTACACAACAACACAATAAAACTAAATAAAACTAAAAATTAAGTTGAATAGAAAAATTAACAATTAAAATTGAAATTAAAATTGAAGGCGATAACAAAAAAAAAATTGAACGGAAATAAAAAAATAAATTCGGTTGCCTCCCACAAAGCGCTAAGTTTTACGTATTCAGCCAGACTTCAAATTTCTAATCACTTTTACTAAACCATGTCATTTGAAATCTGTGAACCTTTGATGCCATCCATCAGACGAATGGCGTTGCATTGTTCTCACGGATTCAGCTCAGTATCGCTTGGGAATTTGCCTTTTTGATGTTGGTCTCCCACAACAGTTGCGATCTGGGCTACTTGTGTTTCCAAAGATTTCAGTCATGCGCTTACGTTCGTGTTCAGCTGAGTGACCTGTTCTTCTATCCAGTCTATCTTTGCTTCATCTTTGTTAAGTCTTGCCCTTATTTCTCCGATAAACGAGGATAACATCTCTTCAACAGATGCTTTCTTTTCACTTGACACCGCTCTGCCTTGATTACCCACATTGTATCCTAGAGGTGGCTGCAAATATTTTTATTGTTAGAGGTGGCTGCAAATATTTTTATTGTTAGCATAAAAAAGGTTTTCATGGTTTCGCAATCCCGGATGATAGTAGTTGGGTGTCTGATTATTTCTATAATTGTTCTTGAAGTTCTTTTTTTGGCCCACAACAACAACAGGATTGTTAGGAAATTTATTTGTTAGATTTTGATGATACCATGCAAAACGTAAACTAGAAAGTTGGCACCCCATTTGCCTTGTAATTTGTATTGTAATAGATAGGGCTAAAAGAGTTGTGCCAAGTCAGCTATGCCAAGGATTACAAGAAGTCAACTGCGGACTATGTGAACACTCTGTTGTGTGTCAGTTGAGTAACGCCATGAAGGAAGTCAATGACTCGATTGAAGGAGAGTCAGTTGGGGAACAACTGTAAGAAGTGTCAGTCAAGTCAACTCAATAAGCCAAGTCTCAAGTAGAAATGACAGTTGAGTTATCCAATGATTGGAGCTTACTCAAGTCACCTGGGGTATAGACAACAGTCTAATCAAGACAACTGACTTAGATCCGTTGATTAAAGTCAAGAATATTACTCAATATAGTAATATTTTAAAGTTGTCAGGTCTAAAGTGTTAGTCCCAGAATTATGCAAAAGGGATGAACCAATGGGAAACACTGCACCTTGTGTCAGGCACCTGCAATGCTGCGAAGACATTTAATACGAGGAAAGGTCAACATCAAGGACTACAGACCAAGACAAGAGAAGCTAACAAAGGGTGTTAAGTCTTTTGGTGTTAAAAACCAATCAGCCAAGTTAAGTATTTGGCTTAAGCAGCTGAGTTATACTATCAACAGCTCTATCAAGTCTATTGAGTGGGTAACTTTGTTGAAAAGCCAACTTAGTTGTCCATCAAGGACACAGCTATTTGAGTCAACTCTGTTGAATAATTTTAAAATTACTAAATTGAAAATTTGGTAACGTTTACTCAACCCCCATTCTAAACCTTACTTCACACCCCTTGGGACCTACAAGTGGTATCAGAGTGGTTGGCTCATTGAGTCTTCCGCACTCGTACTGAACTAGATCTCTATCTTTTCAAAAAGTTTTTTTTTGTAAACACTTGTGTTTCAAAGTCTCACTTTTAAGCAAAGTTATTATCATGGAAGCAAATCTAACGCGCATTCGTATGTTCACTGTTGAAGAATTTGATGATTGGAAAATTCGTATGCAGACTCATCTATCTGCATTATATGATGAAATGTGGCTTGTGATAGAGGATGGGCCACTGCAAATACTCAATGTGAACACGACTGTAAGAAAAGCAGTTGCAGCTGAAGGAGAAGAAGCTGTTGCTGAAGCAAGACCAGCTTGAAAAACCAAGGACTGAGTATATTAATGGCGATAGAAACAGATACAACCTGGACAATATGGCCAAGGATATTCTCTACAAAACATTGGACAAAGCCATGTTCAATAAAGTCAAATCTTGCAAATCTGCAAAAGAGATTTGGGAAAAGCTGACCTTAATTTGTGAAGGATCGAACAAATTAAGGAAAATATATTAACTATTCTTTGCATTTAAAATTTGAAAATTTCAAAATGCTTGCAGGTGAAACCCTGGATCAGCTGGATGCCAGATTTACTGAGAGTACAAATGAGCTTTCAGCTCTTGGGAAAAAATATATACACAAAATGAAATGTGCATGAAGATCTTAAGAAACCTCCTAGCTGAATGGAAAATGAAGGTCATGGCCCTGAGACATTCAATGGACCTCTCAAGAACATCTAACTATGAGCTATTCTCAGACCTCAAAGCATATGAGTTTGAGCTGAGAAGGAAAGAGCAGGAGGAGACAGTTGTACCCAAGACAGCTGCATTGATGGCTAGTGATAGAAAGAGAGCTGAGCCAAAGCAAGCCATAGACCAGGAGGAAATTGCCCTGATGGTCAAAAGATTCAAAAAGTTGTTCAATAAGAACTATAAAAGGAATAAGGGTGAGAAATCCAGGAGACATTCACTCCTTCCAAATCAAGGAAGGCAGACCACCCAAGAAAGTTGGGCATCAAATGGTTGATTATCAAAGAAATGATAATCAAAGGAATGACAAAGCTAATCGAGAGCGAGAGAACTGTCTTTGGAATTGCATGGGGCATACCAGGACACTTTTTCTGATTGATATTACTATCCACCAGTCAACAAGTATAGAAATGAGGAAGAAAGAAAAGTCTTGAGGGGAAAGAAGACGGGGAAAAGAGAAAAGCCATATTAGTTGTTGAGACTTTGAGAGACAGTCAATTCCAAAGAAGCACCGGACTCGGAAAGTAGTGAAGCGGACTACTCAAGTGATTACGAGGAAGAGGCTATGATCCGCCTTATGGCCAAAGAACAAGATCAACAGATCAAGAAGATGCGGTGCGCTCTAACTCATCTCATTGATTCAAGTGATAGTGATTGCGATACACACACTTTTCATCACCCACCGATCTTTATGATTCATTAGGCAAAATGATGAAAGATTTTGAACACATAAAATCCTCACACACAATTTTAAATGAGGAAAACAGCCAACTTAAAAGCCAAAATTCAAAGCTGACTAAAGAGCTGAGTACTCTGAGTCATATAGTTGATGAGAACACTAAGCTGAAGGCGGAAATTGCAAAGATCACAACAAAGTTATTTGCTATAGAAAAGAGGGAGAAAGATCTTAAAAATGGGATTGCCTCATTTACAAAGGCGTCCAAATCATTGGATGATCTTATTATGAGTCAAAAAGAATGTGGAGATAAGACAGACATAAGATTTAATTCCTTTGTGCATAGTCAAACTCCAAGTGTGATTTTGGAAAAAGGATCTTCAAGTAATGAAGCATCCCAAAAACCCAAAACACCAAATGCTGCACCCACATTCACTCCAAAGCACAATCACAAACAAAGCGGCCTTGGATACAAAGGAAAAGGAAAAAACTTGATCGAGTTGAGTATCTTTGAGAGGACAACTGAGAAGAAATCCAGCCAAGTTGCTCAGCAAACTCCAAACAGAAAATACTCTGTGAAAGCAAACAGAGCTACCAGAAACCCCAGAAAATACATCAGAGAAATACATAAGATGGGAATGGTAAAAACTATCCAAACTATGTTGATTGGAATAATGTGAAACATCAGCAAAGACCTATGGAATATAAGCCAAAATGGCACAGACCTAAACCTCTGCAAAGGCCATTCCAAAGGCAAAAAAGAGCATTATCAAGACACACATCGTAACGCCCCATATTTTTTCTTTAGTGCATTTTTATTTTTCAGCGTTACTAAAATTTTAAGAAAATACGTGTAATTTTTTTTTATTAAATAGATAAATAAAAAGTTTAGCGGAAACGATAATGAGAAATACTTTAAGTCTTAAGAAATATAAGTATAGAGTATTTGTCAAAAATTAAAAATTCACTCAAAACACTTTGAAATAAATTAAAAAGAAAATAGACACCACAATTGTTCGAAATTTAAAACGAGTTCATAGTTCTTGAAATTGAAATAATTAAAAGTGAAATCATCGGCTATTCCCCACATCTCGCAACGCATCCATCCGTATGATCCGAAAAAGATTTGAATTTAGGGGTGAGTAATCACATACTCAGTAGAGATAAGGATTGTCCAAGCTAAATACGAAAAGTGCACAATTACATAAATTAACACATAACCTTTCCGTTGGCATAAGCCGTATAGCACATAACCTTTCCCGTAGGCACGAATGCCATATTTTCCTTTCCCGTGGCACGATGCCAAAAATTTTCCTTTCCGTAGGCACGAATGCCATTTTTTCCTTTCCGTGCACGAGGCCAAAAATTTTCCTTTCGTGGTACGAATGCCACATTTTCCTTTCCGTGGCATGAAGCCAAAAATTTTCCTTTCCCGTGGTACGAATGCCAAATTTTCCTTTCCGTGGCATGAGGCCAAAATTTTTCCTTTCCCATTGCATAAACATACATAGCATACATTGTAATGAAAAACATGTCATTTTAAAAAATAATCATATCATGTAGCACATTAAAAGCATAAAATTCAAATAATTATGCATGTCATGTAATACATCGAAAGCATATGATTCACATAATTATACATATCATTTAAACATTTAAAATGTGTAATTCACATAATTGAACAGTTTAGGCATTTAACAAGGACAATGAAATATACACAATAAAATGTGATAAAAATCCCTACCTCAATCAAAGCAAATAAAATAGATGCACAAATTGCTCGAAAGTAGAAACCTAATTTGTTCTTTGTCACCTACAATATAATTTTAACATGATTTAGGGCTAAAGATTTAGTAGTAACTGACTAAAATGAAACAAGTTAAAAGTAAATTTTAGTTTTTGGACTAAATTGAAAACTTTTAGGGTCAAATTGAAAAAAATCTAAATAAGTTATAGGTGTTAACTTTGAAAATCTAAAAAAATTAAATAAATATTTGGACTAAATTAAAACCGCTTGGGGCTAAATTGGAAATAATTCAAAAACTTTGATTTGGAATGGGACCTAATTGAAATTTAAGTGGGTTACTTTGAAAAATTCAAAAGTTACAAATAAACCCAATTTTCTATCAAATTTCCAAACATAAGTCCCTAACGCAAAACCCATTTTCATCCTATCTTTCTAGAATCACACACACAAACACACCTTGAAATTCACACACACAAGCACACACAAGCACACACACACAATTTCACACATACACACACTCTGTCATACACACACCATTACATACACACACACACCATTACACACACAAATTATTTTACACACGGAACATACACACATATATAACTAAACATGTATAATTACATGCACAAACCATCACACACACAAAGCACACATATCACCCACACAAACATACACACACCGACACATACACGCAGAGCACCGAAAAAAAAATTAAATAAAACTACAAATTTCATATCCCATCCCACAACTCCGACCAACTCCGGCGAAAAATCCACCGGAGAGAAATGTTTTGCATTGAGTACGGTAATTAAAAAAAATATGAAGTTTGATGTCAGTTGAATGGATATAGGATCAACGTGACTTACCTTGTGATATCTTTGATTGAATTAGAAAATGAGTTTTTTTGAGAAGATAAGAAGAATTGGTTGGTTTGATGAAGAAATAAGAATACATTTATTAGTTTTTGCTGATAATGTTAACATGGTGGGGGAGTGGGCTAAAGTTGGAGATAATAGATAAAAATATTGTTAATGGCAAAAAGATGGTTTATCCTCATTTATCTTATATGCTGCTCCCCACTAAAAATAAAATAAAAAAAAATTATATAATATATATTATTATTAAACATGATTATTAGAAAAAATAATAAATTAGAAATAATAAAAAAAACTAAATTATGGGTGTTACATCCTACCCCTCTTAAAAAAAATTCGTCCTCGAATTTTCAAGCTTACTAAGTTGATGGAATAATTCGGGATACTTGGCTCGAATCTCAACTTCACGTTCCCACGTCGCTTCTTTTTTACCATGTCTAGTCCATTGAATCTTGACCAGGGTGATGTCTCTATTTCTCAACTTGTGTATCTTCCTGTCAAGGATAGCCACTGGTTTTTCTTCGTAAGTCATATCTCGGTTGACTTTCGATTGCTTCATGATTGACTATGTGGCTTGGATCGTAGACATATTTCCTCAACATGACACGCGTGAAATACGTTATGAATCGCGCTAGTTCGCGGTAATGCCAATGTAAGCTACATCCCCGACTCGCTCAATATTTCAAATGGTCCAATGAACCTAGATCTCAATTTTCCTTCCTACCAAATCTTACTATTCCTTTAGTTGGTGCAACCTTTAAGAAAACTTTCTCTCTGTTTCAAATTGTAAGTCTTTCCTTCTCTCGACCGCATAAGATTTTCGGTCTTGGGCTATTTTTATTCTATCTCGACTTTCTCAATAACCTTGACCATCCGCTCGACTAGCTCGGGACCTAACACTTTCTTCTCGCCAACTTCGTCCCAATAGATAGGGGATCTACACTTTCTGCCGTATAGGGCTTCATAAGGGGCCATTCCGATAGTCGCCTGGTAGCTGTTGTTGTAAGAGAATTCCACAAGAGGCAAGTATTTCTCCCAATTATCATCAAAATCCAAAATGCAACCCCTCAGTAAATCTTCTAAGATTTGAATGGTTCTTTCAGATTGTCCGTCATGTCTCGAGGGTGAAAAGTCTGTCTTTGAAATTGAGTTTCGTCCCCATTGCTATTTGTAAACCACCCCAAAATTTTGATGTAAATCTCGGATCTCTATCGAAACTATAGAAACCGGTACCCCATGCAATCTTACAATTTCCTTGATGTAAAGATGTGACAATTGTTCTAGGCGTGTGTCATCTTGATTGGCGAGAAAATGCACCGACTTGGTTAAACGATCTACTACAACCCAAATAGCTTGATTTCCATGGTTTGATCTTGGTAAACCTACTACAAAATCCATGTTCACGTGTTCCCATTTCCACTGAATCAAGTGGTCTTAATAATCCGAGGAAGGTCGTTGGTGCTCGACTTTCACTTTCGACACGTCAAACATTTCGCCACAAATTTTCCGATGCTTCCTTTCATATTTCTCCACCAAGAAAACTCCTTTGAGATCTTTATACATCTTTGTCCCACCGGGTGCGCTGTGTAAGGTGTACAATGTGCCTCTACCAATATTTTTCTTCTTAATTCGCCGTCCTTAGGTACACATATTCTCCTTCATACACCAAATTGCACCATCGTCACGCTATTTCAAAACCTTTAACTTCCCCGGCTAAAGTTTTCTTCCTCATTTTGCATAAAAATCATCCTTTGTTTGTGCTTCCTTGATGTCACACCGTAACGTTGGTTGGACCACCAATCTTCGCTAGTATCGCCTCGATCCTTTATGGTGAAGTTATAATTTCTATTTTCATTCTGGCAAATTCCTTAATAAGTTCCTCTTGTTCTGTGAACATACTTGCCATTGTTCCTCTGTTCATCCTACTAAGTGCATCTGCTACGACGTTGGCTTTACCCGGATGATAATGGATCGTACAATCGTAATCTTTCACAAGTTCCAACCATCTTCTCTGTCTCATGTTCAATTCTTTTTGTGTGAAGAAATACTTCAAACTCTGGTGATCCGTATAAATCTCGCATTTTCCCCCGTATAAATAATGATGCCATATCTTTAAGGCATGCACGACTGCTGCCAATTCTAAGTCGTGCGTAGGGTAATTAAGTTCATGACGTTTTAGTTGCCTTGAAGCATAAGCAACCACTTTACCATTCTGCATTAAAACGCACCCTAACCCTTGTTTTGAGGCATCACTGTAGATTACAAAAGCATCTGTAGTATTTGGAATTGTCAAAACTGGCGCTGAGATTAGACGTCGTTTGAGTTCTTGAAAGCTTTGTTCGCACTTTTCAGTCCAAACAAACTTCTCACCCTTTCTTGTGAGTCGAGTCATCGGGCCTGCTATTTTCGAAAATCCTTCGATAAACCTTCTGTAATATCCTGCAAGGCCCAAGAAACTACGTACTTCATTGGCATTTGTAGGAGCCAACCATTTTTCCACAGCTTCAACTTTTGATGGGTCAACTTCAATACCTTTCGTTGTAACTACATGTCCCAAAAAGACTACTCGATCGAGCCAAAACTCGCACTTCTTGAATTTTGCGTATAATTTCTCTTGACGAAGAGTCTCCAACACTATGCCAAGGTGCTTCTCATGTTGTTCTTTATTCTTTGAGTACACCAATATGTCATCTATGAATACAATCACAAATCGATCCAAGTACGGATGAAAACCCGATTCATCAAATCCATAAGTATCGGGCTGGAGCATTACTAAGTCCAAAAGGCATTGTGAACTCATAGTGCCCATATCGGGTCCTAAAAGCCGTCTTGTGTATATCTTCTTCCTTAACCTTTAGTTGATGATATCCGGACCTCGAGATCAATCTTAGAAAATACACTTGCCCCATTCAATTGATCAAAAAGATCCTCAATCCTTGGCAAAGGATATTTGTTCTTTATATGAGCTTATTCAACTCCTGTAGTCTATACACATTCTCATCGTCCCATCTTTCTTCTTTACAAATAAAGCGGCGCGCTCCCAAGGCGACACATTAGGTCGGATGAAGCCAATATCCAAAAGTTCTTGTAGTTGAACTTTTAGTTCCGAAGCTCCTTGGGTGCCATGCTATATGGTGCTTTCGATACTGAGGGGCACTCCAGGAATCAAATCAATTGCAAACTCTACTTGTCGATTTGGAGGTACTCCCGGCAAATCTTCCGGAAAGACGTCAGCGTACTCACGTATAATTGGAACTTCCATGAGGGTTTTTCGGCAAGAACCGGAGTGGCCATCACATTCACCAGATAACCCTGACAATTTCCTTTCTTCAACATCTTGATAGTCTTCATTGCCGATATCATTCGGGGCATACCACTTACTCTCCCGAAAAATATGAATTCATCTCCGTCTAAAGGTCGCAAAATTATTTCTCTCTCGTGACATTTTATGTTAGCCTTATACTTATTCCAGTCCATCCCTAAGATGATATCAAAATCCTTCATCCTAATCACATGCAAATTCGCTTCTAACCCCTTCCCATTAAAATCCAACTCCACATTGCTAATCACTAAATCTGTATTTATTGTTTTTCCGGATGGGAGGCTTATTTCTAGCATGTCACTAATAGTATAGCTCTTGAGTTGAGTCTTAGCATGGAAATCAACGAGAAATAAAGAAATGTGTAGCACCAAGTATCAAATAGCACAAGAAGGGTGTATCGAAACCCGTAACATACCTGTTAGAGTTCCGGGCTCTGTTGAGCTTCCTCGCTGCGTCATAGCATAAATGTGTGCCTGTCCAACGGGTGCCTTCCCTTCTTGTCGTGTAGGTGGTGCAAAATGTAGCATTGTGACCTGGTTGATGGCACCAAAAACACACTCCTTTACCTAAAAGGCACTCCCCAAAATGATTCTTTCCGCATGATGCACATGTTGGTTTCTCTTTTAGAGCCACGAATAGCATTTGCCCCAGATTCGATCTGTTTACCCTAATTGCTGGCCCCCTGTTCCCGAATCGCCCATTCCATTTTCTTTTTCCTCGAAACATCGCGCCGGTCTTCGAGTCGAATCGTCCAATTTCGGACAAGAAGCCAGCTTCTTGAGCTCGTGAGAGGAGTTCTTCATAAGTCGTTGTCCCCAAACAAGCTAATACATCGCCAATCTCGGTCGAAGTCCTCTCGAAACCTTCTTGCCCTCTTTTCGCCTGTGTCCACCAAATGTGTGGCGAACCTCGCTAATTTGGTTGAATTTACGTTCATATTCGATGATGTCATGCCACCTTGCTTCAATTCCAAAATTCAGTCTCCTTTCGGTCTCTCATACGATTGAGGAAAATATTGTTGCATGACTTCCGGTTTGAAATCGGTCCAGGTCATGTCATTGAGTTGTTCCTGTGTCCGTGAACGGTGAAATGCCTCCACCAATGATCGGCGTCCTCTGTGAATTGGAAAGTGGTACATGAAATTTGTTGTGCCTGTCTGCTAGGTAAACGAGCGAAAATTCTCTCCATCGCACGTAGCCACTCTTCGACCGCAAAAAGGCCCATCACGCCCATTGAAAGTCCGTGGACGAAACCTCCGAAATTGTTCAGGAATATGGGCGTTTTCATTTCCACCAACTTGGTGGCCTGGTGTAGGTGGTGGGGTGTTGTTGGGGTAATTTTTGCGGCGAGGTTTTGAGATTAGCCAATAGGGCATTACGCATCCCCCGGCCTTGGTTTGAGTTAAGTGACGAGTTCGAATTGTCTCTACGTTGCGGCATTATCTGAGAAAATAAAATATCTAAGTTTTAAACTCAGAGGTCCCAAGGGGTGTAAGTGTAAGGTTTAGAAGGGGGTTGAATAAACCTTACCAAATTTTCGATTTAGTCTTTTTAAATCTACAGAGTTAATTCTACACATTTGTGTCCTTGATGGACAATCGAATTAGTCACTCAAGAGAGTTAATCTTTCAAATGCACTCAAATTGAGCCGTTGATGGAGTAATCATTTGTTGGCTACAATTTAACTCATTTTGTATTTTTATTTTCAAATGAAGGAAGACTTAACACCCTTAAGTTTGATTAAGCAAGATATTAGAGCTTGATTTAGTACTTGTAAATTATCAAATGGATAGCAAATTTATCGTGAGATATAAGCAATTAAAAGTGCGGGAATTTAAATCTTTGAAATGTAAATGACACAAGAAAGTTTTTTTATAGAGGTTCGAAGATGGGGTAATTCTTCTACTCCTCTCTTCTCCAACTCCGGAGGAATCCACTAAGTAATGATCGGTTTACAAAGTGGTACAGTCCAGATACAAGTCTTGATCACAACAAACCGACTTGATCCTTTGGGACTCGATCCGAGACGCTTGATCACTCGGTGGCTTCTCGCTCGACTCAGCCTTCTTCACAGGGCATTTTGCGCTTTGCTACTACTGACTCACTTGCTCAAGCTCTTTGGATTTGATCACGAAGCCCTCCAAATGCTTAAGACTTAGTTCAACTTTGAACTTTTCTACAATCCTTCCTGGAAAGTAGACCCCTTGTTTTCAAAGGTTTCCTCTTCAACTGGTTGAAGCTCTCTTTCCTTCACGGGTAAGTGTTGGATTGATGTACTTGAATGTAGGCTTGAGGATTGAGATTGTTTTCAGTTTTTCTAATGTGCTTGTATATCTCACATATGTGTCATTCATGCATACATTTCTCAAACTAACTCCTCAGCCTTTTATAGTGAACTTTCAAAAATTTGCCCGTTGAAGAGATAGCTTATTTTTGAAAGTCACTTTGCAGTCGTTGGCTTGCAGTTCTTGGAATTGCCGTTTCCTCGTATGAATTATTCTTTTCACCTTTTCAGAGTTTTGACACGGTGTCGTGCTTCCCATTGGTTCATTCCTTTTGCACGCTTCTGGGGCTGAGCACTCCAAGAAAGGTTGTATGGAGATATTACTTGTTTAAGTAAATCTCTTGATTTCTTGCAACGGTTCTTTTACGATTATCTCGACTTGATTGCATTTCCTTGCTTTCCCAGGTGACTTAGAGTCACTTCCAATCATTGGATGACTCTTCTGTCACTTCAACTTGAGACTTGGCTTTTCTTGAGTTGACTTGGTGATGCTCCACTCATTTTGCATCTCGATTCTTGCTTCTTCCGATAGTGTTCCGTCTACTCTTCTTTGCCATACTGTTTGTCTCACAACAGAGTCTTCCTTCCAGTCTTGATTTGTCTTCTTGCATGTTAGGACGTAGTTGTCTTGACTCGGCTTGGCCACTCTATTCATTACAATGCATTTTACAACAAGAATTGGGGTGCCAACTTTCTATTCTAAGTTTAACATGGCATTCATCAAAATCTAAACAATAAAATTCCTAACAATTTCCCCTTTTTGATGATGCCAAAACTTAGATCATACAAATATGTAACTAACAAAGATACATACATATAGTGTATTGACATAGAATGTATGCGTGAGAATCAATCTTTTTATTGATCATATCATTCTTGTACTTAACACAATGTTTACAAGGTGTATCGAGTATATAACTGTCTTCACAAAAAAATTTATAACTCTATTACGAGAAGACTTACATTGTATGTATTTACATAATAAAATACATGAAGGGTTGAAAGAACACTTCATCTCCTTCATTGTCTCCTTCTTTCATCTTGATCAAGATCTTCTTCTCTTCTTCTCTTTTTTCTCGTCGCTCACCGCTTCTTCTTTTTCTTCTCATATGCCTTAAGCGGCAGCTTCATCTTTCCTTAGTCTTTCTTGTCTCTCCCGCCATAGCTGAGTTTGTCTTTTGTTTTTTTCTTCTATTCTCTTTGCATACTCGGCGTTAGTTTTAGCCACTCGCAAATTTGCCACTTGGTCAAGCCCACCCAAGAGATCCCTCCTTTCTTTCCAGGATCTACGATTCGATATTCTTGGGCAGAGGCCTAGGTCCAAGCTTCTTCCTCCACCGCCGCTTCTTCCTCTACTCGGGCGTATATCAGACGGGGTCTTTCTTCTTCTTCTTGGTGATTGACTAGCAGAGTGACCAGCAGAGTGATTTAAGTCTATTTGTCTCCCGTCACCTTCTTCACACAATGTGAGACCCTTTTCCCAAGATACAAGTCCCAGGCTTGAGCCATGGACATATTTGCAAAATATCCTTGATTCGAGCGTTTTGAATTCGTCAATCGATCTTCGCTCGTCCCGACATCTCGAAATGGCATACGTGTCTCTGTCAACTGGAATGCCTCCATGTTCTTTCAAGATGTTCATCACCCTGGCATCCATTCTTCCTTCCACTTCCTTCATCCCTCGCTTCAATTTCTTTTCTCTTCTCACCATAGATATCAGCAGAGTCTTGGAGTGGCAGAGTCACGGGGAGTTTGTCGCTTATAATGTCATTTGTGACAGGACCTGTTGGGGGTTTGTGCAATCATCAAGGTCATATCTTTTGATACTTCCCCCTCACAGATTTTCCTTTCTTGATTTCAAATTTTCCTCGGTGATTTTCCCTTCTCACCGCTTCCTTCTCATTGCTCCTTTCTTTTAAACCAGATTTTCTTTGCTTTAAGGTATTCCTCTTCCCCCTTTTTGGCATCATCAAAGGATAGAGGAACCCCAGGGAACATGCGGGCAAGCATGAAGTCGAGTCTTCGATGGTTGAATTTTGCTTCAAGTCTGCTGCGTTGTATGCAGACGGAATTGACCCGAGTAGGCGTTGGATTTCTTTGAAATCAACTTCATCTCAGCCAGCCATGAGAAGGCTGAATTTTTCGTCATGTGTTCTTCCAAACGTTGTATATCATTTGCATTTCGCTCACGCAGCAGCTTGATCTCGGCGGTGTGAGCTTCATGCATATGCTCAATGTGTTCCTCGAAACTTCGTTTTTGCATCAACATTCTCGGCTCTCCACACCAAAGACTTGTTGAACAAGGTTTCAAGTATCTCACCTGTTCCACACGCATTGATTCTTCTTTGTTGCCACCATTCCCTTATCCTCGACCGTGATGCCTCTCAAGTCACCTGTAAGGTTGGCATCTCTGTTGTCCGGTAGCATATCCAAAGAGGCTGATGCCTCTCCATCTTTTCAACTTCAAAGAAAGAGTGCCTTGAACACTTCTCGAACTTGGTGATTCTTCATTGCGTGATGGCCATCCCCAAATCAAAATCAAAATACTGGAACAATGGTGCCCGAGTGAAAAAACGAGGAGGTGGTCTGTGATATCGTGCTTGCTCATTTTTCGACTCTTCGTGGAGTTCGTATCTCCAAAGTGAGAAAGGGAAAGATTCTACAAAAGATTCATCACCGCCGACGGGATCTTTCAATGATGAGCGGTGCGCGTGAAGTTCTTTTGGGAATCGATCCATTGTGGCTTGAGGAGCCCGAGCGGTGGTTTACGGTTCAAATTGGGTTTGGTTGTGAAATAGACTCGCTTGCTGGCGAGCCTCATTATCTTAACAAACTTCGTTGGTCTGGTGATTTTTCCTTTTTGAGACTTGTCCTCGGCCTTATCGCGGCGTCATCGGACGATGATGAGATTTCTAGAGGTGGGTCATCATCAAAGTTAAAAGTTTGACGAGTAGTCTTGGGATCGACTTACTCGTGCTTGGAACACCCGGTGAGTCTTTTGGATTTGTCATGGGGTTGACTCGAACTTCTTCTTCGCCTTTCGATCGAGGAAAAGTGACATCGGGTTGTCCTGGGAATCATGAAGTGCGCGATCTCCTTCTCGATGGGTCGATGATTGCGGGAGGGATGTTCGTACTTGACCTCTTTACCCAGGAAGTCTCAACCTCCGTCCTCCAGCGATCTCTCTATGGCTGCGAGGTTTGGTCCTCCCTTTCGACAAAGTGATGTCATTTGTCTTAGGGTCTTCTACTGATGGCATCCATTGGAGTCTCAACCCCATGGATTGCACTTTCATCGCCCAGAGTGTTAACTCCCGTGGCATTCCTTCCTCGTGCCTCGATCGCATCGCAGGCGTCATTAGCCTTCGAGCGAGTTGGCACCTCGGTGAGACAGTCTCAATCGCCCGAGCTTCGTTGATGGCAACTTTCAGTTTCTTCTTGTGATTGTAATTTCTCTTCTTCGCCTCCTTGCTTTTTGTGGAGTCATCTGCAAAGATCCTCCGACCTTCTGTAGTGGAGGGAGTTCCCCCCCGGCGCACGCACCGGTGAGTGACTTGGAGTGGGGTCACTCGTCTCCGGACTCCCGGCTGTTGCAGAATCGATGGTTCACCGTTGGGGCGGTGGTAGCACACCTTCAATAGGGGTTGGCTCGACCGGGGTCCCCACTAGCCCGTTTCATCGCCATTTCCCTTATTGCCTTCTTCCGAGTGAGTGGGAAGTGGTAGAAGAACATCGTGGCTATTTTTGAACCACTCCCATAGGATCGATTTCCGTGTGTTCGGAGGACTCTCCTGGTCCCTCCATTAGTCTTTGCTCGTGAAGAATTCTTGATTCATGCGAGGCTTGCCGCATTTGTAACTCTTCTCGGGCGTGCAGCATTTTCGGATCCTCATCCTTTGCCCGAGAAGACATCAAGAAGAGGATGGAAGTGTTACGTGGTGCCGGAGATAGGCGGATCTTGCCTTCTCACGTGCTTCGGCTTTTTTCACTTGCTTTGCTCTCTCCCCCGTCCTTGTAGATCTGCAGGATGTCTAAGCGATTGTCCTCATGAAAGTCTTTGGGAGCACGAGAGTTAGTCCAAGGAAATTTAGCGATTCCTCTTCTTCTTCTATGAACTCGGGCCGTTGGAACTGTTCCCTTGACTTGCTCAACTTCCATTTTCTCCACTCACGCAGTGACGATTTTGGATGTCCGGGTAAGGTGGAGATAGGATCATTACATCACTATCTCGCTTGGAATTTGGTTGGTTCTTCTTGTGTTTCATTTGTGTGAGCTACGGTGTGTCTTGAGTTGCCGTTCTGTGATCGCCTTCAGACTTTTTTGTTTCATCAACTCACATCGGAGACTCTACTTCTCCAAGAGTCTCCCGTATTTGTGCTAGCCGAAGCCGACTCATTTGGTTTCTCCTGTTCGACCGCTTGACGAGTCTTCTTCGTCTCCTGGTTTGTACAGGGAATTTCTGGTTCGAGGCGGTGTCCTCTCGAGTCTTGGGCGGCGGGGCCGGCCTTGGTGTTTGTTTTCGAGGAGCGGCCGTGCAGGCTTGTCGGTTCTCCTCCTTTTGACGATCGGAGAAGGTATTTGTGAGTCCTTCTCGACCTCTCTGCAGGGCGGGTGACACGTTTCTTGGCGGGCAGTGACTCGCTGCAGGGCGGGAGCATGTTTGGTTTTCTTTCTTTGCGCAGGGCGTGATCTTCTTGGCACCGCAGGGGCTTTCTTGGGCCGAGAGAGAAGAAGCAGATCTTTGGTCACCGATTCCCCTCACCGTGTCGCTCTCTAGGCATAAGCTCGCTCCGAGCACGAGAGAGGTTAGCTCAACATCCTCTTGTTAACATGGAAGGCCTTCCCATGTCTAAGAGGGACTCCTTTCACCTCCAATAGCCGCCAATCACTAGGCCATATCCCGAGGATCCTCCAAATGTGCCATCTTCTTTGAAGGACTTGTTCCCCACGTTCGGGCAGAGTCCTCAGTAGATAAACTCACCAATTTATCTTCTTTTCTTCGATGATTGCGGCCATCACAATCGGCTTTGCCTTTGATAGTTGGTCAAAGTCAAAGCCGCCAAATTTGATGTCGATACATTTGGCAACTATGTCCAACAATTTGTGATAATCCTCCTTCGCCAGATCTCTTGTTTTCTTTGTGTATATAATTTTATCGGCAAGATCGGACTTGGCTATTTCTTTCCATCGTCACCAAGTTTACATCATCTTCCTTAATCTCGATTTGCTCCTTCCGGTAGTGAGCAATATTCACCAAATCCTTGGCGATAATAGTCACCGCTTCCCGTGAACAGCAGATGACTTGATTCCTTCGTCGTGAATCTCAAAGCATTCACGTAGAATTGTGCGACCTCCTCCACATAGGTCATAGGATATTCCAGCGTTAGAAACGGTTTTAGTCCCGGACGTTTCCAACTTTTCAAAGCAATTTTCTTCACCAGGGTGTCGTCGGACCCTCGCTTTACCATTCCGTTTAAATCCACCGTCGAACCGGTGTGGATTTGCTTTCCTAACTTAGTAAAGTCGTAAGTTGGTGCCATTTCTAATTATATCAAGAAAAGTCTCGAGAAATTGATTAGAATGTTGATAGGGTTTCGAGAGTAGTTTGCCTTTGCTTTTGAGAGAAAAAGATGAACAGTTTTTAGAAGTGTGAGAGAGAAACGGACGAAAATGGTTTAAATATGGTTTATGAAAGGCGTGGGAGACGGTTTTGAATTGTGATCGAAATCAACGGCTTGGATTTCGCACGCCTATTGAGCATTTCACGCCTCGTATTTAATGCGCCAAAGCATTTATATCCAATCATAAGTTTAGTGTGCGGCTTCTATGTCTCAGTACACATCATCATTATCGACGTGTTCCTTAAAACATTCCCCGCTAAGTTAAAACGATGCGTTTTTGTCACTTTGCTCATAAGTTATTCACTTATCTCTTAGCCGATTTAACTCTACTCCTCGTAGATTCTCTTGGTGACTCGGCTATCAGTGACTTGGTGTAGTTGTCTTTCCGATCTTTGATTTACTAAGTTGATTTTTGTTTTCACTCTTTTTCACTTCTTTTGTTCTAATACTCTTCTTTGATTTGTCTCGAGTGTCACCTCACTCAATTAACCCCAACTCATTCTTGAGTTCTTCAAATCTTGATTCACATAACGGTTTTGTGAAGATGTCGGCTAGTTGTTTATCGGTTGAGATGTATTCCAAGATAATGTCCTTCTTTTCAACATGATCTCTTATGAAATGATATCGACATCTATATGTTTTGTTCTTGAGTGCAACACAGGATTTTGAGTGATTGCAATGGCACTTGTGTTATCACACATGATTGGAATTTCTTTTTCTTCAACTTCATAGTCTCTCATTTTGTTGTCTCATCCATAGGACTTGGGCAACAACGCCCCTAGCCTATGTATTCTCGCCTCAATTTGTAGAGGTGGCTATTGAGTTTTGTTTTCTTGCTAAACCAGGAAATTAGTCTGTTTCCTAGCATTTGACAGTGCACGAAGTGCTCTTTCTGCCCACTCTGCATCCAGCGTAGTCGAGTCCGAATAGCCAATTAGCTTGAATCCACTTTCCTTTGGATACCATAGGCCTACTTCTTGGCTTCCTTTCAAGTATCTCAATATTCTCTTTAGTTGTCATATGGCTCTCTTTTGGAGCAGATTGAAATCTTGCACATACACCTACAAAGAAAGGTGATGTCTGGCCCGCTTGCTTTGTGAGATAGAGCAATGATCCAATAAGTGCCCTGTATCTTGTTTGATCTACAGGCTTGCCATCCGTGCATCCATGTCCATTTTGGTGATGTGTTCATTGGTATTTTTCTGAGAAGACTTTTCTTCCATACCAAATTTCTTCATTAAATCTCGGTATATTTTGTTTGACTTATGAAGGTTCCATCCTTCATTGTTTCACTTGAAGTCCAAGGAAAAATGTCGACTCTCCCATCATGCTCATTTCAAATTTGCTTTGCATGAGGTTTGAGAATTTTTCACATGACTCTTTGTTAGTGGATCCAAAAATGATGTCATCCACATATATTTGAACAAGCAAAGATACTCTTCTTGTCTTGAATTCGAAAAGTGTTCTATCTACTTTTCCTTTTGTGAATCCATTTTCGTTAGGAATTGTGACAGGGTATCATACCATGCTCTGGGTGCCTGTTTCAATCCATACAAGGCTTTCTTGAGTTTGTATACATTGTCTCCAAGAGTCTTCTCGCTCAAATCCTGGAGGTTGTTCAACATATACTTCTTCTTCCAATAAACCGTTTAGGAATGCACTTTTTACATCCATCGATATACAATGAAATTCTTGTGAGTCTGCATGGGCAAGAAACATCCTTATAGCTTCCAATCTTGCTATAGGGCAAATGTTTCATCAAAATCTATCCCTTCTTCTTGGCAATATCCTTTGGCTACTAGTCTTGCTTTATTTCTTACCACAGAGCCTTCCTCGTTCATCTTATTTCGAATACCCATTTGGTTCCAATAACATTTTGATGTATGGGTCTTTGCACTAGTTCCCATACTTTATTTCTCTCAAACTGATTGACTCTTCTTGCATAGCTTGAATCCAATGTGTGTCATCCAATGCTTGTGACACATCTTTTGGCTCTATTTGCGAAATGAAGCATGTGAACATAGCTTCTTGTTGAGTTCGGATCTTGTTTTGACACCTTCTCTCATATCTCCAATGACAAGTTCGTGGATGGTCTCTCACCATCTTACATCAAAGTTGGAGTAAGTTATTTGGATTGATCGACTTGCGGTTGTGTTCTTTGTGGTCACTCTTTCGTGGTCACTTAGCCGCAAATTTTCTTTTTTTGCTTTTGAGATTGACTATCTCATCTTCTTCTTCGAGTTGATAATCCCAGCCTTCCTTCAGCAAAGCGTAGGGACTTTTTCGTATGATTGGATGTTTCAACTTATCAACTCGACTCTTCAATGTTTTCTCCATTTACATTTGGCTCATCGAATACTACATGAATGGATTCCTCTGTAACCATAGTTCTTTTATTGAGTATTTCAGAGGCTTTGCTTCAAATTTGAGTATCCTAAGAAGATACCTTCATCGGCCTTAGCATCAAAAGCCTTTAGGTTGTCTTTGCCATTGTTGTGGATGAAGCATTTACATCCAAATATTTTGAAATATGCAACACTTGGTTTTCTTCATCCGGATCTCATAGGAGTCTTTGTCATTTTGTCTATTTATCATACATCTGTTTTGGGGTAGCAAGTCAGTTGTGTTGATTGCTTGACCCAAAATCTTTTTGGTAACCCCTTGCCTAACATGGTTCTTGCCGCTTCTTTGAGGGTTCTTCTTCTTTCTTCTCGCAACTCCATTCTCTTTGTGGAGTCCTTGCTCACGATAGTTCATGACCAATACCATTCTCAATACAACATCGAGTTATTATTCCATTGACAAACTCGGTTCCTCTATCCGATCTTATTTTGATAATGGTTTGACTCTTCTCATTTTGAATTCTCTTCATCATTTGTGGTAGTTTTTGTAGGGTTTCTTTTCTTCTTGCACATGAATATTGTCCATGTATATCTTGAGTAGTCATCTACTACCACCAAGGTGTATTTCTTTCCACTTATCTTTGGCCGTGGTTCCATTGGGCCAAATAGATCCATATGAAGTAGATGCAATATTCTTGTTGAGGATGGGCATGTCTTTTCTTTGAATGACGACTTGATTTGTTTTCCCTTCCGACATGCATCACATATACTCTCCTTCTTGTATATCGAGTCCGGAAGTCCTTCTACAAGATGACTTCTTGCTAGCTTGTTAATTGTTTTGAAATTCGGGTGACTCACTTTTTGTGCCACGACCAATTTGATTCAAATTTGTGCTCTTTGCTAGTAAGATAGGCAGTCTTTGGGTGTTGCGATTGACCAATCCACTACATACATATTCTTCTGTCTATTTATTTCCTTGCAAAGACAACTTCATTTGATTCAATATCCTTGATTTGGCATACACCCATGTTGAATCCAACATTGTAGCCCTTGTCACGAGCCGATCGATACTCGATAGGTTGAAGTTGAGTCCTTCAACATATGCAACATCCGTGATTTCTAATCCATTCCTCTTGATGGATCCAATGCCTCTTATTTCACCAGGAGCTTCATTTCCTCCAAATATGACTTTGGCTCCTTTGACTTCCTTGAATTTTTGTGATTTCTCTTATTTCTGTCATATGTCCGGAAATGACCACTATCCAAGTACCAGGTTCCTTGGCACTCACTGCATTCCTTGAACGCAATCAAGGAAATTAAGTTTTAGGTACCCATACTTGTCCGGGTCCCGAGGGGTTAGAATTGTAAGATGATCCAACCAACCTATAGCCAAATGATTTGACTCTAAGGGGTTGCCATCTATCGATGCCATAATCATAATTAATTCTCGCAAATTGCTTGGGGATTCTAGGTTCATACAAATTGTCTCTTTTGTCCGTATGCCTCGCATATGTGTTTTAGTAATTGCCTTCCTTGGGTAATTGTGGTGCTTTTGAGTGTAGTGCCTAGGTGCATGTGTCTTTGATGAAAGCTCTTATACTTTTGGAATGGCCTTTGTTGAGTTCTGGCCTTTGCCACTGGGCTTATATTCCATAAGTCTATGCCGATAGTTCACATTGTTCCAATCATCTTGGCTTGGATATTTTCTACCATTCCCATCATATGTATTTCTTTTATGGATTTTCCGAATTTTTGGTAGCTCTGTTTCTTCTTTACGAGTATTTTTCGTTAGGAGTTTTTGATGGACTCGGTGAATCTCTTCTCACTGTCCTTTTTCAAAGATACTCAATCGGGTTGTTTTCCTTTTCCTTTGTAACCAAGGCCAGTTTGCTTAGTATTGTGCTTTGGAGTGAATGTGTGTGCAACATTTAGAGTTTTGGGTTTTTCAGACTCTTCATGACTTGAAGATCCTTTTTCCAAAATTACTCTTGAGGTTTGACATGGCACAAAGGAATTAAATCCTAAGCCTGTCTTGTCTCCACATTCTCTTTGACTCATAATAAGATCATCCATTGATTTAGATGCCTTAGTAAATGAGGCAATAACATTTTGAGGTCATTCTCCCTCTTTTCTATAGCAGCAATTTCAGCTACTAATTTAGCATTTTCAAATTTTTAAACTTTCATTTTCAACACTATTTGACTTAGAGTACTCGGCTCCTTAGTCACTTTGAGTTTTGACTTTTAAGTAGGTTGTTTTCCTTATTCAATAGTGTGTGTGAGGATTTAATGTGCTCAAAATCTTTCATCATTTTGCCTAATGAATCATAAAGATCGAGAGGTGATGAAGTGTGTGTGTCACGATCACTATCACTAGTGTCCGAGCTTGTTGAATTAGATTGTACCTCATCTTCTTGATCTTGTTCTTTGGCCATTAAGCGGATCAAGGCTTCTTCTTCGAGTCACTCGAGTAGTCGCCCTTCACCGCTTTGCTCAATCATTGTCTCTCTTGACTTGGTTTGTCTCAAAGATCTCTCGCACCATCATTGCCTTTTTCTTTTTCTTGTCTTCTTTCTCTCAAGACCTTTCTTTCTTCTTCATTCGTACTTGTTGACTCAGGATATGAGAGATCAATGGCATAGTGACCTGGTTGTCTACAATTCCAACACGATATTGGCCTTTTGATCGGCTCTTTCTACTCTTGAGTTGTCGACCCTTTGATACTCAACTTGTTGATGATCATTCTCTTGGTTGGCCTATCATCTCTTGATTTGGTGGGGAGCCGAGTGTCTTCCGGAAGATTCACCCTTTCCTCTCTTGTAGTTCTTGTTAAAGAACTTGTTAAATCTTTTAATTATCGTATTATTTCTTCCGGGTCAATTGCCTCTTTGACCTCGACTCTCTTCCCATCTTTGACAATTAGAGCAATTGTTTTGGGTACAAATTGTCTCTTCCTGGTCTTTTCTTCTCACTCAAACTCATAGGCTTTGAGGTCCGAGAATAGTTCATGGTTGGATGTCTTTGATAGGTCCATGGAATGTCTCAGTGCCATGACCTTCATTTCCCATTCATTTGGAAGACTTTTTAGGATCTTCATACACATTTCTTCTTCGTGTATATTCCTTTCCAAGTGTAGATGACTCATTTGTGATTTCTCAAACCGAGCGTCCAGTTGATCCAGATTCTCTCCCGAGATCATTTTGAAATTTTCAAACTTCGTACGACTCTCGATAATTTGTTTTCTTTGATTTGCTCACGAGCCTTCACAAATTAATGTCGGCTTGTCCTGATTTCTTTAGCCGTTTTGCATGATTTGACTTTGTTGAACATGGCTTTGTCAAGGTTTTGTAGAGGATGTCCTTGGCTACATTATCCAGGTTGTATCTTTTTTGTCATCATTTGTCCACTCGTTCTTGGTTTTTCAACCATGATCGGGTCCGGGAGCAACATCTTCTTTCTCCTTCACCGCAACTCTTCGTGACATTTTGTGTTCACTTTTAATATTTGTAGAGGCCCATCTTCTATTACTATCCACATCTCATCATGTAATCCGATAGATGAGCCCGCATACGAATTTTCCAATCATCAAATTCTTCAATAGTGAACATAGGGATGCGTGTTAGATTTGCTTCCATGATAATGACTTTTAATAATAAAAGAGTTTTGAAAGTTTAAGTACTAAAGCGAGACTTTAAAAAAGTTTTGGAGATCTAGTTCAAGAATAACCGGTGCGGAGGAGGGTTCAATGAACCAACCGCTCCGATACCACTTGTAGGTCCCAAGGGGTGTAAGTGTAAGGTTTAGAAGGGGGTTGAATAAACCTTACCAAATTTTCGATTTAGTCCTTTTAAATCTACTGAGTTAATTCTACACATTTGTGTCCTTGATGGACAGTCGAATTAGTCACTCAAGAGAGTTAATCTTTCAATGACTCATTGAATTGAGTTGTTGATGGAGTAACTCAATTGTTGGCTACAATTTAACTCATTTGTATTTTTATTTTATTGGAAGACTTAACACCCTTAAGTTTGATTAAGCAAGATATTAGAGCTTGATTTAGTACTTGTAAATTATCAAATGGATAGCAAATTTATCACAGATATAAGCAATTAAAAGTGCAGGAATTTAAATTGAAATGTAAATGACACAAGAAAGTTTTTATAGAGGTTCAAGATGGGGTAATTCTTCTACTCCTCTCTTCTCCAACTCCCTGGAGGAATCCACTAAGTAATGATCGGTTTACAAAGTGGTAATGATCCCGGATACAAGTCTTGATCACAACAGCCGACTTGATCCTTTGGGACTCGACCTGGAGACGCCTTGATCACTCGGTGGCTTCTCGTTCGACTCGGCCTTCTTCACAGGCAGTGCCTTACTACTACTGACTCACTTGCTCAAGCTCTTTGGATTTGATCACGAAGCCCTCCAAATGCTTAAGACTTAGTTCAACTTTGAACTTTTCTACAATCCTTCCCGGAAAGTAGACCCCTTGTTTTCAAAGGTTTCCTCTTCAACTGGTTGAAGCTCTCTTTCCTTCACAGGTAAGTGTTGGATTGATGTACTTGAGAATGTAGGCTTGAGGATTGAGATTGTTTGAGTTTTTCTAATGTGCTTGTATATCTCACATATGTGTCATTCATGCATACATTTCTCAAACTAACTCCTCGGCCTTTTATAGTGAACTTTCAAAAATTTGCCCGTTGAAGAGATAGGCTTATTTTTGAAAGTCACTTTGCGATCGTTGGCTTGCGAGTTCTTGGAATTGCCGTTTCCTCGTATGAATTATTCTTTTCACCTTTTCGAGTTTTGACACGGTGTCGTGCTTCCCATTCGTTCATTCCTTTTGCACGCTTCGGGACCGAGCACTCCAAGAAAGGTTGTATGGAGATATTACTTGTTTAAGTAAATCTCTTGATTTTCGGCAACGGTTCTTTTACGATTATCTCGACTTGACCGCATTTCCTTGCTTTCCCAGGTGACTTAGAGTCGACTTCCAATCATGGATGACTCTTGTCACTTCAACTTGAGACTGGCTTTTCTTGAGTTGACTTGGTGATGCTCCACTCGTGCATCTCACCGCTTCTTGATAGTGTTCCGTCTACTCTTCTTTGCCATACTCATTGTCTCACAGCAGAGTCTTCCTTCCGATCTTGATTGTCTTCTTGCATGTTAGGGCGTAGTTGTCTTGACTCGACAGCATTTCTATTCATTACAATGCATTTTACAACAAGAATTGGGGTGCCAACTTTCTATTCTAAGTTTAACATGGCATTCATCAAAATCTAAACAATAAAATTCCTAACAAACTCTTCAAAGATGATACTACATATGTCACTTTTAGCATTTTTTTTAATACGGGCCAATCTAAAGTCATAAATTAATCATATAAGTCGTTCAACTCTATATTATCTCATAAGAGAAATATACGTTGTGCTTCTATGGTTCATTATGAATCACTATTTTACGTTGTTCTTTACGCCTAACATGACATGCAAGAAATTCTAAATCATGTAACGAATCACGAGCACATAAAAGTTTTAACAAGTCATATAAAAGTTCATATAAACTTTCATAATTCACAAAGAATATCATACTTTCCCAATTTCTAATAATATGAAAATTTAAATAAATACTTACCTGTTTGGATGGAGCGCGATAGAGAGGGATAGCCATTTTTTTTTTAAAAATAAAAATTGCAAGTCTACAGGAAAGTAGACCGCTCCGATACTATCTTCGTAACGCCCCATATTTGTTCTTTAGTGCATTTTTATTTTTTAGCGTTACTAAAATTTTAAGAAA
Organism: Rehmannia glutinosa; assembly: GCA_016081115.2. NCBI lineage: Eukaryota > Viridiplantae > Streptophyta > Magnoliopsida > Lamiales > Orobanchaceae > Rehmannia > Rehmannia glutinosa. Next base: position 316,200 of record JABTTQ020002636.1, read on the forward strand.
ATACGTGTAATTTTTTTTTATTAAATAGATAAATGAAAAGTTTAGCTTTAAACGATAATGAGAAATACTTTAAGTCTTAAGAAATATAAGTATAGAGTATTTGTCAAAAATTAAAAATCCACTCAAAACACTTTGAAATAAATTAAAAAGAAAATAGTACACCACAATTGTTCGAAATTTAAAACGAGTTCATAGTTCTTGAAATTGAAATAATTAAAAGTGAAATCATCGGCTATTCCCCACATCCGCAACGCATCCATCCGTATGATCTGAAAAAGATTTGAATTTAGGGGTGAGTAATCACATACTCAAGAGAGATAAGGATTGTCCAAGCTAAATACGAAAAGTGCACAATTACATAAATTAACACATAACCTTTTCCCGTTGGCATAAGCCGTATAACACATAACCTTTCCGTGAAGGCACGAATGCCATATTTTCCTTTCCGTGCACGAGGCCAAAAATTTTCCTTTTCGTGAAGAGGCACGAATGCCATTTTTTCCTTTCGTGGCACGAGGCCAAAAATTTTCCTTTCGTGGTACGAATGCCATATTTTCCTTTCCGTGGCATGAAGCCAAAAATTTTCCTTTCCGTGGCACGAATGCCAAATTTTCCTTTCCCATGGCATGAAGCCAAAAATTTTCCTTTCCGGGCACGAATGCCAAATTTTCCTTTCCGTGGCATGAGGCCAAAATTTTTCCTTTCCCATTGCATAAACATACATAGCACACATTGTAATGAAAAACATGTCATTTTAAAAAATAATCATATCATGTAGCACATTAAAAGCATAAAATTCAAATAATTATGCATGTCATGTAATACATCGAAAGCATATGATTCACATAATTATACATATCATTTAAATATTTAAAATGTGTAATTCACATAATTGAACAGTTTAGGCATTTAACAAGGACAATGAAATATACACAATAAAATGTGATAAAAATCCCTACCTCAATCAAGCAAATAAAATAGATGCACAAATTGCTCGACAAAAGAGAAACCTAATTGTCTTTTGTTCTTCGTCACCTACAATATAAATTTAACATGATTTAGGGCTAAAGATTTAGTAATCGACTAAATTGAAACAAGTTAAAAGTAAATTTTAGTTTTGGACTAAATTGAAAAATTTTAGGGTCAAATTGAAAAAAATCTAAATAAGTTATAGGTGTTAACTTTGAAAATCTAAAAAAATTAAATAAATATTTGGACTAAATTAAAACTGCTTGGGGCTAAATTGGAAATAATTCAAAAACTTTGATTTGGAATGGGACCTAATTGAAATTTAAGTGGGTTACTTTGAAAAATTCAAAAGTTACAAATAAACCCAATTTTCTATCAAATTTCCAAACATAAGTCCCTAACACAAAACCCATTTTCATCCTATCTTTCTAGAATCACACACACAAACACACCTTGAAATTCACACACACAAGCACACAGACGCACATACACAATTTGACACATACACACACTCTGTAATACACACACCATTACACACACAAATTATTTTACACACACGGAACATACACACATATATAACTAAACATGTATAATTACATGCACAAACCATCACACACACAAAGCACACATATCACCCACACATACATACACACACCGACACATACACGCAGAGCACCGAAAAAAAAATTAAATAAAACTAAAAATTTCATATCCCATCCCACAACTCCGACAACTCCGGCGAAAAATCCACCGGGAGAAAATTTTTGCATTGAGTACGGTAATTAAAAAATATGAAGTTTGATGTCGGTTGAATGGATATAGGATCAACGTGACTTACCTTGTGATATCTTTGATTGAATTAGAAAATGAGTTTTTTGAGAAGATAAGAAGAATTGGTTGGTTTGATGAAGAAATATGAATACATTTATTAGTTTTTTGCGATAATGTTAACATGGTGGGGAGTGGGCTAAAGTTGGAGATAATAGATAAAAATATTGTTAATGGCAAAAAGATGGTTTATCCTAATTTATCTTATATCTTCGCTCCTCACTAAAAAAATAAAAAAATTATATAATATATATTATTATTAAACATGATTATTAGAAAAAATAATAAATTAGAAATAATAAAAAAAACTAAATTATGGGTGTTACACATACGCACCCAAGCACTACACTCGTAAATATCACAACTACCCCAAGAGAGCAATTGCTAAAACACACACACACACACACAGGCATACAGACAAAAGAGACAATTGTATAAACCTAAAACCCCCCAAGCAATTTGCCAATGTGTATTATGATTATGGCACTTATAGATGGCAACCTCTTAGAGTCAAATCATTTGGCTATAGGTTGGTTGGATCATCTGATAGCACTAACCCATCAGGACCCAAACAAGTATGGGTACCTAAAAACTGATTTCCTTGATTGCAGGTTCAAGGAACAGCTGAGTGCCAAGGAACCTAGTACATGGATAGTGGCTGTTCCAGACATATGACAGGAAACAAGGGCAACATGTCAAGATTCAAAGAGATTAGAGGTGCCAAAGTCAAATTTGGAGGAAATGAAGCTCTCGGGGGAAATCCAAAGCACAGGATCTATCAAGAAAAATGGATTGAAAATTTATGATATTGCTTATGTTGAAGGCCTCAACTTCAACCTGTTAAGTATCAACCAACTCTGTGATAAAGGCTATAATGTGGGATTCAACATGGGAGTGTGCCAGATCAAAGATGCAGAATCAAATGAAATAGTGTTGCAAAGATCAAGACAGAAGAATATGTATGTGGTAGATTGGTCTACTGCTACACCAAGCATTTGTCTGTTAGCAAAAAGCACAGCCGAATCAAGTTGGTTGTGGCACAAGAAGCTGAGTCATCTAAATTTCAAGACAATCAACAAGCTTGCAAGGAGTCATCTTGTAGAAGGATTGCCAGACTCAGTGTAGAAGAAAGAAAGTGTATGTGATGCATGCCAGATGGGAAAGCAAATAAAATCTTCATTCAAGGATAAGCCAAGTCCTTCTTCAACAAGGATATTACATCTGTTGTATATGGATTTATTTGGTCCAGTTGAGCCAGCTAGCATAAGTGGAAAGAAATACACCTTAGTGGTGGTGGATGATTAATCAAGATATACATGGACAATTTTCATGTTTAAAAAGAAGGAAACTTTGCAGAAATTACCTCAGCTGATGAAAAGAGTTCAAAATGAGAAGAGTCAAACCATTATAAAAATAAGATCTGACAGGGGAACTGAGTTTGTCAATGGGATAATAACTCAGTATTATGTTGAAAATGGTATTGTTCATGAGTTGTCAGATGCAAGGACTCCACATCAGAGTGGAGTGGCTGAAAGAAGGAACAGAACTCTCAAGGAAGCTACAAGGACCGTTAGCTAAAGCTGGATTGCCTAAGAGATTTGGGCTGAAGCTATAAATACTGCATGCTATACTCAAAATAGATGCATGATCAACATGCTATTGACCAAGAATCCCTATGAAATCTAGACAGAGAGAAAGCCAAATGTTGGATATTTCAGGATGTTTGGATGCAAATGCTTCATCCATAATAATGACAAAGATAATTTGAAAGGCTTTTGATGCTAAAGCTGGTCAAAGTATCTTTTTAGGACACTCAACTGAGAGTAAAGCCTATAGAGTGCTGAACAAGAGGACTATGGTTATAGAAGAGTCTATCCGTGTGGTTTTTGATGAACATAATGTGAGTGGAGAAGACATTAAAGAGTTAGCTGATAAGCTGAATCAGCCAACTATGCAGATGCTCAAAATGTATAAAAAATTAAGTAAAAAGTAAAAAAAAAATACATTTTAGATAAATTAGTAACTTCGTGTCGGATCTGTGTTAGTCGTGTTCAGGTTCGGGTTGTATTCGGGTTTCTCTCATTAACTTTAGGTCAGGTTCTCGCGTCGGATCAGGGATTGACACCTGTATATTTAGGCCTGTAAATAAAGGGACTTCAAAAATTATGTGGGATCTATTTTTTAATTTTCAACGTTTTTTTATTCTTGTCTCTTAGGGAATTTATGCAAAATTTACGGAATGGAAATATAGAGAAACTACTTATTCGATCGCAGGCATTTTATGGAACACATCTAACAGATGGACAAATGGTCAATTTTAAAAGAACTTACTGTCAAACTCTTTTAGATATCCATTTCGGTAAATAAGTGGTATGTATGTTTGGGAGCACTTTTGTAAAAGTCCAATTAGAAAATAGACATCTTAATAAGTGATTAATCATAAAGTCTTCAAGTGATTTATCCAAAACTCCATTTGAAATTAATCACCAAACAACTATTATAATGGAAATTGACTTTTAGATCCAAAATCTCATTTGAAAAGTACTCTCAAACAAGCTGGATGTGTATGGAATGGCTATAAAGTTCGAGCAAAGTGACGACAGTTTAAGTAGCTTTTTTCTTAAGACAACATTACTAGTGCTTAAGGTATATGACAATCATCTGTCAACATACAATTACTTACTTCTTTTGTAATAAGACTGCAAATCACAAGAATCTTTGTATTTGTTTTGAATACAGGGTTCCTATTTATAATGGACGAAATGTTGTGGACATAAGTCAAACTATTGGAAAATAAGAGAGATGAACTGTCATTTTACTTTTTCAAAAGGCCAAAGTCACTTGCCACCAATGGCATGTCTTTTCGGCTGGAAAATGATTGGGTCGGGTCAATCCTGTCCTAGCCCATCAGGCCAACATAGAAAATCGAGTCGGGTTGGTTGGCTAAAAAATAGTTGGTCCACCATTTTCTATGGCCCAGCTCATCCCAAACCCTATTTTTCCACTTTTAACAAAACACACATTTAAATGATTTATTTTGTACATTAATGTTTCATTCACCTGAAAATTGATTTATTTACTGTAAATCAGAATTATCTCAATTATTTTCTATTTTTAATAAATAAGAGCACTTAAATTACTAGTCAAAATCTATTGGGCTGAGCTCAATTTTTCCAAACCAATTTCCATGTTCCCTGTCCCTCTCTTCAGCCAACGTTTGATCATTCAGATTTTGATATATAGTGTTTTGTACGCTGACAAGCGACAAGTCACATACTCACATGCCATAAATTATTGTACGACATGTCGGAGAATTTAGAAAATAATATAAAATGTTTAATAAACTTTTGAAATTAATATCTATTAATTAAAACAATCATTTCGTTTGCTTTTATTTTCTAAGTGAATATTAGTTAAAAAAATTAGAAACTAATTAAAAATTGAATGTGTAGAGCATAAGTAATGATTGTATCGATATAATTGAGAATCTTTGAGAGATGTTGATTATTTGTGAAATTTTTCGAGGAATACTAGTATAAAATATACCAAAAATAATACGAATCTCATTTTATACCTTTTTTTTATCAAAATTAAGTGAATAAAAATAAAATTATGATAAATTAAAGAAATGACATAAATTCTTTATATGAATAAGACGGGAAGAGAGAGAGAATATTGTGAAAATTTTATTTTGAAAAATAAAAATATTGTTTTACTGTGTGATCGGATATAAGATGAAAATGTAATGATGATATTTGAATTTTATGTGTTTAGTGTGATAGTGATTAGTTGTGATTGGTGATTTGAAAATAATAATAATAATAATAATAATAATAATAATAATAATAAAAATAATAATAATAATAATAATAATAATAATAATAATTTTTATATGATTATATAATGGTGATAGTTGATGTGATTTTTTGGTTAAAAATCTTAAATAGATGTTCATTTGATGATTAGAAAAGTAAGAAAAAGATAATAGTGAATTGTTTGAATATTTTCACAGACAAGCGCACGTCCAGTAAGAGATTCATCCAAAAAATGAAAAGGAGGAAAAAAGTTAATAAACAAACACTGCATGAGATTGTGGGTTTTAGGGTTGCAAATATGCTTCTTCTTCATATAGAACTTCCTCTTTCATAGACATGAGGGAGTGTATGCAAGCACTTCTATTTTTAGAGAAAGTGATTTAGTATGATTCTAGTTGGGAATCATAAGTTGGTAGTGTTTGCAAATAGAAGCTGAAAAGCGAAAAAGTTAAGATAAAGTGCTTGGTGCATAAGCTGGAAAAATATCTTTTTTGTGTGTAAAAGTTAATCTAAAAACAGAACTAGAAATCTAAATCAATTATCTCCCTACTTTTAGATTTTGATTAAATGAAGTAGAATTAGAAGGTGAAAGCTAGCATTTGCAATCCAATCATGAAAAGCATACAAGGAATTATATTAACGTTGGATTGTGGTGGAGACGTGGCATCAATGACGAGAGACTTTTGGAAGAGCTATACAAGAATTTAACAAGAGTTATGGGTCTGAAAAGTTTGGAATCGAATTGGAGAGAGAATAATTATGGAACACAATAAAAGACCTTAAGTTTTTTTTTTCTTTTAAACACTAAAAATAAGAAGCTTATAAGATCTTATAAAAAGTTGACATAGAGGTACTCTTTTCTAAAGAGCTTATTTTTGGATTTTATGAGTTCTTTTCAAAAATATTATCCAATAGATTTTAAGGGATTATAAGCTCCTTATAAGTTGTTTTGAACAGCTTATAAGAGCATTTGCAAAAACTTGAAAAGATGAATGTTGTTCCAATTACGAATGATTAAATTAGAATCATTTGATTTTTTACACACAAATAAAGTATTTTTACAATGTATTTACCATATATGATACACTCTCTTAATTTATTCAACTTTCGGTTTTTACATGTTAAGTTAATTGACCCATTGTTATATTGGCCCATTACTTATTGATTGAGCCCAATATTCAGCAGCCCATATTGAGCCATCCAAGCCCACTCATGTTCGATCCCCAGGTTATTTACTCGGACTGTGGGATCCGAATCCCTTGTCTGCGGATCCTCTTCGTTTGATCTCAGGCGTCCATTTGTTGGGATTAATCGAGCAATTCACTAGCCCTATAAAACTCCTGGTACTCGAAACCCTAATTCATTATCTGAATTTTCTCTCTCTCATCTCTCAAATCATCTCTCTGTTTATTGTGCTCTCATCTCTCTCCCTCTAGACACTTCCAGATTCTCGTTGGATCCATGTGAGATTCTTCGGTTGGGATACAAATTTGTGTGATTAGTGTGTGTGTCCACCATCTTCTCGATGTACAATCCTATTTCTGAGTGAATCTAGGGTTTTCTGGGTCTGGGATATTTTCTATGGTTTTCTGGGTGAAAACAATTTCGAGGGCTTGTTTAGAGGTTCTTTTGTGGTGAAGCTGTTCTTGGGTGGTTTGCCTTGGTTCTCTGGGTGATTCGTGGTGACTCTGTGTAGGGATTCCAGTCTCTGAGCCGAATCTATTCTATATTCGGTTTTAGGGTTTTATCCCTTTATATTCTTTGTGTTATACTTCTTTACTTGTATTTTTTGATTCAGTTGTATTTTACTTTATTGCAATTGAGTCTAGAGTTGGTTTGTATTAATAGGCTATTGAGTATGTAATTTGATTTCGGTATTAAGTGTATCGATCTATTAGAGGGAGATAGATACCCAATAGTGGTATCAGAGCACCTATCTCTCTCGTGATGGGTTGGTGCTTCTGGTTCTTGCTGGATCTTGGTGATTCTTGGCTCCTGGTGTATGTGACTGGTTTGATACCCAGGACTTGCTCCTGGTTGTAAGGACTATTCTCTTTCCTCTATCTCTCTTTTAATTTCAGTCAGTAGTAGTTTTAGGGAAACCCTAAGCATCAAGCCTCTTAACCATGTGCCACGAGCGCAGTGGAATCCACCCTAGTGCTTTTATTTCATTTCTGTTGTTATCTTGGTTATTTGGACTCTGTGTGGTCCATTATTACTTTCTATTTGGACTCTGTGTGGTCCTTACTTGCTTACTGGTTCATTTTTCTTTGTTGCTCTATTCGGACCCTGTGTGGTCCACTTGTGTGCTTCTGCTGATTTGTTCCCTGTGATCTTGGTGTACTTCTTGTATACTTAGTGAATTACCTATGTCATATCTCTGTGATATATTCTTTCTTATATCTATGATAATGACTGGTGTTTCTGGCTATCACATGGAATCCTTCAATGGGAAAACTGATTTTTTTTATTTGGCAACAAAAAATGAAGGGTATTTTAATTCAACAAAAATGTTTTACAGCTATTGAACAAAAGTATCTTCGATAAAGATATCTTTGAAATCAAAGTCGGGCTTGATGAGTTTGCTTATTCATCCATTATCCTAAATCTTTCTAATTCTGTTTTAAGAAAAGTTGGCAAGTTGTCAAGTACCAAGGATTTGTGGAATAAATTGGAAGAACTCTTTTCTGAAACCTCACTACCTTCCAAACTCTTCCTACTTGAAAACTTTTTCAGATTTAAACTTGACTAGACAAAGGACATGGATGAAAACTTGGATGTTTTTACTAAATTGATACAAGATATCAAGTTGACTGGTGATAAAAACATAGATGATTATACTCCTATTGTCTTGCTAAATGTTATTCCTGATACCTATGCTGATGTGAAATCTGCCATTAAGTATGATAGAGATTCTATTACCTTTGATACTGTGATTAATGGCCTTAAGAGTAAGGAATTAGATCTGAAAATATCCAAGGGGAATGAATAGGGGTGAGGGAAAATGATGCATGTTAGGGGTAAAAATCAAAACAAGAGGAATGGGAATAACAATAATAATAATAAGTCAGGTAGAAAGAGAAGTAAAAGCAAATGTAGGTCTAATTCTAGACCTAGGAATAACAAAAAATGTTATAATTGTGGTAAGCATGGTCATTACATCAAAGAGTGTACTAAACCCAAGAATAACCAGAACAACAATCAAAACAATAACCAGAATAACAAAAACCAAACTAGTGATTCTGTGAACTTGACTACTTCTAATGATCATATGGGTGATGTGTTTATGGTGCATGAGTTGCCTGATTCTATGAATTATGTGCTTTCAAATGCTTTCAGTGATTATGAATGGCTAATTGACTCTGCATGCACATTCCACATGACACCTTTTAAACATCTGTTTAATACTTATGCTTCAGTGCAAAGTGGATCTGTTTCCATGGCTAATGATAAAAAGTGTCAAGTACTTGGTGTTGGTACTGTGTGTTTAAAACTTGATACTGGTTATGTTTTGACTCTTAATGATGTGAGACATGTTCCTGATTTATCCAATAACCTAATTTCTTGTGCTATGCTAGAACATGATGGCTATGAGGAAAGATGGGAGAAGGGTGTTATGAAACTCATGAGGGGTTCTATGATAATTGCTAAAGCTGAAAAGAACAGAAATCTTTATGTTTTACATGCTAAACATGATTCTTATATGCATGATTCTGTCAATGTTGTTGCTAATCCTGTGTCAAATGACTTAACTGATTTATGGCATAAAAGACTTGGGCATATTAGCTCTAAAGGGCTTGATATTCTACAGAATAAGGGTTGTTTTGGTAAAAATAAACTTGGTGCTTTGTCTTCTGTGAATCATGTGTGTATGGTAAACATAAAAGGGTTAAGTTCCCCTCCCCTACTAATCCTAAATCATCTGCTAGCTCTGAATTACTTGAATACTTGCTTGCTGATGTTTGGGGTCCCTCTTCTGTGCCTACTCATAGTGGAAATAGATATTTCTTATCCATAATTGATGATTATTCCAGGAAGGTTTGAGTGCTTTTAATGAAGAATAAATCTGATGTTTTGATAAGTTTTAAACATGGAAAATTCTTATTGAAAACCAAACTGGCAAAAGGATTAAAGTTTTGAGAACTGATAATGGCCTGAAATTTTACAATCAGTTGATGGATAATCTTTGTGATGAATATGGTATAAAAAGGCACAAGTCGATTTCTATTCACCTCAAAGAAAATGGTGTTCTTTGGGAGGATGGATAGAACACTTTTAGAAAGAGTGAGGAGCATGCTTGCTATCTCGGGACTTTCTAAAAGATTTTAGGGAAAGCTATAGTTCTGACTACCTATTGATAAATAGGTCCCCTCGATCCTCTTGGAAGGAAATACCCCAAGAGGTGTGGGTGGGAAAGCTGTGGATTTTTCTAACTTATAATTTTTTGGATGCACTGCTTTTGTACATCAAAAGACTGATAAATTAGAACCAATGTCTATAAAATGTGTTTTTCTTGGCTACCCTAAAGAGGTTAAAGGCTATAGACTTTGGAACATAGGAGAACCTAGTTTTAAAACTATAATTAGCAGGGATTTTTATTCAATGAACTTGAATTCCCTTGCCTTGTGCATCCTCCTCCTCAACTGTTTCTGAAAATGATAATACTCCAAATGAGGTGGAGATTTCTAATGTGTCTCCTAATATTGTTGTACCTGCTGATTCTCATATCAATGATGCTTTGCCTGACAATGTGAATGATAATGATGTGCATATTGATGATGATACTCATCATGATAATGTGCATGATGTGCATAATGACTTTCCTGATATCAACACTGAAAATGAACCTGTTGATGATATTCATGATGATCTTAATGATTATGTGTTAACTAGGGATAGAACTAGGAGGCATGTTAGAATCCCAAACAAATTTGCTGACTTTCACATGACATCTTATGTGTTTTCTGTGTTTGAATCTATTGATGGTTCTAAGCCTAAAACCTTCCATGAAGCTATGAAATCTGTTGAATCTACTAAGTGGCTGAGTGCAATGCATGATGAAATGACTTCTCTGCATGTTAATAATATATGGATTCTTGTTCCTAAACCCACTAATTGCTCTGTGGTTGATTGTAAATGGTTATACAAGGTTAAACAAAAATCTGAGGGTGTTAGATTCAAAGCTAAATTAGTTGCTAAGGGTTTTACTCAGAAGGAATGGATTGATTACACATAAATTTTTGCACCTGTTGTTAAATTTGCCACTGTGAATTATGATTGCTCTTGTTGCTCAATTTGATTGGGAATTAAAACAGTTGGATGTTAAAACTGCTGTCTTACATGGTGACTTGGATGAAAAAAAAATTATGAAGCAACCTGAGGGTTTTGAGGACAAATCCAAGCCCAATTATGTTTGTTTACTTCAAAAATCTTTGTATGGTCTTAAACAGTCTCCAAGACTGTGGAACAAAAAGTTTGATCAAGTGCATGCTTGATTTAAAGTTTTGTAGAAGTTAATTTGATCATTGTCTTTACTTTAAACTTGATGCTAAAACTCATGTGTTCTTATTGTTGTATGTTGATGATATGTTGCTTGCTGAACCTTGCATCAAAGCCATTAATCATGTTAGAAATTGTCTAAATGCTAAATTTGACATGAAATACTTGGGTGATGCTAAAACAATTTTGGGTATGAACATTGACATAGACAAATCTAAATTTGTCATTCATTTGCATCAGTCCTCTTATATAGAAAAGATTTTACAAAAAAATTCTATGTCTAATGCTAAATTTGTGAATGTACCACTTGCTTCCCATTTTCTGTTAAGTAAGGAACAGTCCCCTAAGACTGACTTGAAATTTTTGCTATGCAAAACATTCCTTATGCTAATGCAATTGGATCTGTGATGTACTTAATGGTGAGCACTAGGCCTGATATTGCCTATGTTGTTTCTTGTTTGAGTAGATACATGTCTAATCCTGGTATGTTGCATTGGAATGCTGTTAAATGGTTGTTGAGATATTTGAGGCATTCCACTGATCATAGCATGTGTTTTTCTAAATGTGAATCTGGTATAATTTTGAAAGGATATGTTGACTCAAATTATGCTAATGATAAAGACAACAAAAAATCAACAACTTCCAATATTTTTATACTTTGTGGTTCATGTATAAGTTGGAAATCCCAACTGCAACATATTGTGGCTCTGTCTACTACAGAATCGGAATATGTTGCTGTTACTGAAGCGTTAAAAGAAGCCATGTGGCTTAAGGGTCTTGTTTCTGAAATTGGTTTTCTAAAATAAAAAGTAGTTGTATTTTCTGACTCTCAATCTAGTATACAACTTTGCAAAAACCCACTTTTCATGATAAAACCAAACACATTGATGTATGTATTCGCTTCATAAGAGACATTGTTTCAAAAGGTTTGGTTAATATAGAAAAAGTGGCCTCTGAGTTTAATCCAACTGATATGGGTACTAAGTGTTTACCCTTATCAAAGTTCAAAACCTGTTTAAAAATCCTGAATTTTGACACTGGTGATTAGTTACCCTTTATGTTGGATTTAACAGTTACTGTGTGTTTCTGTTGGATCCAAAACTGTTGAGTTAATGTTTGCTTCGTGCTTATGTTAATTCAATGGGGGAATTTAACTTGTTGTGTGCTTGTTAAAATCTTTGTACAGTCACAGTAAGCTTTAGTGCTTCTGCAACATAAGTCCTTCTTGGCTTAAGTGCTAGGAAGGCAATCGGCGATGATGATGACTGGAACCCTTTAAATTGTCTAATTGAATCACAATGAGCCAAGGGTAGAGATTGTTAAGTTAATTGGCCCATTGTTATGTTGGCCCATTACTTATTGATTGAGCTCAATATTCAGCAGTCTATATTGAGCCACCCAAGACCACTCCTGTTCGATCCCTGGGTTATTTACTCAGACTGCGGGATCCGAATCCCTTGTCCGCAGATCCTCTCGATTTGATCTCAGGCGTCTATTTATTGGGATTAATCTGAGTCATCCACTGGCCCTATAAAACCCCTGGTACCCGAAACCCTAATTCATTATCTGAGTTTTGTTTCTCTCTCATCTCTCGAATCCTCTCTCTGTTTACTGTGCTCTCATCTCTCTCTCTCTCTAAATACTTCCAGATCCTCGCTGGATCCCTATGAGATTCTTGGGTTGGAATACAGGTTTGTGTGATTAATGTGTGTGTCCACCATCTTCTCGGTGTACAATCATATTTCTGAGTGAATCTAGGGTTTTCTGGGTCTGGGGTATTTTATAGGGTATTCTAAGTGAAAACAATTTCGAGGGCTTGTTTGGAGGTTCTTTTGTGACGAGGCTGTTCTTGGGTGCTTTGCCTTGGTTCTCTGGGTGATTCATGGTGACTTTGTATAGGGATTCCAACGCCTGAGTCGAATTTATTCTACATTCGGTTTAGGGTTTTATCCCTTTATATTCTTTGTGTTATACTTCTTTACTTGTATTTTTCGATTCAATTGTGTTTTATTTTATTGCAATTGAGTCTAGAGTTGGTTTGTATTTATAGACTATTGAGTCTGTAATTTGATTTTGGTACTAAGTATATCGATCTATTAGAGGCAGATAGATACCCAACACTACATACATGCAAATACTAACATCTAATTTTCAACCACTTTTGCGCAAGCTCTGATAATAAATTGTAGAAAAATATGAGTGTATATGCTAGTATAGTTTTTATGAACTGAAATTACAAAATGAATTGAAAAATGCTAATCAAAATGAAAAAAACAAAAATTGGTCTGAATCGCATGTTTAACACATTGATTCGTTTTTTTTTGGGCGTCTGTTCACAAGATAAGACTGGAAAAACCATATTACCTCAAATCTAGCGAACTAAAAAAAATACGTGAAAGTTATCACCAAAACACAACAGGAAGCCGAGGAACATAAGATCAATACCGAGAGGAATTTAGAATGCGAGTTGAAGGGTTCAAGTCCCAGCAACGGAATTGTTTTTTATCGTTTGCCCTCAGGACATAGCTCAATTGGTAAAGGACTTGGGTGACGTGGTGTCTGCTTGCTGGCACCCACAGTGTGGTTGTTCGAATCCCTCTGGTAACGATTTACAGGGTGGAGGAGAACTTATTGTGTGGTGACTCAGTCTTCGGCAGCCCAAGGACCCTGACTAGTTGAGGTATAATCCGCGCTTCACATCCTCTACGAAGCTCTAATGCAAAGCCAGTAGGAACTCTCAGGGATGAGATTCATCCTTTTAGAATGCGTGAGTTGAACATACGTCCACTTTCACTTTTGTTATTAGATAAACGAGGTTTCACGAAAATAGTGCCAAAAATTGGGCATTTTCCTTCATTTTTTCCAACATAAATTAATTACTCTAAAATCAAAAAGAATTTGCAAACGGCTCTATTTAAGCTCAACCATTCAGTCCCGCAGGTTCCGTACCAACTTTTGGTTAGGTGGGGAAATCATTGTCAGGGATGGACAGATATCAAAATACTTTTGGGCCCTGCAGCTTTGATGATATTGAACTTTAAGACACTAAAAATGACTTGATAGGTAGATGTCATCATCGATCGTACGTCGAGATTTTTCTTCCGTCGGGGAAAATAAGGGGATGTATGGATGTGTTTCCAAGTCCAATTTCTATTTTCTAGTGTTGGAAAATGAATTTTCAAACTTTATTGGTTTTCGTGTGAGAATTGAGAATATGTTTGGTTTGTTGTCTGAATTTCTGTTTAAAAATGAAAATATGTTTGGTTATAGTATTTTTGACATAGATTTGCGTGATTGTAGTGTATTTTTGATATTGTTTTGCATGATTGTAGTGTATTTTCACATAGATTTGCGTGATTGTGGTGAAAACTTGTTTGGTTGTATTTTCAAAAGAATCTTTCCATAAAAATGAAAATTGAAAATGACTTTATTTCTATTGAGAATTTCTTAAACAAATATAAATTCATTTTCTGCAATAGTTGGAAATTGGAAAATTGGATTTGAAAATAATTCCATACATAACCTTAACACTTTACCATTGGTTTTGTTTTCAGTTTCTAGTATTGAAAAATGAGTATTAAAAGTATGAGAAGGTCTTATGTGAGACCGTCTGATGGATCTAAGTTCATAAGACGGATCATAAATACATACAAAAATATGGATTTTTTTCATAGGTATGAGTTTGGGTCGAAAATCTATTTAAACATAGGATCCGTCTCATGGATTATATCCATGAATAAAATTAATGTATATGTAGGTTTGAAAATGAGAATACATTTGGTTGCGTTAAGTGGTTTTTATGCATATTCAGGGGTGTAATTGTTGGAAATATGTTTGATCTCACAAGAATATTTCCGGGTGAATGAAAATTATTGTCTAAAGGTGACAAGTTGAGGTAGAAGTGGAACTTTAGTATTCCATTATGGACAATGAATCTCAATGAAATTTGTGGATAAATTTTATGTTCAAAATGCATCTAGACTATTATTTGTCATTAATACAAATGTAGTTGCAAACCAAATGGTGCAACTCTTCATGGAAATTCTTAGAAGTTGCAAACCAGAGGGTGAAACTTTTCATAGAAACTCTTTGGGATGAAAATGTGTGTCTAAGAGTTGTGTTTTTTTCACTTGAGACTTTTGGCAATCTATAAATATCCCAAGAATCTGCAGATTTTTTCATAAACATTTGTATACATTCATAATCATAATTTTTTGTCAAAAATTTTAATTAAGAAAGAGAGAGTACAAAACATCCGAAGTCCATCGTCTCTTGTTATTTGGAGTGCTACTACGCAAGAGGAGCCCGTTGTATTTTGGAAGACGTTCACTTTCAACCGTGGGTACCGTAGCAGGAAAATTCGTCTTAAAGATATAGAGTCAAACTCTAGTCTCGGTCTAAATTTCTGCATTTTCTATAATTTTGTTTTTTCTTTCTAGTAAGTTTTTTGATTTATTTTCGAATATAATATCGCACGTAATAAATCCACAACAATAATTTGACAATTAATTGGTACATTTGCATGTATTTTTAGTGTACTTAGATTTATTTGTTGGACGTGACTTGCAGGAAATGTAGCGATCGAAGGTAGAATATAGTGTGATATCGACAAAGGTCAGAAAGGATAAGCCGCAAGCAAAACGAACCGAGAAAATAATAATAAATTGGA
This sequence comes from Rehmannia glutinosa, assembly GCA_016081115.2. Lineage (NCBI taxonomy): Eukaryota > Viridiplantae > Streptophyta > Magnoliopsida > Lamiales > Orobanchaceae > Rehmannia > Rehmannia glutinosa. Next base: position 331,980 of record JABTTQ020002636.1, read on the forward strand.
AGGAAAATGAACCACTCGATCTGGTTGTGTGATGTTGCACGCAGTGGCGGACGCAGGATCGGGACTTGGGGGGCGGAACCTATTTTAAAGACCTGTAGAATGAATTTTTCTTCAAAATATTTTTTTTTTTTTGGGGGGGGTGCAAATGTAATTTTTCATTAGTATGGTATAATCTTAAAATAAATAACAAGTGTAAAAATTAAATTTTAAAAATTTTGGGGGGCAGTGGCCCCCACTTTCCCCTCCTTAGTTCCGTCACTGGTTGCACGATCGGTGTGGATTGAGTCCAGAGAGCCTGTCTTGCCACACCACCAAACATTGTGGTGCCACACGGACCATGTAGGAGCACACGACCTGGCGGTGTGGTGGCACACTGGCAGTGCGAAAAGTTAAGTTGGCAGATTTTAATTCCCTTTTTCGATTGGACTAAGTTGCGGAGACCTATAGACGAATATAAAATGAAGAATATGAGACCTAACAAAGGGAGATACTTGATTCAATATGTTTTTAGGAGTTGATATTAATTCTTGAGTAGAGATTCTAGTAATATAATATTGATCTGCGATTTGTGGGTCTCGAGAGAGGGTATAAACTAAGTTAGAAATTGAGACCATAGGTAATGTGTAATTGTTTTTTACGAAACACAAATAGGATAAAAATTGAAGAAACATGTTGAAATCATAGTCATATGATCACCTTTATTTATTGATTAAGTTTTCCGCGTGCGATGGATCATTAATTGTTTTTGTTTTGCTTAGTTTTAAGTGTTAGATACTTCAATCAACATATTCTTCGGGCATATCAATAAAATCGAAACTATTATAATTGTCGAAGATTTATAATGGATATGTAAAAACTCACACACTATCAGACAATTCTGCGAGTATTGTTTGCAGATCTATGATAGATATCACACCTAATATATTTCTCTAGAAGTACCATCTACAAGACCATGTATGGTTGGAATCTGGAGACTTTGGAATGTGGAGGGACAAGTCGATAGGTTTGTTATCATCATATAATAAATTTTTCACCAGTTCTAATCAAATTGCAGAAATCGTTAGGTGCTAATCAGGCTAGCACCTAATGTCGCTGGCACATAGAAATAACACTATTTTTTTTTAATTTACATTTGACTGATTTTTGGTGTCTAAGCCACATAGGTGGGCGCCTAAGCCTAATTTTTTGTTGCATATGCAGGCGTCTTGACCCGATGTTTGGCCACCTAAGCCCATATTTTGACGGAGGCTATTTTTCCACCAATTTGGCCATAATCGCCTTGGCCCCTAGAGCCTAGATCCATTTTTACAACACTGGTTTTAACACGAATTCAACCCTCAACAATGTTAAGCCATGGTCAACGGGTGGTTTTCTTCTCATCCATTGTCGATATAAACATAAACCTTCACTAGCGCATAATGTCCTTCTTACATGTCAGAAATGACTTCTAAGTAGGGGTATCAATTTGTGACTCGACATGCAAACCCGACACGAACCTAACATAAAATTAATGGGTATAAGTTCAGGCTTCATGAGTCCGGGTCGAAATCGAATCGAACCCAAATAACCCGTCAATTAAATAATTCTTGTTTGGGTCAACCTGCTATGACCCATTTAACTCGCCTAGCCCGTTTGTGAATTTTTATTTAAAAAAAAGTAAAACAGTTATAAGGAAAAAAAAACAAGACATATTCTTAATACTTAAATTCTAAAACTTCTTAATTATATATGTTATTAGGGGAAATTACGGTTTTTGGTACCCCATCTTTACCTACTTTTTGCTTTTGATACCCCATGTTCCCACTTAATCAAAACGGTACCCAACGTTACATATTTTAATCGGTCTCGATACCTACCGTTAGTTGACCGTCAATGACTAACGGAATGACTTACTCTGATGGGTAAAGGGAGTGTTTGCCCTATTCAACCGGTTTCTATCAAACACATCCCCCCCAATTCGATCCAAACCCTTGTTTTTTCCCCCAATTCGATCCAAACCCTAATTTCTTAATCCTACCCATAAATTGACTCAATTTCATAATCAAAATCGGGCGAACTCTCGATTGTTGTGCGAAATTTGTAAAATCTCTTGCTCATTTGAAGAGTCGAAGGTGAAGTTGCATCAAGATTCGAAGGTGAAGACAATGGCCAAAAGAGGAGACTTTCAACCTAGTCCCGATTATGGTATGTTCGATTTTTTAATTTTTATGTATTTTTGAGTTTCTTAACCGAAAGTTTGAAACTTTTTATGAATTTGTATGAATTTTATCTCGAGTTTTGCTTTTTTTTTTTAATGTAGAGGCGATTGGGCAAAATTCGCTTTTTACATTAAAAATTTATCATGGTGGTATAATGAGGGAATACCCTACGAGGAATTATTCGGGTGGATGTTTAATTTTTTGACCGGGTAGATGGGGATGAATTTGGGTTAATAGAATTAAAGGACTTTGTGGGCAATTAGGCTATGATAAAGAGAAGGTTAGATTTTGGCATCAATTTGGGAGTAGTTTGCATATGGGCGTAGGGTGCTAGAAACCGACTACGATGTATATGGGATTGTGGAGCAAACAAAGTGGAAGAGGGAGCAAGAGATTTACTTAGAGCATATTGTGGACCTACCAAGTGTACATGAGTCCGAACCCGATATTCAACCCTCCAACATAGAGTACTCAAATCTAAATACCGATTTTGAACCGTGATTGACTTCTCTTTCCTTGATAATGTCCCCTGAATCACCTAAAAATCAATGCTTCATCTTCTAGTCGTCTTGAGAATCAAAAATCAATGCTTCATCTCGTGATTGACTTCTCTTTTGAACTGTGATTGACTTCTCTTTTGTGTGAGACACTTGCACACAAATATGAAAAGGGATGGGTTTGGTCAATCAATAAAAATGCTCTTTGGGTCTGCACTAGGCAACTAGGATTGAAGAGTTTAAGGCAAAAATGGATGATTTGAAAAAATTGGATGAAAATGCATATAATTGGTTAGTCAAAAAACCACCTAATCAATGGTCAAGGTCTCATTTGAGTCCTTATCCTAAATGTGACATTTTGCTTAACAATATGTGTGAGAGTTTCAACTCATACATACTTTCGCTAGAGACAAACCAATAATTGCATTGGTAGAAGGAATCGAAACCGATAATGTGCGGCATCGCAAATGAATAGAGATAAGGCTAGGGACGGGATTGCACTATTTGCCCTAGAATCGAGCACTCATACTTAAGAACATGAAAGATCTTTGGTGAATGCATTCCCATGAAGTCCGATGGGCACTTTGAGATAGTGGGCCATTTGACCAACACAATGTGGATGTGCAACAAAAATCATGTAGTTGTAGAAGGTGGGATTTGTGGGGATACCTTGTAGACATGCAATTTCGACCATTTGGTGTAGGAGTGAGGAACTTTGAAGTGTATGTGCATGATTGCTATAAAGTGTCAACTTACCTTAGTGTGTATGAAAATGCAATTATGGGAGTCAATGGGATTGAACTTTGGCCCACAGTGGACTTACCTGCACCTTTGCCTCCTAACTATGAAAACAGGCCTGGTAGGCCTAAAAAGATGAGAAGGAGGCAGGCTGATGAGCCACCTGCCTCTCACAATGCAACAAAACTTAGGAGGACTCAGAAATCCCTGAAATGCAGGAGGTGTGGAGTCTTAGGACATAATTCTAGAACTTGCAAAGAAGAGCAATAATGACACTTATACCTCCGCGGAAGTTGGACCACACCATGATGAGACTCCCATCAGTGATTCACAACCTATGCCATTTTCAAGCACTCAAGGAAGTAGTAATCCTGTGAACCCCACTATTCCAGGAAGGAGCAAATTACCTGTAAGTGTTATTAATTGGATATTTATGCAATTTCAGCTCAATTTTATTGGTAAGTTAATTGCAAATTAATTTTTTCATTTGGTCAAAAGAAAGAGAGGTTCTTGCAATATCAATGTTAATGTAGGTGGCTCAACAAACAAGGTTTCAAAATTGAATGTAACAGGCTATATATATATTCAATATTAAGCTCATTCTTCATACTTGTATTAATTTTGCAGGCTATATATATATTCAATATTAAGCTCATTCTTTATACTTGTATTAATTTTGTAGGTTACCAAGTCATCCACAGTGCACACTCCAATTATTGTGAGGGGTGGAGTGAATTATATCACCATGCCAAATCTGAGAGCTGCCATCAGTGGAGAAACTTCAAAAAGAGCATCAAAGGGAAGAGTTACTAAGAAGGACAAAGCCTAGTCATTTTATTTCTCTGTTTCAGTACACTTTGGATGTTTCATTTAGATGAATATTGTCAAAACAATATCATTGTTGTACTTGTTTGTTGGATGTTTCATTTGGCCTGTTTCAGAACAATATCATTGTTGTACTTGTTTCAGAACACTTTGGTTGTTTGGATATTAAGCTGTAATGAATGCTTGGATAGTTTGGTTAAGCTGTAATGAACAATTTGGTTAGTTTGGATGTTTGTTGGATGAATTAGATGTTTGGATATTTTGTATTGTTAATATTTGTATTGTTCACAGGGCCTTACAATGAACATGATTAGAAACATCATTTTATTGAAATGAAAGAGTAGTTGCATTTACAAAAGCATCATAAACTAACCAAGCAGTGACAATCATCTAGTTACATTAAGAATGCAACACTAACACCAACAATTACACAAACAGTCACATAACAAAACAAGATCAAAGATCTATTTTTTTTCTTCAGTTCAAGAACTTCATGGTCCAACATAGCAAGCCTACTATTAGCCATATTGATCTCTGATTCGAATTTCCCTTCTTTGGAATGCTTCGATTTCTTCTTGTAACTTGTTAATTTTTGCAAGCAATCCGGGTATGATTTGCTTGGCTCTAGAGCACATTTCATCATCCGCCCATTTAAAATGCCCGCAATATCCATTTTGCTGTAGAATTTAAAAATATTTCATAAAAAATCGAATTAACAGAAAAAAAAAAAAAGAAAAACAGAAAAAATTAATTTTTACCCCATATCTTGAACATGCCCAAAATCTTCTACCAGGATTTGATTTCGTCGAAGTCTTCAATAATGCATCCATTCCACAATTGCAATGCATTCCCTCATTGTTGACCGTATTGATCGAATGTGAAGATTTAGAAGAACTAGGAGTAAAGGATTTCTTCATTGTTAGGCTTTAGAAATGAAGAACAAATGCAAAATGAACTTATGGGACAAAAAAACAAGCTTTAAACAAAGGATTACCTTTGTAGCAAGTTTCGGTTGCATTTGTGATCAACTAACGGTAGGTATCGAGACCTGATTAAAATATGTAACGTTGGGTACCGATTTTGATTAAGTGGGAACATGGGGTATCAAAAGCAAAAAGTAGGTTAAGTTGGGGTACCAAAGCGTAATTTCCCCTATGTTATTATTATTTTGTTTGTTGCTCTCAAAATATGATAAGTATGTTATGTTATTTATGTAATTATGTTATTTTCTTTTGAATGTTGTGAATTGTGATATTTTTTTTTGATCGAATAGTGTGTCGTGGTAATTAATTTTAACAAAATTAAATTTATTTTGTTGAATTATTAAATGTAAATAAAATAATTTTATTATATATTTTAAATGGGTCGAGTCTGGGTTACCTGTGAAATAAATAGATCGAGGTCGAGCTCAAGGTTCTGACACAAAGATTTAAATAGGACGGGTCCGGATTAGCTGATCCTGATCCGTGAATCTGACCCAACCCAAATTGACACCCCTACTTCCAAGTAATAAGAATGAGGAGTTGCCGCATCCATAAATGTGATTGGGTTTTCAGGTTGATGTTGCTTGTCTTTGTTGAGTTCCTAAATAATAAAAAAAAATTGTTTATTCGGAACGAACTATAGTATTCTACTATTCTACCAGACTTTGCTTCAGCACTAGCATCATCGAATTTGTCTAAAGTTTAAGTTCTGAGTATCCCTTCCTTTTTTAGTGATAAAAGAAATAAAATAAATATTTTACAAATGAATTGGCTAAATTTACACTTCGACAAATACGATGATGCTTGAGTCCTGCAAGCGGCAAGAAATTATAGAAAAACCCTCTTGAATTTGATTTTGTCCTATATTTTACCCCAACTATTGACTGACATGACAGAATTTGCTGACAATTTACCTTACAGTTGTAATACCTCATATTCAATAAACCTAGAATTTTATTCGAGATAATTGGTATATTATATTTTATATATACTATGTAGTTTAATTTAGTAATATTTATTAATTAAGATAAGATATTTTTTTAGAATATATATGACTTTATAATTTATTAGTAAGATTAATTTATTGAATAATTTATGTTTATGATTGAAATATTATTACTTATTACTTTTATAGATTCAATTTTAGTTTGGTCTTTGAGAATTAATTATAGCTTAGTGTTTAGCATATTTAAATATTTTTTTAACAAGCCCAAAACTCAATCTTTAATTTTCAGCATTTTATATAATACAAGCCCAAGCTCATTTTATTTTCAGCAATTTTAACTTAAGCCAGACCCAAGCCCAACCCTAAACCAAAACTCACCCATTTAACACCCCTTTAAATACCCCAAACCCTAATTCATTTTCAGATTTCTTGTGAACTCTTATTAAAAAAAATTAGTTAGACTTGTATATTATAAAATTTTATAAATGTGTCTTTAATTTTAACTTTAAAGTTGTTTCGAATAATTGACACAATATTGGACTAAATTGTATTTTTAATAAACTGGACAATTGTATTTCCCTTGAAATCAAGAATAATTAACCCTAGTCGATATAAGATGAATCACCCACGTAGCCTCATCATTTTTACAAAATTAGAGAACTTCTCACATGCGAGATAAGTGAATTCTATTAGTAATCGTTAATATTAGGAATTTATATTCTTGTATTGCAATGTCACGTATGCGAGTATTTTATTTACTCTATACCTTGTTTAATTGTTTCCCTGTATTGAAATTCGTTAATATTTTATCATTTCCGTTCTCACTTACTTGTCATTGAAATTGATTTATTGTTAATGAAATTGTTTCCCGTTCTCATTCTCGTTTGGCATGTGTAGTTTGGGGCAATCAATCGAACATGTTGCCTATTGGTATTTGCTTGACTACACATGTGCCTATTCCCATTTTCTGGTCGGGTCGGAGATGGCGGCAGAACTTGGGTCGTAGTATTGTATATTCCGGAATATGATGAACTCTGGGTATGAACCCACAACTAAAGAGTCATCGAGCCACTCGGAGGAATAAGATGCATGGAGGCTTCGGCCTGGTGAGTTGGAGAACGCAATAGGGTTCGGTATTTGATCAACAACGACCCCGCGTTTATTTCCTGTATCCCGTTAGTTTTAAAATGGGACATAGAACCTTGCCCATTTTAAATTTGATTTGAATCCCGTAATTTGCTTTACCGTATTTGTGCTAATACTGTATTTAATGCAGCAACCTGAACATCGTGAGGTTAGTACAATTTATATTCCATGTCGATACCATCACAATATTATTTATGTATAATTTGCTTATTTGTGATATTGGCTACTTGTGTAGTGGTATTTATTTGGTAGGTTTTATAATTAACATTAGTCTTGATAATTCTGAATTCATTTGCATGCATGAAACAGTTTTGTTCACTAAGTTATTAATTCAAAGAAATTTCTTTCAAGTTTTCATTAATAACTCTTACATTCCCATTCCCCTATCCATTGAGCTCGTTTAGCTCACCCCACGTTTTTCCTAAAAAATTTCAGAGACATACGAACTTGAGTTCGGGAACCAAGATAAGAGTAACGCAGAATCTGAATCGTATTGTGTTATTTCTCTGATTTTGCCCTAAGTATTTCGAAGCGTAATTGTACTAATTTTGGTTACTATTTTTCAATGTATTATTTGTTATTATCAAGTTTTATAAGTTAAGACTTCCGCTGTAATATTTGTAATATACTTAGTTTATGTGATTGAATTTACTCTGTAATTTTTTTATAGAATCAGATCTGTAGTATTATAAGTTTAAAATTATCGTACTTTGGACAATTACTCTTGTGGAACTTAAGTTAGTAAATATCCGGAGTATGTTATTCATTAACTGAGACCGTTGTGATTATTTTTGGTTTATTAAACTTGGGGCATTACAACAGTTACATCCCTCAATTTTTTTAAATGTTACAAGCAACTCCAAATTTTCATGTGGCTATTTGTAATAAATTAAAAAAAATTAAGGGAAGTAATTGCAAAATGAAAAATGAAAAGTTGGGGCTATATTTAACATATAGAAAATTGGAAGATGTAAGGGAGTAATTGCTTGACCTTTTCTTCCGATTTTTTTTACTTTTAAAGAGAATGTGAAGAAATTACTTTATAAAAAGAGAATAGATTTTGAGAGTGTCATTAGATATAAGATAAAAATGTGATGATAATAGTTGATGTGATAGTTTTTTTAGTTTAATAGTGATTAGATATGATTGGTGATTTGAAAAATAAGAGATAGTGAATAGTATATTTGTGATATAATTATATAATAATGATAGTTGACATGATATTTTTTTTCTAAATTATAAATGGATGTGAATGATGATTTGAAAATTGAGAAAACTGAATAGTATATTTTTTGAAAATTTTCACAAGCAATCACATACTCGTTCAAAATTTTGTCCAAAAAGTGGAAGAGGTGAAAAAAAATTCACAAGCAAGCACTCCCTAATTGCCTAACATTTGATGAAGTCATTCCGTCAATTCAACTAACGATTGGGGTAAAAATAAAAGACATAAGCAAACCACAATGGGATTTTTATAAATTTGAAACTTCTTTGGGTTTTATTGTAATAATTCCAAACCTCACGGGTCGTTTTTGCAATTATCCCATAAAATTAAGCAGACACTACTTTTACCCTGGAACCTTTTCCCATTACCAAATGTTCACTATGAAAGCCAAGTAAAAGTCAACTAACCCAGCTAGCTGAACATAAGAATAAGCCTTTCATTCACTTATGAAAGAGCCCTCTTAAGTAATTCTCCACCTACCATATATTGGCTGCTAAAATCACCAAAGAACCGTGGACGAACCACGAAATTATATTCAGATACAATAGGTTTATTCTTTTTCATTTGTGAGTCCCCGAGTTAGGACAAGGAGTAAGATTGAAATCCTTTTCCAGGAGTTTGTGAATCTCAACAAGAGAAGAGACTTTGTAATCTGGTTTGAATTCCACATTTTGGTATTCAGGAGAATCATACCTTCCTGTTTCGTCGAGCAAGCACGTAAAAGCTCCTGCTCTTTTCCCACAGGCCACCTGCAAAGACCACAATTTAAGAGAAAATATAAACGAAGGAGTGGCAACCTAATGACCGGTGTAAATAGACTGTATATTGTTATCAGAAAGGGATAATTACAAAAACTACCCTGAGGTTTAGACTAATTTAAAAATAAAATAAAAAAATAAAAAACTCCATAAAGTGCCTATTGAGGTTTGTATTTACCTAACAAATATCCCTCATAAGGGTGTAATTTGTAAAATATAAACAATTTGTAATTATGAAAATAATTTGGTTTTCTTGTAATTAAGCTAAACCTAAAGCGTAGTTTTTGTAATTAACCCTTATCGGAAATGAAGACAGACTAAATATAAAATGTACGGTTAATTACAAGAATACCCTAAAGGTTTGGTCTAATTCCAGGAAAAAAAACCAGCTATCTTTCAAACTTACAACTATTGCCCTTGACATTTGTTTCTATTTTACAAATTCCAACCTGAAGAGATGGGTATTTATTAAGCAAATATAAACCTCAAGGTGGTGTTTGTAAATTTGAAAGATAACTGGATTTTCTTATTTTTATTTTTGTATAACAAGGCTAGGCTGTAGGGGTAGTTTTGTAATTTACCCTATAATGTATGAAGAGTAAAAGGCCGAAAGATCAATTAAACAAACTAATAAAATGAGACGGGGCGAAAATCAAGCAAAAGAAAGTAGATGGTCACAGAATCTAGACAAGCAAGCATAAGGAAAAAGGTAAAATGAAGAACTTTCAAATGCAACACCTTAAATTCGAAAGAAATTTCTAATACAAAGAGTGTAGACTTACATCATCCTTAAGACTGTCCCCAATCATCATAACCTCATTAGGCTGCACATCCCAATTCGAACATATATGTAGCAAGGGAGCTGGGTCCGGTTTATAAGGTCGAAACTCCCTACTCAATGCAGGAGAAAATATCATCTGCACGAGAGTTCACAATGAAACCTAGAAATTTCAACACTAACTGCACGAGTGTTGACCCTCAATCCATCTAGTACATTTTTCTTCAGTTATTGTAGTCAATAACAATATAAAAACTACATATAAAAAATTCTTGTCAAAACAATAGAAGAGGAAGTTGCTAAAAAAACCAGTGTCTTTACACCTTATCAAGCTTACCCCAAACCGTTGGTGAAACAAATCAACTGCTTCCTTCACATTTCTAGTGATCAATCCTCTTCTGAAAATGACAGTTAACAAAAGAAAATAATATTTCCATTATCTACTCATGCAAAGGATAAAACTACAACATACTGCAAAGATTGACTAAAACAACTCTCCATCAATTACTGTCATTCACATGGACATAAAGGCCCAGATAACAAGCAAATGATCTTACAAGCGTCTTGAAAACTTAACGAATAACAATCTGAAACAAAGAAAGAGCATCACTAAAAAAAAAAAAAAACAATCGACCTCAAGACTTCGAACCCAGTGAGTATCGCTCTTGTATCTCGTCTTCCCTCTCCCAAGTTTCCTCCTAAACATGTTGACTTCTTCACGGGATAGCCACATAAGTTTTTCTTTCAATTTAGAATTTACACGAATTGCTCATCATAACATAAATCTTCACAAATTAATCGACTCTCCCAAATTGTGTGACGGTTAGTTAGAGTACATATTGACATAACACTGATACATGAAAAATAATCAGAATGTGAATAAACTAATAAATCTTAAACATAAGCCATAAGTCAATCCCACTACTCTTTCTAAAAACTCATAAGGTCCAATGTTTTGCGGACTCAGTTTTCTTTTTTCCAAAACAGTGTACACCTTTCCGAGGAGACACCTTCATTAACACTTGATCTCCAACCTCAACTCCTAATGGCGTTCTCATCTTATTTAACATAACTCTTTTGACAACTTTAGGCTGTTAGCAAATGCCGAGTGCCATGAGGATAATTACCTACCTCCTTAGAGGGCCCCCTTGTGGGATGGGTTGTTACGAAAATGATCCTCACAAATACCAGAGTAACACTGTTTAAGATGCAAATAACATCTCAAAAGGAATCCTGAAAGATATAAACACTATTCGCAATTTCGAAGAGTTTCACTTGATATCTCTCACTTCTTATTACAGTAGTTACACATGTAATTCTCTTCACACATCATCTTTAGACAACTGTAATGGTCTACAATCAGACTGCCATACTGGCAAATTGATCATTATCCCAAATGCCAAAATATCTCAAAAAATTTACCCATTACCAGATACTTAACAAGTTGTAATACCGTGTCTCAATTTTCTTAGAGAAGAGCAACACATTTCTAAATTTTTATCACTAATTATTTAGAATATATACATAATATAGAAACAAAAGCAAAAACAAGGACACAACAATCAAACACAGACCAGAGAGTACAAGCAAGGAGAATCAACTGAAAAAATCATCTTCCCCACTGCTTTTGCATACACATCAGAACATAAAAGTAATGCATACACATCAAAACATAAAAGTAAGAAAACGAACTCAGCAAAATATGCGGTACTTATAACTCCAGTAAAAAAGAAGAGAGGAAATCAAAAGCCATCGAGGATACAGCCAAAAAGACAAGCTATCATACAAGCTTTAGCAACCACGAATCAAATCTTAACGAAACTCAATAACATACTGAACCTATACCTAATATTCCTTGAATCAAGAAATCCACAAAGTTCTGAAGCACCTGCAACAAAATTGAACTGTTAAGATCATAGTCTTCAGAACCAGACCAGAATGATAAAATCCACTGTTATGTCAAATTTACAAAAACAACAAGTGGAAGCCCAATGTTGAATTTTTTTTTCTAACGGTGGTACACATAACATATCAAAAGATTTCGTTCTCTCTTTTAATTCCAGGGTCATACTACAAAAAAGGTTGTAAAGTATCAGAAAATGTACTGTAAGTTCATTCAAGAACTTTGAAGATAAGAGACAATGGGTTAACTACTGATATTTTTGGAAAATCACTAGTTTTAGCATAGTCCGACAATTTTTGCAACACCTTACAAGCCCCTTTTAGACAGAATTTCAAAGTGAATTTGATAAGTTTAGCCAATTTCATTTTAAAGACAAGATTTACTAAAATTAAGAGACCAGTAGTTCGTAATGCTCCCTCTGTCTGATTCATTTTGTTCTGTCCACAAATAAATGCTCCATTTCCTCAAATAATAACTTTTTTTATAGAAACCATCACATAAATTATAGTAAAGATGTGACATCCTTGCTCCCAAACACTAAGTTTGAGGGTAAAGTAGTACAGATATCCACAATTCTGACTGTTTAAAATACTAAACTCCATGCAAATTCAAAATGAAACATTCCAACTTGGAGAGGGCGTACCAAAGCTTTCAATTCATACCGGTTTAAAAAAAATCCAAAGGTGAAGATTTTTCTAAATAAGATTAGCAATATCACAAGAAAAATAAGATTTCCACTAGTGAAAATGCACATGCTCACATATTCTATGAAATTAACAAGATAACCAGATCACTGCTCACGAGCCCAGGTACTTATATATTTATGTACTCATTCCAGTCTCTGGCTTTGTCACCCTAGAGTTACAGAAGTCTGAAGCTGCGCTCTAACACAACCACAAGCTCACTTAGTTTGCACCAATCTTGCTAGATTTATATTAAAGATTATTCCAAAAAAAAAGTATTTTTTCTTAAATTTAATATCATTGTAACGAATCTGGGGATGGAAAAAATCGGATGAAGATAAAGCATTTTATAATCAGAATTCTACTGAAGCCAGCGCTGTTGAAACTACTCAGTCATCTAAATTCAAATCATAGCTGCACTATGACTACAAAATACTACAATTTTTACATACATACCGGCTTGTATCTCCACAAATACTTAGTACTAAGTGTCAATTCGAGTATGTATTCAAGAAAATGGGGAAAGAAAACCTAACCCGGCATAATTTGGAGGCGATCCAATCCCTGTTTCTCAAAATCCGCAATAATTTGGTACGCCCGTTTCTGCTTATCGGGGCTCCATGTCTCAGTGTGGTGTAAAATATCAATCCCCGATGGATTTTTCGACTTTATCTTCACATACTCTTCTTCACCGAGCACTGCTCTGTACATTGCTGGGAAATCGATGACGGGGACCGTTAGAGTTCCGTCCATGTCGAACACCACGCCTCTCAGGCTGGCCTTGGTGGTTATGGCGGCGTTGACGGCGGTGGAGGAGGGTGAGGTGGCCATTGACGAAAATGCCCTTCTGGGGTAGAAGAAGAGGAAGGCTCTGGGACAGAGGAGGGGCATTACTTAAAGGTGGGGAATTTTGTGGGTAACAAGTGGTGTTGTGGTACTAGGTGTAGGGTGGGTGGAGGCAGTTGCCTCAGAGAAATTAGAGAAGATAAGACACATTTTGATATGTAATTAGGCAGAAATTAAGAAATCTATAAAGAGCTCGTTTGGCATTTCTTATGGGATTTGTCTAGGTATTAGTATAAAGTGGGATTTCACTGTTAGTGGTGTGTAATATTTTGTTTAGCATTTGGTATTATTTTTGTTACTTTTTTAATATCTATGTTATTTGATGTTTGTCATTTACGATAAAGTACGATGCATTGTTAAATGACTTATTTACCCTGAATGTTTTCAACTGCACTTTTGGAATGAAGAAGTTTCAGTCAAAAATGGCAAATAGATTCTCAAAATTGTTCTCTCACTAATTGAGACAAATCGTATAGAACTTCGGCCAACGTTTGGAGGTTTCTGAACCTCTTAGTTCGACCACGGTGCATCGATTATTTGGAATTCTGAAGAACTTAGGTTTTGGGTTTAACGACTCAGGTTAGTATATGATTTGCCCTTTTCGAAATATAGAGTTCTATCAACAAATGTATAAATTTACACACACATAATAATTATGCGTGAAATTGATGGATAATGTATGTCCATTACATTCTAATTTGTGTGAATTGAATTTTTCTTATATCCTCTGCAATTACGGCGAATTGATGCCTAATAGCGGATTTGTTTGTTCGAAATACAGTAACAAGAATGGACATCGTTATTTGCTGGATGATGAGATATTTTCCATTATTTATATTTTTAACATAAATTGTCAATGGCAAATGGTTTGTCATCTTGCTTGTGATCCTTATATTGAAGGTTCTGTTCTTTCGTTGTCGTGTAGAAACATTAGTAATTTGTCTTATCCTAAATTTTGGACAATTTGTTTCTTCCATGAATATTAGTCATGAATTGGTTAGTAAAACATGTTGGGATTGGTTTATATAAATTGTGTTTTGATCCGATTTTGACCAATTATTTAAGTAGGTTCATTTATTCGATGTATGAAATAAATGAGATAAACGTCATCTATGCCGCGGGTAAATGAGTTTAGCATTTTGAATTTCTCAAAACCAATGTCGGGTGAATGAGAAATAAATGCATGAAGTTGGCCACTTAAAATGCTTTTATATATGGAATATAAAATGGTGGAAATATAGAAAGCTATATCCCACGTAGGAAACATATTAAATGTTTGACTAGTTAATAAAGAGCTTCACCACTAATAAGGAGTAATGAATGGAACTCCTAGTACAGACACCCTAGTAGACCAAGTCAATTTTGGTAGCCTTTGGCTAGCTCAATAAACACCATGGATGGTGCGGAGCAACGCCCCGTGAACCAGAGCGGGCCCGCCCACGACGCCGCACATTGTCGCATTGGATGCTTTAGGCGCACCGTGACGTATGCATCGTCGCGAGGAGCTTTGAGGAGCCTTAAAGTTTTGGAAAATCGAACCAGGGTTGATCGATGGCTCGGTGACGCGTGGCGAAGCGGCTTCGGTTAGCGATGACTTAGCGGCGTAATCGTCTCGAGTGGCGCCGATTGGATGCGTCTGTTTCTTGCTTGGCCGAGGCACCCGATCGGACACGATTGTCCAAATGCGAGTGTATGCCAAAAGGGTGTCCTTCCTTGCAGATGCGATCAGGACCATCAAATCGCAATCGTTATTAACCACGGGCGCGATCTAACGATCAAGACGATCCAGGACCAGGGGTTGCGCGATCTGAAGAAGCCCCAGGAGCTCTATATAAAGCAGCCCCCAAAATTCATTTCTACACATCAGATTTCGAATCTTACTTCATTTTTCTGCATAATTTTGTCAAAGAGAGTTCAAAAGCATCATAGTGTTCGTTGTACTAGTGATTTGTAGTGCAACTATCGCAAGTAGATTGTCGTTGTATCTTGGGAGACGATTGCCGTATTCTGTAAGCACCGTGAGCGGGGCAATCTCATCTTAAAGAGAAAGAGTCCAACTCTTGCCTCGACATTTCGATTTATACTATTACTCTGCTCGATTAATTTTCAGCCATTCGATATACACCACCATTTTCCCAACAAAACACAATTTTGGGAATGTATGGCAAGCCTATTTCAATACTAAATTTTCGGTGTATTGATACATTGGTATTATGTAATAGATAAAACTTCAGCATGAGCTAGTAACATCAACCCCTTCTCCAGTGGCACGAGCAACAACTCACATTGTTGGCATTATCAAGGAAATCCTCCAATGCAATCCCATTGTGGGATCCAATTGAAAGTGCAAACATCATGGACTAAGGCTAACCAAGGAAGACGTTTTGTATCTTGTCCACACAGAGGGGTAAGTCTACAGAATTTGGCTAGTTTGGATAAATTGTGATAAACATTGCACTCTCGATTATTTCATCTAATGGCATGAAGGCAAATAATGTTGTTTAATATTGATTTTTCTTACAATCAAATAAATGTGGATTCTTCCATTTGGTCGAGCAGGCATTAGAAGATACACCAAAATATGTCATTAGTGAACTTGTAGCCAACAACAAATTATTAAAGATTGAATTGGTTGCTTGCAAGGATGACTTAGTCAAAATGAAACAGGTAGTAGAGTTGGATTTAACATTTGTTGTTAGTAATCTTTGCTTATATTCTGACTTAATCTGTATTTATATGTAAATTAAGGAGACATTAAAGTATCATATCGTATTCACGATGTAGTTGTGTCCTAAAGACCCTCTGTAAAAAATCTATCTAAACTTGTATGTATTAGAAAGTTTAGAATATTGACAATATAATATTTAGTTTGTTATATGTCCACTATAGAATAATTTTCACTTTTATATTTTGGAGATGAATGTGTTTGTTTTCCATGGTAACAATATATATGGCGTGCTATTAAACTGAGTATTCGTCATATTTTTAAATTATCTTCTGTCAACTTGTTGGATGACAACTTTGTATTAGCATGAACTTAAACATTATAGCTTGGAGTAATTAAATTTTTCTATAATCAAATGGAGTTAGCTTAAAATATACTACAAAAGTAAACTTTATAGTCTGTTTGAAATAGGAATTGAAACTAAATAAGATTCTTTAGTCATCTATTCAACTTTAGCAGATGAGATGTGGAACAAGATTCTCCCTAAAAAAGTGATTAGTTCATAGATTGTGTAAGATAGAACTTGATAGATTCATGTAATTTAAGATATTCTCCTGATTTGTTACATGCTTTCTACCAAGTAATGATTCTATCATCGACTCTTACAATTTGCAGCCTATTGTGACTTTTCCACCATTTTTGATATGCTTTCACCATCATGCATATTGAAATTTTCAAAGTCTTTAATAAGCATTGTTTTTCTTGCTTGCTTTACTTTCTTGTGCCTTCATACATGGTTTCCAATTTTTCTCATACTTCATGTGCGGACCTTATTCCTCTAATACGATTGTACTCAGTGGTGGTGAGTGAACAATGTAATATTTTTAAGGCCTTACCGTTTGAGAGAATGACTTCTTGTCGTTGTCATCAAATTCCTTGAACGTTTTGAGAATCGAGGTGCCATCCTCCAATTTCTTGGTTGGTTGATCAATCCCTTCAATAACGGCATTCCATATATTGAACCCGCACCGTTGTAAAAAGTACTCCATTCGGTCTTTGTAAAATGTGTAGTTGTTGGCGTCAAATAGTGGTGGCTTGTTGGTGGAGGCGCCGGTGGTAAGGGTAGGCTTCGTCCGTAGCCATAGATCTTTCCTCTTTACTCGCGATGTGGAACGAGCTTGCCAAAGAGTTTGGCTCTGATACCACTTGTTAGTGCAAGTGGCTACGATAATCTAGAGGGGGGTTGAATAGATTATACCGATTTTTCGAGTTTTGCCCTCTTTTTCGAATGTAAAGATAATAACAAGAATCTAAGTGCGGGAAAAATTAACAACACACAATGATTTATAGAGCTTCCCTCCACCTAGGGACTACGTTCTCTACCACCCCAGTATATCCGGGATGGATTTCGAAAGGAAAAGAATTTTATTAATAATTACTAAAATTATTACACCTTCACCTTGAAGAATACCACACTCTTCTTACAACACCACCAAGGAGATTACCATAATCTTCCTTCACCTATGAAGAGTACCACACTCTTCAACACCTAGATCACCCAAGTGTGCTCTTACCACAAGAACACTAACAAGGATATCTTGTTTTGGATGATTGACAAATTCAAGATTACAACTCGATAATGAAGTATACAACTTTGAAGTGCAAGTGTAATCAAGAATAAAAGCCTAGACCTCAAAATG
This sequence comes from Rehmannia glutinosa, assembly GCA_016081115.2. NCBI lineage: Eukaryota > Viridiplantae > Streptophyta > Magnoliopsida > Lamiales > Orobanchaceae > Rehmannia > Rehmannia glutinosa. The sequence goes on from JABTTQ020002636.1 coordinate 349,871, forward strand.
TGCAAGTGATAGACTTAGGCTATTTCAACAAGAATGTTAAATGTGAAAGCTTAGAGAAATTTGCAAATTTTCTTGTTGTGTTGTTTGCTTGTGTAGTTGTATTGTTCGTTCAAAGCCTTCATCTATTTATAGGAGAGTCTTTAAGATTGGATCTTCAACATAGGCTCCTCCATCTTCACTTTTGTCTACAAAAAGAAGATCACAAGATCCACAAATAGTGTACACAAATGATAAAGTAAATCTTGCTGATAATGGCTTAATAACGGTTGGAATTTGCTGTCAAAAACAACAAAGGTCGACCGGTTGACCTGTAGAAATTTCGAACGTTTGAAAAGTAAATCAGAGATTCAGATACGGGATGAATGCCTTCGACCGGTCACCCTTTCCAACAAAGCCTTTTCTTGAGACATAAAGAAATTTGCAAAAATTTCAAGTCCCAAATACCGGTCGACCAAGTGGTCGACCGGTCAACGACATCGGTTGACCTCCTAAAAAATTCTTCCAGGTTCGTTTTTGTTTCAAGTTTCGACTTTCAGGCACGTGTTGTCCTCTAAGGCGACCGGTTGACCTCAAAACAGAAGTGTTGTCCAATTTTTGTCAAAAATAAACTTCAAGAAATAATCCGAAAATTTAGTAAAAATAGTTTAAATCGATTAGGAGTATTTGGACAACATTTAGGAATATTGTTTCGGTGTAAAACTCAGTTAAACAAAATCATCAAAATCATGATAAAAACATTTATTTAACAAACTCCCCCTTTTTGATGATTACAAACCAAAATAATTTTAGGAGATCGATTTTTAAAACAAAACACATTTTTCCGGTATAAATCAACAATCTGTTTTAAGCAACACTAATTATGAATAAAGACACAAGGATATGAGCAAAGAATTTTTAAAAACATTTTATATAAGCTCCCCCTATCAACATGCTCAACAAGAGTAAGTATAGAAGCAAACAACTAAAAGCTAAAAGCTTAGCTTTTACAATTTAAGCTTGAATTTCATGAGCTTGGAAGCTTTCCCTGTCAAAAATAAATCTTTAGTCATAATAAAAGTCCATTATTCATCCATTGGACTAGTTTACATCCACAACTTTTGGCTTTTTCAATCGCTGCTTGTAGTTTTTTTTGCGAGCTTTTTCTAGCTTCTTTGAGACAATGAGCTTGTTTCATGTTTCTCCCCCTTTGGAATCATAAAAAAGAGTATTAGCACGATAAAAACATTATATAATCATATCAAAATGCACATTTCCATCGAATTATCGAGCTTTTGATCAAAGAGCTTTAAATTCCCAATAATAAGGGAAAATTCGATAAGATGATTTGTAAAAGCTTACTTGATTGACAAAACATGATCTCTATAAACGTATAAGACTTTGGAAATCGAAAGAATCATGTAAGGGAAGAAATTTTCATTGAAACATTTTATCAAACACTTGGCGTGCATAGAGTAAAATCGAAGTTGTATATAACACTTGTAAATGCAATCATGCCCAAAAAATATCACCAATCATAATTCAACAAGCATAAGCCATCATCATACATAAGTCCCATTACAAATATACAAAAATTGCACCAAACTACCAAAATGTAAGTACTTTCTCAAGGGTTTAACGCAATTGAGATTAAAGGAGAATTAAACTTACCAATTAATCGGAAAAGTCAAGCAACAATGATGATATACGAGCAATATGATATCCAAAATATAGTATTTACAAGAAAATAAATCATTTTGAGTGAACTGTGTGTGAAATTTGCAAAGGGATTGAAAAATAGAAGAAAAAATCGTTCAAAAACAAAGTATGGAACATAAGCTAATTTTAACCAAAACATTGAGCTGCTCGACCGGTCGAAGGAGAGGTCGACCGGTCCAGGCAGAGGTCGACCGGTCGACCTCCCTTCATCCGGTGCCTGGAGCAATTTTTCCAGTCTCTGTCTGATTTTTGATCTAAAAATTCGATTTTTCACCCCTAAGTTTTAAAAACATATGAAATGCAATCATAGACCTTATTCAATATGCATTATGCCTAAACGAGCTTGAATTGAAGTAAAAGACTCGACGGTTAGTGGTTTTGTAAAAATATCCGCTAGTTGATCTTGAGATAGAACAAAAGACATCTCAATTTTTCTTTTGGAAACGCAATCCTTTAGAAAATGATGACGAACCTCAATATGTTTAGTATGGTTATGATGAACCGGGTTTTGAGCAATATTTATAGCGGATGTATTATAACAAAAAATAGGAACATTTTCAAAAGAACATTTGTAATCCGCTAAGGTTTATTTCATCCAAAGAAGTTGAGTACAACAAAAGGCCGCGGAAATGTATTCGGATTCGGCCGTTGATAAAGATACACAATTTTGTTTATTTGAAAACCAAGATACTAGGCAATCGCCTAAGAATTGACATGATCCGGAAGTACTTTTACGATCATCAATATTTCCCGCATAGTCCGAATCACTAAATCCTTTAAGAGAAAAATTTTCATTCTTTAGATAAAACAAGCCATAAGAAATAGTGTCTTTCAAATATCGAAAAATTCTTTTAACGGTACTCATATGAGATTCTTTGGGATTGCTTTGAAAACGAGCACATAGGCATACGACATGAAGAATATCCAGTCTACTTGCGGTTAAATAAAGTAAACTACCAATCATACCTCGATACTTTGATTCATCAACCAACTTGCCTTTTTCATCTTTGTCTAGCTTGATATTGGTTGCCATTGAAGTAGTGATGGTTCTTCCTTCTTCAATGCCGAACTTCTTAAAAGTTCTTTTTTGTACTTTGATTGTCAAATATTATTACCTTCTTGGCATTGCTTAATTTGAAGTCCAAGGAAGAAATTGAGCCCCCCATCATACTCATCTCGAATTCACCTTGCATCAACTTAGAAAATTTCTTGCACAAAGATTCATTAGTTGCACCAAATATAATAACATCAACATAAATTTGAACTAGTAAGCAATCTTGCCCTTTTTCAAAAACAAAGAGAGTAGTATCAACTTTACCTCTTGTAAATCCATTTTGTAAAAGAAAGGAGATAAGTCTATCATACCATGCACGGGGTGCTTGCTTTAAACCATATAAGGCCTTTTTAAGTTTGTAATCATCATTTGGCCTAGAAAAATTTTCAAACCCCGGAGGTTGTTTTATATAGACCTCCTCTTGAATAAAACCATTTAGAAAAACAGATTTAACATCCATTTGGTAAAGCTAGAAATTTTTGAAACAAGAATAGACAAGTAAAATACGAATAGCTTCTAGATGTGCTACGGGTGCAAAAGTTTCATCATAATCAATACCTTCTTCTTGACAATACCCTTGAGCTACTACTAACATTGCTTTATTTCGAACAATATTGCCTTGGTCATCGAGTTTGTTCCGGAATACCCATTTTGTACTAATAATTATTTGTGATGGAGGACAAGGTACCAATTGCAAACATCATTCCTTTCAAATTGATCCAACTCCTCTTGCATTTCTAAAAACCAATCCTCATCTTCAATTGTTTCCTTAGCATTTTTAGGCTATTTTCGAGAAATAAGAGCTTTCTTGGCAAATTTTCTTCTACTCATCACTTTATCAAGAGGATCACCAATAATGAGATCTTTTGGGTGATCTCCCTTAAATTTCAATGCCACGGGAAGATCCGAATTATCACCTTTGTCTTCTTGAGGAACATTGAGGTTGACGGTTGATCATTTGAAGAAGAAGGTTGATCATTTTGAGCATCATCTTGAACAATTGGTTCAATAACATCCTCTTCATCACATTCATCATTGGGTATCCTTTCAACACCGGAGGCTTCATTGAATTTGACATGGATAGATTCTTCAACAACCATACTAGTCTTATTGTAAACCCGATATGCTTTGCTCCTGGTTGAGTACCCCATAAATATTCTTTCATCGGCCTTAGTATCTAGTTTGTCCAATTGATTCTTAGTATTCAAAATAAAACACTTATACCCAAATATTTTGAAGTAACTAATATTTGGAGTTTTTCCTTTCCAAAGCTCATAAGGTATTTTATTCAACTTAGGATGAAGGTAAACACGATTAATAACATAACATGCGGTACTTACGGCTTCGGCCCAAAAGTATTTTGGAAGTGAAAATTCATTGAGCATGGACCAACTCATTTCTTGAAGTATTTGATTCTTCCTTTCGGTTACTTCATTTTGTTGTGGTGTTCTTGGAGCCGAAATTGTGAGCATATCCCTTAGTTTCACATAAGACTCTAAATTCTCCATCAAATTCACCACCTCGATCACTTCGAATAGACTTTATAGTATCTTCTTTTTCATTCTCAATAAGTCTACATAACTTAACAAACTCATTAACGGCATCACTTTTATTTGCAAGAAAAATTGCCCAAGTATACCTAGAAAAATCATCGACTATAACAAAAGTGTAATATTTTCCACTTAAACTAGCCGTACCAATATCTCCATACAAATCTAAATGATGAAGTTGTAGAGGCTTGGTTGTGGAAATTTCATTTTTGGGCTTAAAACTACTTTTAACTAATTTGTTCTTTTGACAAGTGTCACATAAACCAAGATTTTCAAAATTCCATTTGGGTAGTCCTTTTACATGTTGGTTTTTGTAAATATTTTTCAAATTCTTGTATCCAATATGTCCAAGTCACCTATGCCATAAACTAGTTAAATCATTATTGGCGACAAGACAAGAAACATTTTGACTAACCAAATCACTTGTGCAAATATTGTAAAGATTGCCTTTTCTATTTGTTGCACAAATAATTATATCATTTTTAAGAATAAGACATTTTTCTTTATTGAAAACAACTTTATAGTTTGAATCACAAAGTTGGCTTACACTTATCAAATTGAACTTAAGCCCTTCCACTAAAAGAACATTACTAAGAGAGAAAGAAGAATTACCAATTTCTCCTTTTCCAAGAATTCTTTCTTTGCCATTCCCGAACATGACCATACCCTCTTCTTGGAGCTTGATGTTGGTAAAAAGTTCTCTCCTTCCTGTCATATGGTGTGAACATCCGCTGTCCACGAGCCATTTTGAATCTTCCATTGTTGTTATAGCTCCTATTACCTACAAATGAAATATTTTTAGGTACCCTATAATTTTGGGGTCCATGGGGGTTAGTTTTGAGACCTTTGTGTCTCCAAAAATAGCTAAAGTTATTTTTCTATTTACAATTATTAGCATAATGTCCAATTTTACCACAATAAAAGCAAATAAGATTATTGGAACTACTAGCACGTACAAAAGTCAGACCTTCGTCATTTTTCTTAGAAGCATTTTGAAAAGGTTTATAACCAAGTCTTAATTTTGAATGCTCACCTCTTTGTGCATCTAGAATTTTTGTAACTTTATCTGTGCTTATATTAAATCGATGCACATCCTTTTTCAAAATTTTAATATCATTTGTGAGCATTTGTTTTTCGGATTCAAGAGTACGAACTTTTGTAAGAGTACTAGCATGAGCATGATCAAGTGAATCATAAGAAGTAAATAATTTATCCTTTTCTAATTTAAGCTCTTTATGCTCCTTTTTCCAAGTCTTGTATTTAACAATTAAATTTTGAAACTCATTTTGCAATTCATCATAATCACATTGTAGTTCATCAACTAAAGAAGAAGATGAAGAGTTAGAGCGTACCTCATTGTTTTCATCGTCTATGGCCATGATGATAAATGTTTTTATCATAATTTTGATGATTTTATTTAAATGTGTTTTACACTAAAACAATGTCTCCAAGTCTTGTTCAAATACTTCTAAACGTTTCAAATTATTTCTCGGAGTATTATCCAGAGGTTTATTTTCTGATTATTCAAAAGAATTCGTTTCGGGCGATATTAAAAGTATTTTTCATGTTTTAAAGTGTTTTTAACATTTACCGAATACCATCAAGGTAAAATGGCGCCCGAAAAACGAAGTTGGAAATTTTTCAAGGACCGAAAACTCCCTGGAATAGGTTGACCGGTCGAGCCCTAGATCAACCGGTGCCTGAAGATTAAGATTTAACGTTTTCAAAGAAAAATGCACCAGGGACAGATCGACCCATGGGTCGACCACAAGCGTTGACCCAATGTTTTGTGTTCCCTGCACCACAGTCCTCTTGTTTTCCATTTCTGAAGTTTGGCAGGGACATGTAGATCAGGTGGTCGACTGGTTGACCCCCCCGGTCGACCTGTGTGGGACTTAGCTGCAACGGACTTATTTTTGAATATTTGTATTGGTCGACCGGTCGACCACATGGGTTGACCAGAATAAAATCTGACGATTTTTGAGCTTATGGGAGACAACTTTTCCTGGTTTTGTGGAGTTGATTTGTAACATCTATATTGATGATTTAACTTGTATTTCTTTTCAGATTTCACTCTCCAAGAGGAGCCTATCAATGTTCAATACCTCTCCTATAAATGGAGGACGATTTGGAGCAACAAATACAAGACAATACACTACAACACAACAAGAGACAAATCAAGAAAATATTTTGTTCTTCACTTTCACATTCTTGTTGTAATAGCCTAAGTCTTTCACTTTAACATCTTGAGGTCTAGGCTTGATTCTTGATTACACTTGCACTTCAAAGTTGTATACTTCATTATCGAGTTGTAATCTTAAATTTGTGCTCATCATTCAAACACAAGATATCCTTGTGAGTGTTCTTATGGTAAGAGCACACTTGGGTGATCTTAGGTGTTGAAGAGTGTGGTACTCTTCACAGGTGTAAGAAGATTGTGGTAATCTTCTTTTGGAAGAGTTTGGTGCTCTTCGAGGTGGAAGAGTTTGGTGCTCTTTGAGGTGTTGAAGAGTTTGGTGCTCTTCAAGTTGGAAGATTGTGGTAATCTTCATTGGTGCCGTTGTAAGAAGAGTGTGGTACTCATCAAGGTGAAGTTGTAATAATTTTGGTAATTATCAATATTTTTTTTTCTTTTTCGAAACCCATCCCGGATATACTGGGGTGGTAGAGCACGTAGTCCTTAGGTGGGGTGAAGCTTTATAAATCTATGTGTGTTGATTATTTTCCTACACCTTCATTCTTATCATTGCTTTCATTCGAAAAAGAGGGCGAAACTCAGAAAATTGGCATAATCTAATCACCCCTCTCAAGGTGGTAGAGCACGCTTGTTCCACATTGCGAGTAAAAAAGAAAGATCCATGGCTACGAACGAGAGCTATCTACCAACCGGTGCTTCACTCAATAGACCGCCTCTCTTCGACTCCAACAATTATGCATTTTGGAAAGATAGAATGAAGTGCTTCTTACAAGGTTGCGGGTTCGATATTTGGAACATGGTTATTAACGGAATATCTATTCCAATTAAGAAAAAGGATGATGGAACTCAAATCCCCAAAGGCCTCAAGGAGTTCGATGATGAAGACAAGAAAATATTCTCCTTAAACGGTAAAGCTCTTAACATTCTCCATTGTTCTCTTACCGCTACGGAATATAATCGTATTAGTGGTATTCGATCCGCTCATGATGTTTGGGAAACATTGGAAGTTATTTATGAAGGCACAAAGAAAGTGAAACAAGCTCGAAAGACCATGCTGGTCAAATAGTTCAAAAATTTCACTATGAATATTGGTGAAAATATTTCCAAAATGGTTGAAAGGCTTGACAATATTGTAAATCCTCTTGTTGCACTTGGAAATATTATTATCGAAGAGGATAAGGTCACAAAAGTTCTAAATGCTCTTCTCACCTCTTGGTCCGAAAAGTTACCGCTATTACGGAAGCTCAAAAATTAGAAACTCTAAATTTTGATGAGCTTATCGACAATCTTCTCATCTATGAAGTTTATACCAATGAAAGGAGTAACTCAAAGGCGTCAACTTCTCAACCGGGTATGGGAACAACTCCAAAAGGTCTTGCCTCAAAATCGAAAATTATTATTCTAGTGATGAGAAAGATGAAGATGAAGATGAGGAACTTATTAGAAAATTTACAGAATTTGTAAACAAAAACAATGAAAGAAAAATAAGAGACAATTCTTGTTTTGGATGCGGAAAACCCGGACACCATATTGCAAATTGTCCAAAAGAGAAATAAGAACAAAGAAAGAAAAAGCCCTTTTTCAAAGCCTTGAAGGCCAAAGCCGAACCAACAACATGTGATGAACTTCTTGCTACATCCGATGATGAGGAAAACGAGCAATGTCTAATGGGCATCAAAGAAGACAATGAGGTACGCTCTAACTCTTCTATTTCTTTTAGTAATGAATTGCATGATGATTATGATGAATTGCAAAATGATTTTGATGAGCGTCAAAATGAAATCTTGCTCTTTAAATACAAAAATTTGAAAAAGGAATTCAACACTATGAAAAATGAAAAGGATAGTTTACTTATTTCATATGAATCACTTTCTTGTGCTCACACTACCACAATTGATAGGTTAGAAACCTTGAAAAAGAAAATAGTACTCTTGTTAAGGATATTGATTGCATGAAAAAGGATATGTTAAAGTTCAACTTGAGTACCAATAAAATGACCAAAATTCTTGATGTTCAACGTTATGATCATGTGAAACTAGGACTTGGTTATAAGCCTAATGATATCAATGATACGGAAGAGAACCAAGTACATATGCATGTTAATCATTATGCTTCTAGAACTATTACATGTTTTTATTGTGGTAAAAGTGGTCACACGACAAATACTTGTCGGGCTAGAAATAGTTCTAATTATTATTGGAGACCTAAAAGTCTCAATGCTAATCCAAAAGGACCCAAATACTTGAGGGTATCCAAGATAATTTCATGTTAGGTACTTGGCGTAACAAAAATCAAAGGAAATTCAAATTGTCAAATCGACAACAAATGTTTGCGCCACTTGATCAAAGGAGAAGACATTATCAACAAAATCAATTTCCAAGAAGAAGGTATAATCAACAATGGGAAGGACACAACCCTTGGCAATGGCGAAATTGGTAACCCTTATCCTCTTCTTGAATTATGTATTTTATAATTTTTGCATATGTTTATTCTTGTCTTGATTGTCTTAATTACTTTTTAAAATGTTTCTTAAAAAATGAGGTCTCAACTATATACTCTTGATTTTTCAAAATTAAAAAGGAGACCTTGAATAGATTTTCAATTAGAACACGTTTTATCAAACATTTGATTAATTCCTACAAAAAGCATTGTATATGGTGTTTTATATCAATATTGTCTATTTTATCCGATATTACTATACTCTTGTGCAAGATGTTTTGTCAAGATTTTGCAGGACATATTTTGGTATTAAAGAACAAATGATCGTAGATTTATCCATGGCTATCCACATCATGATTTTTCAAGTTTAAGAAAGGCATATTTGTTGACAAACAAAATCGAGGTATGTTCATCAACTTTTATTACTCTAATAGACTTGATATTCTTCATGCCTTATGCCCATGTGCTCGATTTAAAAGCAATCCCAAAAGAGTCTCAATTAAGTGCCATTAAAAGGGATTTTTCAATATTTGAAAGGCACTCTTTTTATCCAATGATTGATAACATTCCTATTTTTTTGTGATAAAACATTCGGTATAAATTTTTTCATAACCGAACCAAACATACTGAGATTTGACATATTTTTGGGGATTGCATTTCAAAACAAAAAATTCAGATGTGCTTTATTTCGTCTCAAGATCAACTCGCGGGTAAACCACTTACCGCCGAGTCTTTTGCCTCAATTCGAGCTTGTTTAGGCATAATGTATATTGAATGAGGTCTATGTTTGCATTTTGCACGTCTTTGAAACTTAGGGTGAAAAATCATATTTTTGGTTGAAAATTGACAGAGATCGAACTTAGGATTCGAGACACGGTCGACCATGTGGCCGACCCGCCAACAACTTGTCGACTAGGGCTACAACGGTGGTTATATTGTCTCCATCTATATCTTATTTTTTATTTCTTCTTCAAACTTGAACCTCTTTGCAAATTTCACACACATTTCACTCAAAATGATTTCATTCTTGTAAATTATACATTTTTGAGTTTATACTATTGGTATATCATCCATGATACCCGACTTCTCTGATTAATTGGTAAGTTTAATTCCCTTTTACTCTCAATTGGGTTGAACCCTTGAGAATGTACTTGTACTTTGGGACTTTAATACATTATTGTATATGTGTGATGAGAATTATGTATGATGATGAATTATGCTTGTATATTTATGATTTGTGATGTATTTTTGGGCATGATTGCATTTACGTGGATTATATACATTTTCGGTTTTATTCTACGCACACCAAATGCTCGATAAAATGCCTCAATGAAAATCTCTTTGTTTACATGATTCTCTCGATTTCAAAAGTCTTATAAGATTATAAAGATCATGTTTTTGTTACTCAAATGAGCTTTTACAAGTCAAATGATCGACTTTTCCCTCTTATTTGGATTTTAAGCCTAAATGTTCGAAAAACTTGATAATTCGATGAAAATGCGCACTTTGATATATGTTTATGATGTTTTTATCATGCTAACTTTCTTTTTGATGATTCCAAATGGGGAGAAACATGAAACAAGCTCATTAGCTCAAAGAAGCTAGAAAAAGCTATAAGCTGTGATTGAAAAAGCCATAAGCTGTGAATGAAACTTAGTCCATTGGACGTATTATGGACTTCTATACTTGTCTAATGATGTTTTTTGACAAGGGGAGCTTCTAAGCTCTTTTTATTTGAGCTCATATTGTTAAAGCTAAGCTTTTAGTCCATTGGACGTATTATGGACTTATATACTTGTCTAACGATATTTTTTGACAGGGGGAGCTTCTAAGCTCTTTTTATTTGAGCTCATATTGTTAAAGCTAAGCTTTTAGCTTCTTAGTTGTTTGCTTCCATTTACTCTTATTGTGCATGTTGATAGGGGGAGCTTTGTTAAAAATGCTTTTGTAAAATCTTTGCTCCTACACTTGTGATTTAAAACATTTTGTCGTTTTGTGTTAAAATCAATCTCCTAAAATTATTTTGGTTTGTAATCGTCAAAAAGGGAGAGTTTGTTAGATAAATACTTTTATCATGATTTTGATGATTTTGTTTAAATGTGTTTTTACACCAAAACAATGTCTCCAAGTCTTGTTCAAGTATTCCTAAATGTTTTAATTTATTTCTCGGAGTATTATCTTGAGGTTTATTTTCCGATTATTCAAAATAATTCATTTCGGACGATATTAAAAGTGTTTTCATGTTTTAAAGTGTTTTTAACATTTACTGAATACCATCAAGGTAAAACGACGACCGAAAAATGAAGTCAGATTTTTTTCAAGGACCGAAAACTCACTGGAATAGGTTGACTGGCCGATCCCTAGGTCAACCGGTACCTGAAGATTAAGATTTCACGTTTTCAAAGAAAAATGCACCAAGGACAGGTCGACCCATGGGTCGACTGGTTGACCACAAGGGTTGACCCAAGGTTTTGTGTTCCCCTGCGCCACTGTCCTCTCGTTTTCCATTTCTGAAGTTTGGCAGGGACAGGTCGACCTCTTGGTCGATCGGTTGACCCCCCTAGTCGACCTGTGTAGGACTTAGATGCAACAGACGTATTTTTGAATATTTGTATTGGTCGATCGGTCGACCACATGGGTTGACCAATATAAAATCTGACGATTTTTGAGCTTATGAGAGACAACTTTTCCTGATTTTGTGGAGTTGATTTGTAACAGCTATATTGATGATTTAACTTGTATCTCTTTTCAGATTACACTCTCCAAGAGGAGCCTATCAATGCTCAATACCTCTCCTATAAATAGAAGAAGATTTGGAGAAACAAATACAAGACAATACACTATAACACAACAAGAGACATATCAAGCTAATATTTTGTTCTTCACTTTCACATTCTTGTTGTAATAGCCTAAGTCTTTCACTTTCACATCTTGAGGTCTAGGCTTGATTCTTGATTACACTTGCACTTCAAAGTTGTATACTTCATTATCGAGTTGTAATCTTGAATTTGTGTTCATCATTCAAACACAAGATATCCTTGTGAGTGTTCTTGTGGTAAGAGCACACTTGGGTGATCTTAGGTGTTGAAGAGTGTGGTACTCTTCATAAGTGTAAGAAGATTGTGGTAATATTCTTGTGGAATAGTTTGGTGCTCTTCGAGGTGGAAAAATTTGGTGCTCTTCGAGGTGTTGAAAAGTTTGGTGCTCTTCAAGTTAGAAGGTTGTGGTAATCTTCATTGATGTCGTTGTAAGAAGAGTGTGGTACTCCTCAAGGTGAAGTTGTAATAGTTTTGGTAATTATCAATAAAATTCTTTTTCTTTTTCGAAACCCATCCCGGATATACTGGGGTGGTAGAGCACGTAGTCCCTAGGTGGGGTAAAGCTCTATAAATCGACGTGTGTTGTTTATTTTCCCGCACCTTCATTCTTATCATTGCTTATTCATTCGAAATGAGGGCGAAACTTAGAAAATCGGTATAATCTATTCAACCCCCCTCTATATTATCGTAGCCACTTGAACTAACACATGAGACCATGTTGGGCTTCCTTTTCCTCATCGGATGTGGCGAGTAGCTCATCCCAAGTTTTGACATCCGCATTTAGGGCCTTCTTTTTCGGAAAAAGGTTTTTTCTTCTTTTGCTTCTCCTTCGCTAATTTTGGGCAATCGGCAATGTAGTGCCCGGATATCTGCATTTGAAACATGAGTTGTCTCTCGGCTTTCTTGCCATATTTTTATTAACGAACTTGGAAAATTTTCGAACAAGGGCTGCCGTTTCTCATCATCTTCATCACTAGCATAATTAATATTATTTGAAGAAGATGCTAAGCTTTCAGGAATATTTTGCGTACCCGATTGAGAGGTGGATGGTTTGGAATTTTTCCTCTCTTTAAGATAGACTTCATATATGAGGAGGTTACCAATGAGCTCATCGAACTTGAGTGTTTTGAGATTTTGTGCTTCCATGATTACCGTCACTTTTTCGGACCATGAGCCGGGAAGAGCATTCAATACTTTAGTCACTTTGTCTTCTTCGGAGATGACTTTCCCAAGTGCCACAAGAGGATTGACAATGTTATCAAGCCCTTCCACCATTTTTTATATGCTTTCACCGTCATGCATATTGATTTTCAAAGTCTTTAACAAGCATTGTTTTTCTTGCTTGGTTTACTTTCTTTGTGCCTTCATATATGGTTTCCAATTTTTCCCATACTTCATGTGTGAACCTTATTCCTCTAATACGATTGTACTCGATGGCGATGAGTGAACAATGTAAAATATTTAAGGTCTTACCGTTTAGAGAGAATAACTTCTTATCGTTGTCATCAAATTCCTTGAAGGTTTTGAGAACCGAGGTTCCATCCTCCAATTTCTTGGTTGGTTGATCAATCTTTTCAATAACAACATTCCATATATCGAACTCGCAGCCTTGTCAAAATTACTCCATTCGGTCTTTCGAAAATGCGTAGTTGTTGGCGTCAAATAGTAGTGGCTTGTTGGTGGAGGCGCTGGTGGTAAGGTAAGCTTCGTTCGTAGCCATGGGTCTTTCCTCTTTACTCGCGATGTGAAACGAGCTTGCCAAAGAATTTGGCTTTGATACCACTTGTTAGTCCAAGTGGCTACGATAATCTAGAGGGGGTGAATATATTATGCCGATTTTTCGAGTTTTGCCCTCTTTTTCGAATGTGAAGGTGATAGCAAGAATGTAAGTGCAGGAAAAAGAAACAACACATGATGATTTATAGAGCTTCACCCCACCGAGGGACTATGTGCTCTACCACCCCAGTATATCCAGGATGGATTTCGAAAAGGAAAATAATTTTATTAATAATTACTAAAATTATTACACCTTCACCTTGAAGAGTACCACACTCTTCTTACAACACCACCAAGGAGATTACCAAAATCTTCCTTCACTTATGAAGAGTACCACACCTTCAACACCTAAGATCACCCAAGTGTGCTCTTACCACAAGAACACTAACAAGGATATCTTGTTTTGGATGGTTGACAAATTCAAGATTACAACTCGATAATGAAGTATACAACTTAGAAGTGCAAGTGTAATCAAGAATAAAAGCTTAGACCTCAAGATGTGCAAGTGATAGACTTAGGCTATTTCAACAAGAATGTTAAATGTGAAAGCTTAGAGAAATTTGCAGATTTTCTTGTTGTGTTGTTTGCATGTGTAGTTGTATTGTTCCTTCAAAACCTTCATCTATTTATAGGAGAGTCTTCGAAATTGGATATCCAACATAGGCTCCTCAATCTTCACTTTTGTCTACAAAAAGAAGATCACAAGATCCACAAATAATGTACAAAAATGATAAAGTAAATCTTGCTGATAGTGGCTTAATAACGGCTGGAATTTGCTGTCAAAAATAACAAAGGCCGACCGGTTGACCTGTAGAAATTTTGAACATTTGAAAAGTAAATCAGAGATTTAGATACAGGATGAACATGGGTTGGACCGGTCGAATGGGGGTTGGACTAACCGAAGGCATGTTCGACCGGTCACCCTCACCTTGGACCGGTCCAACAAAGCCTTTTCTGAGACAGAAAGAAATTTGCAGAAATTTCAAGTCCCAGATATCGGTCAACCAAGTGGTCGACCGGTTTCCTCCGGTTCGTTTTTTCTGTTTCAAGTTTCGACTTTCAGGCACAGGTTGCCCTCTAGGGCAACCGGTTGACCTCAAAATAGAAGTGTTGTCCAATTTTTATCGAAAATAAACTTCAAGAAATACTCCGAAAAATTAGTAAAAATAGTTTAAATCAATTATTAGTATTTTGATAACATTTAGTAACATTATTTTGGTGTAAAAACTCAGTTAAACAAAATCATCAAAATCATGATAAAAACATTTATCTAACATATATATAATATTTATTTTCTAATATTATGTTTATTTATTCCACAGACGGCCAGTCAGCCTATCGGCCAACTCAACCAAAACCTCATTGTAGGTGGTCGCATAAAAAATATCTGCTCGTCCTCTACATAAATCGAAAAAAAAAATTCATAGCAACTTTGTTCATATATTTATGTCCAGTCATTGCCTCACCATTTGATCTGTACCCATTGATTGTGTGTCATCACCATCACGCCTACAAACATACAAAAGAAATGAAAAATATTAATCAAACTGGATTTAATAATATATCAATAGCTAAAAGGAAGATGCAGACATGTATTTGTATTTGACAATATCTGTGAAGTAAAGTTTTTTTGGGTTTGAAACTATAAAGGGCATGTACTAGGTTTGCATTCTTATATAGTAGATGTCATGAGAGGTAGATGAAAGGTTTAATGTCGAAATTAGTGACCTATTGAATGTTGAATTGATGTAGGCATACCAACTGATTCCTAATTAGGGATACAACTATTTTGAATTATATTGGTACTTCATTTATTGCATTCAACCACTTGGGTTGGCCGAGTTGACAATTAATTACTTATCTCAATCAGCCATTTAAGTCGTGAAATGCATTACATTTATTGACTGCAATCCATTAAGATTAGATAACAAATATCAACTTTAAATAGTCTCCTCTTTAATTGCATTCTTCCGTGACAATTCATAATTAGCACTCAACCAAAATCTTGGGGTTTATGTGTGGTATAGCCTTTAAGTCGGTTCCTGGGAACGCCTTGTTCATGGACTGCTCTAATACAACCTGATAACCAGACTTGAACCCGTTGTCACATTTCCAAACTCTGACAATGATTTCTTTTATGGCGTGCAGCATGACATATTCTTCTTGGGTGGTTTAAGAATGTCTGCTATTGGTATTCTTGTGCGTACTACCAGACCTTGGTATGCTTGTTGAATACACCATTTTTCCTAACATATTTATAGAAGAGTTAGGTTGCATTCTCTCCATCAAACAATTAATATGAACGTAAGACACCTCTAAAAATATTGACATCAGATGCACCATAATAAACACAAAATATAAGCAAAAAAGTTATTTATGTATCGTACAATCCATTTAGTCAGACTAAATTAAAACAACATTTCCAACCATAATGTAGCCACCAAAAACAAAAGTACTTAGTCTGCTGATTTTGCAGTCATCGGAACAAATATAATTCAGTTTCTCGATTCAGTGTACATACCATTTGCCAGGTTATCCCTCCAGTCAGTCCATGGTTGGGAAGACTCCACTGTGTCAATAAAATTAGTGTTCAGGTTCCTATTAGTTGTTTCAGTAATGTATTCAGGTACCTCATCTTCTAATGGATCAACGACCATCGTTGTTCGTATAAGTTTGTGAATTAGACAACAGGCCATAATTATTCGGTTTTGTATCTTGATTGGATAAAAGGTATTACTCCTTGAATAGCCCATCATGCCTTTAGTAAACTAAATGTTTGCTTAATAATGTTTTGAGCCTTGGAGTGTCGTAAATTGAACAGTTCCCTATAATTTTGGGGTGCCATATTACCAGTAGACCACACATCAAGATGATACATTACCCCTCTGTAAGAGGCTAGAAAACCAGGTCCATAGCCACAGTCGCAGAGGAAATAATTACCTAAAATGTGATAAAGGATATATGATAAGTTAAAAACACATGTAAATATATTCCTAGTTTATTGTAATAATAGACTTTGTGAAAGTCTAATATTAATTATCAAACTTAAACAAACCAGTTGTGAAATGTCTTATCAATAGAGATTTTCAACCCATTTGGTCTATTGACTGCATCACGCAAAATACGAGAATCTGCGGTAGAACCCTTCCACCGAGATAAAAATAAAAGAAAATTTCATGTTCTGGTCACAAACATCAAGAACATTAAAAAATATATTCCCCTTCCTATTTGTATAACGTGGTTTATCACTCATTGGTACTCGAACATCAATTTATGTTCCGTACAAGGTACCTAAACACCCCTGCCAAATTCAAGAGTATATAAAAATAGTAACTCAGCTAAGAAACACTATATTACAAATCTGAAATTAAAAAAAAACATTTAAATATTTATATATACCTTGAACCACTTCCATCTGTCATCACCGACGGGTTCTGGTGTGCACAATAGAATTCTATGTAATCTAAGAACTGCTTGCAGTACCAGGTTAAAGTGCATATTGATGGTGTAACCCGATTGTTTGAAGTCAAACTTGACAACGTGAATTTTCTTGTGATATGCCAAGACAGGTAAAAATTTTGCTATTTGTTCATTGATTTGGATATGCCTAGTGTGTTGTAACCCAACAACATTCTCCAAAATATAACACAATCATCGAAATGAATTTGTATCCATTTTGAAGTTGTTCGATGCATATGCTATCGCAAACCTCGATTAGATCTTTCATATGGGTAAGTTGATCAGGTAACCGATCAATCATTCTATATAGAGACGGTTCCAATCGTTCTCTACGACAACAACGTCTTAACATAAATCCTCGTTAATAAAAATTTACAAATAGCATGAAAAATTTGACCTTGGTAATGATCTCTTCAACAATGACCAAAACATGTATCTCTTCATCATCCATCTATACTAATAAAAATATCATAGTATCAAATAAGGAAATGTTTGGATTTTGACAGTTGATTTAAATATATTTACAATAGGGAAGTTATTATATTCGGTTCATACAGTTGGTCAGTTTGCAAATTACACTTATACAAATTTCACAATACCAACACAATATTTTAATATTCTCATATTAAATTTCCAACATTATACATCATTAAACCACATAATTAAACCCAAAATACCCAATTTATCAGGAATTGACACGGACTAAACAAATTTGAGGGCATGATACATAAATATTTCCTGATAAATTGGTTGCCATACAAAAACACCTCCACGGATATAAACCTAACGAATTTACAATATGAAAATAGATTTTATTTCTGTAAAATAAAAAAGATAACTACCGAAGGAAGTATTTTGAGTTTATATTCTACGTAATACTTCTGAATCTTCTGCAAAATGTGAAAAACAAATACACAAAAAAATTCAACAATAAAAAAAATACGTGAAATCGATGATTTTTATGACATATATTTCATCTTTAATTGGAAGATAATCAAAAGATTCAGCTTTCATTTGAGAGAGAGTCGAAGATACCTTCGATCTTAGAGGCGCAAATCTAGGGTTCGGATGAAATCAGGTTTTTTTATATTATACAAGTCAATTTCGAAATTACTTTGGCCACTGGGGAGTTTCTCGTCTATAGACGAAAATATTGGGGGTCTTTCAGTCTTTTGGAAGGATGGTAAAAGCATGCATTAAATTATACCACCCATAAGGGTGATATTGTTTATCAATTGATATCAGAGATGCATATTGTGCCATGAAAATAGTGTTGGGCCTTACTAAATGATGTCAAATAGAAGATATATGATGATAAACCATCTTTTCCTGAGTTAAAATGAAAGGGATAACAAAAGATGAGAGAGAATGATTGGTTTTCTTGAAGAAATATTTCTATTTTAAAAAACAGCTATAAAGAATTATTTTAGAAAGTAAAATGAAAAATGCGACTCAAAGTAAGATAAAAGTGTAATAATGATCGTGATGTTTCTATACTTAAATTGTGACTTTGTCAGATTATGGGATTCAACAATATCCCTTTTCGTCGTCGATTGTTGGCTCATGGGGTCCATCGATCAGTTTTGTGATGGGTCAACCTGACTAGGTCCACGTGCTTCATGCCCACCTATGAAATGTGGGGCTCTGCGCTATTAGTTAAGAGAAAAATAGTCATGTTAATCATTAATTATAGCTTTTGGTCTAACGGTTAAGGCTTGATCCTTTAAAGATTGGGTATTTTCCAGAAGTTCATCAACGAAGAGAGCATTATGATCATAATATGAAAATTAAAAGTAAATCCAATTGGTTGAATGAATGAAAGGTACAATGCTCTATCCTTATCTACAAGAAAAATTAATTATTTTATGTAACTATCATCTAACTGATTAACTAACTTAACTAATTCTTGGTGTTAACTTGCTAACTTGACTTGAGCCTTGCTAACTTGATTTAAGCTTTGACAAACCACCACCACCCGCCGTAAGTGGAGCATGGATATAATAAAACAGGTGAAAGTGGCTTGGTCATGATATATGGTGCTTGTTGTGAAGCAGGAATTTGAATGATCTAAATCAAGCATTCATGTATCTTTTCTCAAACAAAGTGGCAATCTATTTGGATGTGTCTAGTCCTTTCATGATGACATGGGTTTTAAATATGCAATAGGCACATCGACTATCAGTGTAGAGAGTAGTAGGTGTTTTTGGACTGAGATTCATGTCATGTAGTAGGTAGTGAAGCCATTGAATCTCACAAGTTGCTAATGCAATAGCTCTATATTCAGTCTCAGCTGATGATCGGCTAATAGTTGGTCTTTTTTTTTATCTTCCATGATATTAATGAGTCTCCTAGAAAGATAACACATCCACATATGCTTCTCATTGTATCTGGGCATTTGGCCCAGTCGGCATCAGTGAATGGTTTGATCTATAAATTTGATGTTGATGGATAAAATATGCATTTGCGAGGATTGATCGTGATCGATATCAAGCATCTTTGATCTATTACTAAATGAGAACAATAGGATTGGACATGAACTGACTTAGATTTTGTAAGCAATAAGACAATTCAAGCCTAGTGATTGTTAAGTAAATAAGTCTCCCAATTTGTACATTGAAGGATCAGACAAAAGTATTTTGTCACTTGTTGTAGTGTCTTGTTTAGAGTCTATTGGTGTAGAGCTTAGTTTGCAACCAAGATAGCCAGCATCTGTAAGAACATTCAAATCATATTTCCTTTTGTATAGACTAATGCATTTGGAAGACCTTGCTATCTCAATTCCCAGTATATACTTGAGATTTCCAAGGTCTTTGATAATGAATGTGACATCTAGATGTTGAACTTCCTCCAAATTATTCTCTGGTAAGATAACATCATCATCTACATACACCCAAAAAGTAGTTATAGAATCAACATGAAATTTAATCAAATAAGAAAAAAAACATCTGATTTTGATTGTGTGAAACCATAGGATAATAGAAAAGATGAAAATTTGTGAAAACCATTACCTCAAAGTTTGTTTCAAGCCATATAGACAATTCTTCAGCTTGCACACTCTTATGCCAGTAGCATTGCAATAACCATGAGAAGGCTTCATGTAGACCTCCTTATTTAAGTCATCATGTGGGTATGCATTGTTTACATCTAGTTAATGCAAATGCCTGATGCTATAGCTAAAACCAATCTCACAGTTGCTATTTTAGTTAGGGTTGTGCACGTTGGAGATTACCGAAACCGAACCGATATTCGAATCAAAAAATCTCTGAACCAAAAATATATGTTGACTTTTTGACTTTCCCCGAACCGTACCGTCCCGAAAATATTTGTGGTACGGTTACCGAGAACTGTACTGAACCATACCGAACCACTCTAAACCGAGGACTCGAAGCTAGAACTGATTTTAAATATTTTATATAAATACATATGCATTAATTGAAATATATTTATAAAAAATCCATAACTATTATGAATTTTTAAAAAAAAAACTTTGATATTAATAATAGAGTAAATCATTTGAAATTAAAATTAGTTAAATGATTAGTAAATTGCACTTAAAAGAGAAACATACTCTAAACAAGTAATAGTACCATATTATAACAATATAAAAAAAGCGTATTTTAATTTTTTTACCACATCACATAAATTATAAATATAATTTTATTGATTATGTTAAGTTGTTAAGTAGGAGATACTAGATTATAAATTTATACAAGTTTTTGTTTCATATTATTTTATCAAAATTATTAGTTAATTATAATTGTTCTAGGATAAAAGTAAGTGTGGTGCTCTTTTCTGTTTTTTCTAGGATAAAAGTAAGTGTGTCTCGTTTGGGCCGCCTCTTCTCAATTTAAAAATTCCCAGGCCAAACCTAAGTCAAACACGCACGAATCAATGTCCCGCACAGACGCATGAGTCGGTTTATGTGCACGGGTTGCCGTGCGTCAAGCCTAGGATTCTTTTTTTCTCTTGAATAGACGACGGCCGTGCGTATAGGCATGACCAGCCCGTGCGTCCGCTGCGGGGCTCAACTCTGTTGTAAGGACCACGCACGGGCTGTGCCTATGCACATAGGTCGGGCGTGCGTGTCCCCTTTTTTGTTCGGTTCACTCCATACTAGGTGTAATCGCTCGATTCTTGATGGTCCTTTACCACAACGCTCCGATTTTCCACAAAAGTACTCCAAATATCATTTAATTCTGCAAAACGAGCAAAGCGTAATATCTTTTCCACTTTTAGAGAATACGGCCCGATTTACTAAGTTAATGCATGTTTATCAACTTATTATATCCATAATTATGCCAAAAATACATGCAAAACTCACACTAATCAAACCCATAAACTTAAACTGTTGTGGTCCGATCAACGCTTTATAAACAAGACAAAACAAGTAGGAGGAATGAAAAGCAATAATCAAGAACAACACTCATGCCGCTTATCCATAGGCATCAAGCAATGAATGAACCAAACCTCAAATATCTAACATAGAACACGTTTCAATAAAACCATGGCAAATGTTTTGAGTCACGACTCTCACCGATCAAGTGAATGCTCTCTCTCAAGTGTATAAGGGACATGTTTACGCTCAAATCATATCAATAATGAAGAATCACCATAAGCTTACAAATCGTCTCAAATCTCCGCCACTAGAGTGTATGAAATTCACGAATCAAAAAGGACTTTTTCATTTGGTTGTAATGAAGGCTCTTTGGTTAGGGTAGGAAATATAGGTAAAATGACTCAAACTCGAGCGTCGGCGTATAGACAGTAAGCACATCTTTCATTCGAATCAATAATCCTCATTTAAACCCAATATGCTACTCAAATCACCCCTCGTTTTCATCAACTTTTCATGTCCTCTTTTCCTTTTCTTTTATAGAACTCAATTTTTTTTTCACCTCACATTACAATCCCCACCTACAAGTTCATTCATATTAAACTCATCCATAAAGTCAAATTTCTTTCTTTTTTTGACTCTTTCATGAGTGTTCATCATTTCTTTTTCCCATTTTCTTCTTCTTTTATTCCCATAAACCAACCCTCGCACAATTATCTAAATTCTTGATTTCATCTCATTCAACCTCATTGAATCCCCTTACTCAATGCTATACGCTCAAGTGTAGGGTACCGGATATATCAAGTTAAGGCTTCAAATGTGGCTATCAAAAAAATTAGGCAACAAGCTCAAATTGGCTAACTAGGGAATTGATATCATTTGGTAGGCAAAAGGCTTGAAATGCTTAACAAAAATAAATGGCCTTAAATCATTTTCACAAATCGCATACAACATGTGGCCTTGACAGAGGTGCGAGCAAGTTCTAGAATTCTAATAAACATGAATGATACACTCAAATCAACAAACAAGACTGCATATATGAAAGCAAAAAGGCTCAAAAGCTCACGGGCTTGCAAATTCGTAAATCAAACATAAAATCCATGTTCTCAATATTCACATGCTCTATATCATCCATTCTCGGCTTGATCGCCCGCACTCAACACCCAATCAAAGCAACACAATTGTTTTTAAATTATCCCCAAGTCGCAATGAACACAACCAAAATCGTTTTACTCACTCCGTAAGACCTACAAAAGCAATAAACGTGCTAAAAGCGTAAACGGTTTGTCTAATGCAATGCAACCTAAATACTCTACATGCAACTACATGAAATGCAAAAACAATTTCTCTCCACACCCTTCGTATCAAAATGAACTATCTCTCCCCTAAACTTGAATGAAATTAAATCGCAAACAAGAAACGATAGAATTTCAGTAAAAGAAAAGTGTGGATTCGACGACTCATTTGTGGGGGTGGCGGTGGATAGTGGCCCTGAGAGATGTGCCATTGGGTCATGTCACATCATCTCGAGGAGCTCCTCTTACGCTTTGTTGGTGGCCACGCCCCACCGCCGCTCCGTTCAAAGCTTAGATTTCATCATGTTGCGGATGTACTCGTTCTTTGAGGAATAATAGTCTATCATTAAAGTCATAACCTCCTCGCTCCTCACCCCGTGAGAACTCTCATGTATGTCCTCCGCCCTTTGTTGATAATCCCTCGGCCCCCCCTTTTCGTGTCCCAAATATTCCATCTCTTCTCGCCACCAAGTCATCAACATCCGGGAGACCGACAATCCTTCACCTTTTTGCACGAGCATGACTCGTATAACTATGTCATGTGCCTCAGTTTTAGTAAAAATTTGGCCCTATCATTGATATTATCCACGGTGGTGAGCGCCATGTTGGGCATTGGGAATCGATGCCTGGTTCTTTCTTTGGAAGAGGTACATACCCTCCTCTTCCGTGATTATCTTCATTTGGCATATCTTGCTAGCCGATCCTCATCTCGCCCTCAATCGGATCCAAGTCCCTAACATCGATGTTGAAGTGTCGGGCGATCGAGAGTAATCATACCCCCAATCATGATGGTGCCCCGATTTTTCTTGGCCACCTGGTCTATCTCGCTTTCTGTAAAATAGGCTGTCGTGTTATAATATGTGTTGGTCAACATACACCATAGCAAATAAAGCTCCTGATTTGTCATGCCCCATTGTTCTCTCTTGCATAGATGGAGGCCGAGGTTACCCGTTGAATATACCGAAATCGGATTCCGAACCCACAAGGATTTGACCCGTCAGGTGCCTCGTAGACCATTACACCTTTTTCTCGTTGTTTCCACTAGTAATCGCCACAAGTCATATCGCTATATGCCCTTGCGGTTATGAAAGGTGCATTAGTTGATACCCCAATGATGGTGTTTAGTTGGGCGATGGATAATCGCCACGCACATTGCCCAATTGGAATTCAACTTCAAGTGGTTCATTTGCTCCCCATTGCTTCCACACCACGAAAGTGATTAGGAATTGAGTGTGAAGCTTCTATAGGTCGGCCATCTCCCTCTTATGAATGCCGTCCGCCTGACCCTCTCAAATAATCGCGAGAAATAATCATATATCCCAAGAATTCGGGTACATTCATCATCTGTGTATCTAGTCGTGGTCATAGGCCGGATGATCAACCTATTCCATCTTTCCAAGTTGGCATCCTCAGAGAGTTCTACCCCGTATGTTGCGGGGCTATTTGGATGAACTTCTTGTGGTGCTCTCCTTCCTCAGCGTCTTCTTCTATCGGCCATTGTCACTTGTTGCGAGATTGTACCATTGGGTTGTCTCCCAACAAGCGCTAAATTTAACGTTTATAGCTTGATGCTGTATATCTCGATCACGGATCCCACAAGGTGATGTATGTCCCCTCTCTATGCTTTTCTCCTTGCCATTCCAACTCGCTTAAACTCGTGCCTCCTTTGAATGCCTCTAGTGTAGATTTCGCACTTCGGTCATCCGGTATATTTTTCTCATTTACACCGTGTGAGCAAAAGTACATGCTCGCTTCTGAGATGCTGTCTCTCTTCATGCCCTTTTCTTTTTCTCTTTTCGGTGATTCCTGCACATGATTATGAGTTTTAACAACCTTATAGATAGAGAATAAAACATGCTCATCATTAACCCATAACGTGAGCTCTCCTTTTGCACGTCTATCAAAGCTTTTGTAGTGGCTAGGAATGGACGCCCAAGTATCAAAGGGACGTCGTGGTCTTCCTCCATGTCTAGTACTAAGAAATCCATAGGGAATATGAATTTTTCGACCTTCACGAGTACATCTTCTATGATTCCCTTAGGATATGTGAGTG
This sequence comes from Rehmannia glutinosa, assembly GCA_016081115.2. NCBI lineage: Eukaryota > Viridiplantae > Streptophyta > Magnoliopsida > Lamiales > Orobanchaceae > Rehmannia > Rehmannia glutinosa. The sequence continues at coordinate 374,541 of JABTTQ020002636.1, forward strand.
ATCGATCCGCAAGTTGTAAAGTGACCGTGGATGGCTTCATCTCTCCTAATCTAAGTTTCCTAAAAATGGACAAGGGCAATAAGTTAATACTCGCTACTAAATCACAGAGTGCTTTATCAAAGAAAACACCCCCTATTTTACAAGGGATAGTGAAACTCCCCGGATCTTTGAGCTTTTGAGGTAATTTTTCTCGAATGATTGCACTGCATTCCTCAGTCAAGTTAACTGTCTTGAACTCTGCCAACTTTTTTTTCTTGGACATCACTTCCTTCAAAAACTTCGCATAGTTGGGCATCTGCTCCAATGCGTCTGCAAAAGGTATATTAATAAGCAGTTTCTTAAAAATGTCCAGAAATTTAGCAAATTGGGCATCTAACTTTTTATTTTGAAAACGTTGAGGAAAAGGGAAGGGAGTAGTATGTTTCGAAAAATCAGAGTTAGAAGAAGATTTAAACTTCTCAGCCCCTTTTTGTTTATCATTCTGTCCCTTGTTTCCATCCTCGACCTCAACATCGCCATTTGTTGCAGTGTCTCTGTCACCAGGGGTCAAAAGCATTTGTTCGGCGCCACGCACGGGCAGGTCATGCGCATGCGCACGGGCCGTGCGTGCTGCGATTTTTCATTCTTTTCCTGAATCTTCAACCCTTCGTACTCTGTACTACTCCTCAGATGAATGGTGTTGCATTATTCTTTCGGGTTGACCTCAGTGTTGCTTGGAAACTGGCTCTTCTGATGTTGTCCACCAATGATCGTAGCTAACTGGCAAATCTGAGTTTCTAAATTTTTCATTTGTGAGCCAACAATGTTAGACAATTACGTGACATGGGCCTCGATATTGTCTATCTAAGCCTCATCTTTATTCAATTGGTTCCTCGTTTCATTCATAAACGAACTCTTTTAACTAATGAACGAGGTAAGAATGTCCTCCAAAGATGGCTTAGTCTCCGCATTAATGACTCCATTCGTCACACTGAACCCTAGTGGTGGTTGCATCACGTTCTTCGTATTTGCATAAGAGAAATTTTCGTGATTCCTCAAATTCGGATGATAATGCGTCGGAGTTGAATTATTCCGGTAATTGTTGAAATTCCGGTTATTGACATAGTTAGCTTTCTCCATAGGATCTTGAGGAACTCCCCCATTATTTGCACCCGTGTTTACTTCAGCCCCTTTTGTCAAAACACTCAACTGATTTGTCAATGTAGTCATCTGAGCCGCCAATGCTTTGATTGGGTCCGAATCAGAAACTTCAGCTACCCTTTTCACATTTGTCCTCTCGGAGGGCCAATGATAGCTATTCATTGCCATCTCTTCAAGCAAGTTGAGTGCATCTTGTGGGAATTTTCTAGTAAAGCTCCTCCTGCTGCGGCATCCATAAATGATCTGGTCTGTCCCATCAACCCGTTGTAAAAGAAGCAAAGTTGTTGATCCTCTGGAAACCCATGTTGCGGACACCTCCTCAATAAATCCTGGAATCTCTCCCAGGCGTCGTATAGTGGTTCAGAGTCGAATTGTCTGAACTGAGTGATCTCGCTCTTCAGCTGCAGTGTCTTTCTTGGTGGAAAGAATTTGGATAGGAACTTCTGGCTCAATTCATCCCAAGTATTCACACTCCCCTGAGTTAATGTGCCTAATCAGTTTCTTGCATTATCCCTTAAAGAGAAAGGCAATAAGTGCAGACGTATAGCATCATCTGACACCCCATTCATCTTAATCGTGTTACAAATTTGCATGAAGTGTGCAAGATGAGAGTTGGGATCCTCTATTGCAAATCCCCGAAACTGCATCTGTTGAATCATGGAAATAAACGCCGGCTTCAACTCAAAGTTATTAGCATTTATCGGGATATGGGCAATTCCACCATAGTTGTGATTTGTTTGAGGGCAAAAGTAATCGCGAATCACTTGTTGTTGGACTGCCGGAGCTTTTGGTATCGGTAACTCATTATTGATCCTATTGATCTCATTGTTACCTCTGGTGTTGCCTCTGTTATCACCCCCGTTATTCTCTTCCACAACCTCCATAGTATGATCTTGATGTCTTTCTGCTCGTTTAGTAGCTGCATTTATTCGCCTGGCGAAAGCTTCAACTTCCAGTATGAACGGTGCTAATTCCCTTCGCTTTGAGCGAGTGTTTATGCACTACCTGAACCAACTAAAAGAAACAATTCAAACATTGTAGTAGAGGAATTAACAAAATAAAAAGAAAAAATGTCTAAATTAAAAATAATTATATTTATATCAATATTAGAACTAAAATTTAATTAGTCCACGACAACGACGCCAATAACTTGTTTGCCTTATTTTTAGCTTCACCGCAAGTGAACGACGTAGTTAATAGATAGGGTAAGCAAGGTCGATCCCACATAGACTAATAAATTTATGCACTAAGTATTGAGATTGTAATATTATTATTTTTATTTGGACGATCGAAAGTTGATTGTTGTTTTATAAAACTATGACAATATTTTATCATAAAAGAACAAAGTAAAGAGTTTCGATTGAAAAGATCAAGTGGATGAATGGATTCCAAGGTTATGGTTTCAGTTAATCTCCCTCTTGTTATCCGATTAATCAAAACCAAAGTTACTATTTATCTTACCTATAAGACGATCACAAAAAGTATTTTATCCTCTCTCTCGAGACACAATAAAAACGTTGATTGAATTATCTATGCTAGCATCTCTACTCAACATAAGATAAACAACTCCCAAAATTATAAAAGAATAGTTATCCTCACAAATAATCAGAGACTTCTCAATCATGCAAAATACTCATGTCAAGCACTCAAGATCTAGTATTGAAACTCATCTCTCGAATTATGAATTAATACATCAAGCATGTTAAACCATTGGCCATATGATAAAACAAGAAATAAAACATGAGTACTCAAATAGGGTTCAAAATAATAACTTCAATTCCAATTAAATATCAAGCAAAAGTATCAATTAACCTAATCCCAAACCCCAAAATCACAAGTTGTTTAGCCGGACATGGGAAACGAAGAATTCGTAGATAAATTATTCTTAACCATATCAAACTAAGTGAAAATAAAAGATACAATAGAGTAAGAAAACTCAGGGATGCTGATGATCTCTCGATCAATCTTCAATCCTCAAGCGTGTGGATGCGACATCGATCTTTCTCTCGATTCCTCCGATAAAATGGTGCTCTTTCTGTACTTTCTAGGGTAAAAGTAAATGTGTCCTCGTTTGGGGCCGCCTCTTCTCAATTTATACATTCCTGGGCCAAACCTAAGTTAAACACCACACGAATCTGAATTTCCCACACAGACGCACGGGCCGTGCCTATGTGCATGGGTTGCCCGTGCGTTACGCCGTGGGATTCTTTTTTCTCTTGAACAGACGCATGGGTTGTGCGTATAGGCATGACCAGCCCGTGCGTCACTGCAAAGGCTCAATCCTGTTGTAAGGACCACGCACGGGCCGTGCCTATGCACACGGGCCGGGCGTGCGTGTCCCCTTTTTGTTCGTTTAGCTCCATACTAGGCGTAATCGCTCGATTCTTGATGGTCCATTACTGCAATGCTCCGATTTGCCACAAAAGTACTCCAAATATTATTTAATTCCTACAAAACGAGCAAAGCGTAATATCTTTTCCACTTAAAGAGAATACGACCCATTTTACTAAGTTAATGCATGTTTATCAACCTATTATATCCACAATTATGCCCAAAATACATGCAAAACTCACACTAATCAGTTGTACTAGTTGTGAACACTATATAATTTGCTGATAATTGATCAGTAAAAATATGATTAGAAATATCATAAGGTTTACCTATTGCCACACCCTGTGTAGAAGGATTACACTGAACAGAGAGAGGGAAAATACATTGATAAGATCTGAGATAATGAGGTGTAGTTCTTATTCTGGAAGACTTTTTAAGATCAGTGTTAGGTTGAACATGAGAATTAGTATGCGAGATGATAGTAGGATTAGTGGTTTGACAAGGTTTAGAAACGAGATGTCTTTGCACACGAGGAATATCAGCCGGTACATTAGGAGTGGTGATGAATTCATGATATATTTGCACATGATGAAATAAAGGTCCATTTAGTGTAAACTGAGTATCACTATTAACACCAAAAATAAATATGTTTTCACAAAACTAAATATTTTTTAATATGAATATTTTATAAATGTTCAAGTCATATAGTTTGTAGCCTTTTGTCTCCAATGATAACCAATGAAAACACATTTAGTAGCTCTAGGTTGAAATTTATCTCTTTGTCTTGAGTCTTGACAGTGTTGATGCATATGCTAGACTCCCAAAAATCTTCAAATGAGAATAGTTGATTGTTTATCAAAAAGCATTTCAACTGGACGTTTATTTTGAAGAATTGGTGTAGGAAACCTATTTATAATGTAAGTGTTGGCAGGGCGGTTTACTGTTTTCAGAAAATAGCTAAGTGTTTAGGCTGAGTCGAGGCCTGTATTAGATACAGTCTCCGCAAGACGAAAACGCCTCGTATACGAAGTGCTTACAGTTCCGGCGCTCGTCTCTAAGATACAACGACTTTAATCTGTTTGACTTTACAACACTTGCAAAGTCGAAACTACGGCGAACAGGAAGTGTTTGAAACTTTCAAGTTCTGAACAGGAAGGATAGCAATATGCAAAATGCAATGACTCGTTTTTTAGGTTTGTAATTTTGTGTCTTGTTTCATCTGCAGGGGGTTCTTTTTTATAGGCGTCAGGTGCCCGAATGGAAAGAACATGTCTTTTGGCTGGAAAAGACATGTTACAGCCAAAAAATGTACCTGGTTGCTCAAACAGGTGCATCTGTTCAGACATGCGCGTCCGTGCACAGCTGCACGCGCGTTCGGTCGTGCTCACTGTATTGCGGTGCGCACCCGCGCACGCTAGCTTGCACAGCTGCGCGCCCGCGCACGCTAGCCTGCACAGTTGCACGCCCGCGCACAACTGCGCTTCGCCCCACCCTAGTTGGATTTTAAATTAATTATTTAAAAAATAATTAATTAATATTTTAAAAGGTTTTTGGTCTAAAAAGAATAAGAACCTTGAAGCCCAAGCCCAATCTCAAGCCCACGACCATCGAGCCTCGATCCATGACCCGGACCCGATCGAGCCGGGCTGGGCCGAGCCGGCGGGCGGGCGGGCAGTGGCGGTTGCGTGTGTGTGCGTGTGTGCTTTGAACCAAACCCACAAGCATGTAGGTCATCACCCCTTTAAAAACTTGGGTGCCCCCAAGGGCCCAAACCCATATGTCCAACTTGGGATTTATAAAGTGAGCAAACTTTGGCTATCTACTCTATGTAGGATGGAGCATTTCTCCTTCCTCACATTTTTCATTTTCCATACCATTTTCTAGTTTTAAGTGGCTAACTTCTAGCATTAATTTCTCATTCACCCGGAATTGGTTTTGAGAAATTCCAAATGCTATTCTCATCTACTCACTTAGTAGAATTTTTACAAATAAATTAATTCCATTTTTTACTAATGGAAATCACTTAAATATTTGGTCAAAAATCGGGTCAACGCCCATTTTGTATAACCAAATTCCAACAATCTCCCGCATGAGTGAAATTAATGCATGCGTGTATGCAGATTCGCTTGAAAGTCTCGGCGAACTGTTATTGCATCTGGATATGTAGCTTGTGACTTTGAACCTTCCTTAGTAAAATACTATCAGATTTACTAGCTGCTTAGTGACACGATGTCTTGAACGACTCAGTCGTTTGTGTAAACCAAGACATAGTACTTACACAATAACAATTCTAACATTTGTTGTTCTCACGTTGTGTCCATTTTGGCCCTAGACCATATCTTAGGTTCATAAGTGTTTCTTTGAAGCGGCTTCACTTATATAGGTGACCTCCTAATGAAGAGTATCCTACCATACTCCACCTTTCGGTATAGGAATCATTAAAAGTCTTAAACTTAACCTCACCACATTCAGCAGGTTTTTATTTCACTTGGATGTTTCGAGAATGAGCTAACACATTTTCCAAGTGTTCAACTGAACATTCATAACTTAGTTGTCCCATTGAACCAAGGTCTTGAGATCTCCAATTCATAAGGTTGGGTTACCTCTATGAACATTCTTTAATTTGTGGATTTTAAACCCGTTCCTATTAACAATTTATACAATTGATCTCGATTTATGCCTTTTGTAAGCGGATCCACAAGGTTTTACTTTGACTTCACGTAGTCAACCGAAATTAACCCATGCAAAAGCAACTATCAAATGGTATTATGTCTTCGACGTATATGTCTAGACTTACCGTTATACATGCTACTTGTGCCCTTCCAATTGCTGATTGACTATCACAATGTATCAAAACAGCAGGCGCAAGCTTATTCCAACAAGGAATATCCTCTAATAAGTTTCTAAGCCATTCTGCTTCTTCTCCAGATTTATCTAAGGCAATGAACTCAGGTTCCCTAGTCGATCGAGCTATGCACGTCTGCTTAGAAGACTTCCACGACATCGTTCCTCCACCTATTGTGAAAACATATCCAATTGTGGATTTGAGTCTTTTGTGTCTGATATCCAATTGACATCACAATATTCTTCTAATACTGTTGGATATCTCATATAAAGTATTCCATAGTTCATAGTATAATTTAAATATCTAAGTACCCTTGTCACGACTTTCCAGTGATCCGTACTCGGGTTACTTGTGAACCTACTAAGTTTACTCACTGAATATGTAATGTTTGGATGTGTACAATTCGTTAAGTTCATCAAACTGCCAATTACCCTTGCATATTCCAGCTGAGAAACAGGTTCGCCTCTATTCTTGGCCAAGTGTAGACTTAGATCTACAAGTGTCTTAGCCGGAGGACTATCAAAAGCATTAAACTTTCTAAGTATGTTTTTGACATAATGGGATTGTGACAAGACAATTCCATCTGAAGATCTAGAAATTTTAATCCCTAATATAACATTAGATAATCCCATATATTTCATGTCAAAGTTCTTCTTTAACATGTTCTTAGTATTCATGATTAAATCATGACTACTACCCATAATCAACATATCATCTATATAAAGGCATACTATGACGTAATCATTTGTAGTACCTTTAATGTAGACATACTTTCTACATTCGTTGATTTTGAAACCATTTGACTTTATAGTCGAGTCAAACTTTTCATGTCATTGCTTAGGTGCTTGTTTTAGTCCATAAAGTGAATTAACAGTTAAGTTTACACACTTTTCGCTCTTAACCGAGTGCAACGAACTCCTCGGGTTGTTCCATATAAATATCCTCTTCAAGCTCACCATTAAAGAAGGCAATCTTAACATCCGTTTGATGTATCTCAAGGTTATGCAAAGCTGCAATAGCAATGAGAACACGAATGGACGTGATCCTCGTAACATGAGAATATATTTCGAAAAAGTCATATCCCTTCTTTTGTCTAAACCCTTTAGCTACCAAACGGGCTTTGTACTTATATATAGATCTATCTGTTTTATAGTTTCTTTTAAGGATCCACTTGCATCCCAAAAGTTTACAACCCGGTTGGAGATCAACTAACTCCCAAGTGTTATTTTGCATGATGGAATCTATTTCATTATTGATAGCTTCTTTCCAAAGAGGAGCTTTTGGACTAGACAAAGCTTCTTGAATAGTTCTAGGTTCGTTTTCTAACATATAAGTAAGAAAATCAGGACCAAAAGACTTAGCTACTTTTATCATTTTACTGCATCTTGGTTCCTCTTCCTCATCACTTTGAGGTAACCTTGCAGTTTCATAAGTTCGTTTACTCGAACTTTCTTATTTCCTTTCTTTGTTCGGAAAGATATTCTCGAAGAATACAATATTCCTTGATTCAATGATCATACCTTCATTTATATCAGGAATAACTGACTTGTGCACTAAAAAGCGATATGCACTACTATTGTTAGCATATCCAATGAAAGCACAATCGATCATCTTTGGACCCGATTCTAACTTGTTTCGCCTTAGGTACTTTGGCTTTAGCCAAACACCCCCACACTTTGAGTTATTTATATGACAGTTTACGTCCTTTCCATAACTCATATGGAGTTTCGTTTTACCTTTGTGCGGGATCTTATTAAGAATGTAGTTTGCAGAAAATATGGCTTCTCCCCACAAGTTTTGGGGCAAGCCAGAACTTAACAACATCGCATTCATCATCTCCTTAAGAGTACGATTTTTGCGTTCTGCTACACCATTTGATTGAGGAGTGTAGGGAGATGTCATTTGATGAATTATACCCGCTTCCGAGCAGAATTCTTCAAATGGAGCAACATACTCTCCGCCTCTATCACTTTGAATCATCTTAATATTCAAATAAAGCGGATTTTCAACTTAATTTTTATAAGTCTTAAAAGCTACTAAAGCTTCATCTTTGCTTTTCAAAAGATATACATAGCAATATCCTGTGCAATCGCAATAAACGTTATAAAGTACTTTTTCCCACCTCGAGTTTACACAAGTTTTAAACCACACACATCTGTATGAATTAACTCGAGTGGTTTGGTACTTCTCGTTACCGAATGAAACGGTGCTTTAGCCAATTTTGCTTCAACACAAATTTCGCATTTGTCTTGTGAATCAATTTTAAATGTAGGTATTAATTCAATATTCACTAATCTTTTAATTGTGCTGAAGTTTACATGTCCTAATCTATCATGCCATAAATTAGAACAATCCAACAAGTAAACAGAAATAATATTTTTATTCTTTGCCTCTTGGTGGAAAATAGACATTACAGACATCTTAAAGAGCCCTTTATCAAGGTAGCCCTTACAATGAAACTGACCATTCTTGGTCATTACAAATTTGTTGGACTCAAACACTAGTCTAAACTCGGCCTTACTAAGCAAAGGGCCAGAAACCAAATTCTTGCGGATATCTGGGACATGAAGCACATCCACAAGTGTAAGCTCCTTTCTGGAAGTCATCTTGAGCACAACCTTGCCAAGCCCCATGATGTTGGAAGTTGAAGAGTTTCCCATGAAAAGCTTCCTTCTATTTATCGGAGTGAAGGAGAAGAACATCTCCTTGTCGGCACAAATATGATGAGTATCCCCGGTATCTATCCACCACTCCCTTGGGTTATCCACATATTGGCTTCAAACACAACGGCGGTGAGATCGATCTCCGACATATCTATTGGAACAGACTTGTCCTCCATCACATTGGCTTGTTGGTTGCCACCTTGATTGCCCTTTTTAGGGTGTAGGCATTCTTTGGCCATGTGGTTCAGTTTACCATAGTTGTAGCAATTCCCCTTGAATTTCTTGGCCTTTTCCTTGTCTTTTCTAGAATGCTTGTGTTTCCTTCTAGTGCTCGATTCAGCAAGATTGGCCTTGGCCTCCATTCTAGACTTACTGGACTTATTTTCGATTGTCTTCCTCAATCCGAAGTCGAACAATCAGATCCTCAAGCCCCATCTCTTTTCGCTTGTGCTTGAGGTTATTCTTGAAATTCTTTCACAATGGCGGCAATTTTTCGATTATTGCTGCCACTTGGAAAGACTCATTCAAAATCATCCCTTCGGACACTAAGTCGTGAAGTATGATTTGAATCTATTGGACTTGGCTAATCACCGTCTTGGTGTCAACCATCTTGTACTCCAAAAATTTTCCGACAACAAATTTCTTTGTGCCGGCATCTTCTATTTTTTATTTCTTCTCCAAAGAGTCCCATAACTCTTTTGATATTTTAAACGAACTATGGACGTTATAGAAAGTGTCGTCTAGCCCGTTCAAAACATAGTTCTGACAAAGAAAATCATTGTTATGCCAAGCATCTACATCGATTCTCTGTTGGTTGTTGGATTCTTCATCGCCAATGGTAGGGGGTCCTCCTTCAAAAAATGGGACAGGCCCAAAGTAGTGAGGTAGAATAGCATCTTCTGTTGCCAGCGTTTAAAGTCAACGCCGGAGAACTTGGCCAGCTTTGCGCCGCGAAAGCAGTGCAAAGACCATCGAAGTGAACGGAGTGAAGCCATTGTCTTGAAACAAAAACATAAACTTTTCGTCTTGCGATTGTTGGCAGGCTGGTTTACTATTTTTAGAAAATGGTTAAGTGTTTAGGTTGAGTCGAGGCCTGTACTAGATACAGTCTCCCCAAGACGAAAATGCCCCATATACGAAGTGTTTACGGTTCCAGCGCTCGTTCCTAAGTTACAACAACTTTAATATGTTCGACTTTGCAGCACTTGCAAAGTCAAAACTATGGCAAACAGGAAGTATTTGAAACTTTCAAGCTTTGAACAGGAAGGATAGCAATATGCAATATAAAATGCAATGACTCATTTTTTAGGCTTGTAATTTCGTGTCTTATTTCATCTGCAGGAGGTTCATTTTTATAGGCATCAGGTGCCCGGATGGAAAGAACATGTCTTCTGGTTCGAAAAGACATGTCTACAGCCAAACAATACACCTGGTTGCTCGAACAGGTGCATCGACTCAGACATGCGCGTCCGCGCACTCCTGCACGCGCGTCCGGTCATGCTCACTGTATTGCGGTGTGCGCGCGTGCACGCTGGCCTCAGTGCCCGGTGCACTGCACGCTCACGCATAATTGCGCTTCCGCGCACCCAGTTGGATTTTAAATTAATTATTTAAAAAATAATTAACTAATATTTTAAAAGGTTTTTGGTCCAAAAAGAATAAGGGCTTTGACGCCCAAGCCCAGGCTTAGGCCTACGGCCCACGACCTACGACCTACGACCTGGACCTGGCCCTGGACCTGGACTCGAGCCAGGCCACGCTGAGCTGAGCTGACCGGCGGCGTAGCGCACACGTTTGAACCAAACCCACAAGCATGTAGGTCCCTCACTCCTTTAAAAACTTGGGTGCCCCCAAGGGCCCAAACCCAATGTCCAACTTGGGATTCATAAAGTGAGCAAACTTTGGCTATCTACTCTATGTGGGATGGATCATTTTTCCTTTCCTATATTTTTTATTTTTCATACCATTTTCTAGTTTTAAGTGGCTAACTTCTAGCATTAATTTCTCATTCACCCGAAATTAGTTTTGAGAAATTCCAAATGTTATTCTCATCTACTCACTTAGTACAATTTTTACAAATAATAATTCCGTTTTTCACTAATAGAAACCACTTAAATATTTGATCAAAAATCAGGTTAACACCCATTTTGTATAACCAAATTCCAACAATCCCCCACATGAATAAAATTAATGCATGCGTGTATGTAGATTCGCTTGTTTTGAAGAATTGGTGTAAGAAACCTATTTATAATGTAAGTGTTGGCAGACTGGTTTACTGTTTTTAGAAAATGGCTAAGTGTTTAGGCTAAGTCGAGGCCTGTATTAGATACAGTCTCTGCAAGACGAAAACGCCCCGTATACAAAGCCCTTACGGTTCCGACGCTCGTCCCTAAGATACAACGACTTTAATCTATTCGACCTTACAGCATTTGCAAAGTCAAAACTACGGCGAACAAGAAGTGTTTGAAACTTTCAAGCTTTGAACGGGAAGGATAGCAATATCGAAAATGCAATGACTCATTTTTTAGGCTTGTAATTTCATGTATTGTTTCATATGCAGGGGGGTCATTTTTATAGGCATCAGGTGACCGAATGGAAAGAACATGTCTTTTGGCTCGAAAAACGTGTCTCTGACCAAAAATGTATCCGGTTGCTTGAACAGTGCATCTGTTCGACATGCATGCGCGTCGCGCACACCTGCTGGCGTCTGTCATGCTCATCGTATTGCGGCGCGCGCAAGATCAAGACCGGTTAATTATTTAAAAAATAATTAATTAATCTTTTAAAAAAATTTTGGTCCAAAAGAATAAGAGCCTTGAAGCCCAAGTCCAGGCCCAGGCCACGACCCGCGACTCCTTCCCCACATTTTTTATTTTTCATACCATTTTCTAGTTTTAAGTGGCTAACTTCTAGTATTAATTTTCCATTCACCCGAATTGGTTTTAAGAAATTCCAAATGCTATTCTCATCTACTTACTTAGTAGAATTTTTACAAATAATTTAATTCTATTTTTCACTAATGGAAATCACTTAAATATTTAGTCAAAAATTGGGTCAACACCCATTTTGTATAACCAAATTCCAACAGTAAGCAGATGTAAGTATATATCTATCCCAGAAAGTAAGAGGAACCTTATAATTAAACATTAAAGCTCTAGCCACTTGAATTATGTGTTGGTGATTTCTTTAATTAAGCTTTTTTATTGAGGAGTTTCTACACAATATTTTTGATGGATAATGTCATGTGAAAAGTATAAGGAAGATAACATAAATTCAGTGTCATTGTCTAATCTTTGGACTCTTATTCTTTTGTTAAACTGAGTAGGCACTAAATTAAAGAATGCTGCTAAATACTGTTGAGTATCAATACTTATGTTTTAACATATAGATTCAAGAACACCTTGAGAAATCATCACCAATAGTAAGGAGAAACTTGAAACTACTATGAGAAATAGTAACAAAAGATCCCAAACATCACAGTGAATTAGATCAAAAATAGTTGTGGAGTTGGAAATTTTATTAGGGAATGACAATTTCTTTGTTTAGCTAGATGACAAATATCACATGAATCAACATTCTTATTTTTAGAGGAAGTAAAAGGTAACAAATCTAATGATTTTGCAAAAGCATGGCTTAATAGTGAGAGAGAAGGTGTAACATGTGCTATGGAATAAATGTTCAAGTGATACAAACCACCACTTTCTCTAGCAGAACCAAACATCCTCTTGTTTTTGAAACCCTACAAAAGACAATGTGAGGACAAGAAATACAAAACATAAATTAAACTTCTGGCTAGCTAGGAAACATAAATAAGATTAAATGATAAAGAGGGAACACAAAGGGTATTTTGCAAGATGAAATCATCAGAAAATTTAACATCTCCTATATGAGTAGCTATGGTAGTGTGGCCATTCCGCAAATGTATAGGGATATAAATTGAATTAGTAGTAGAAGTGTAAAATAATGGAACACAAATCATATGGTATGTGGATCCTATATCTGAAATTCACCTAGAATCAGATTTAAAGTTTGTAGTTGCACAAAAAATAAAAGAGAGATCTTGAGAAATTGCACTGAGAGACTTTTCTATATGAAATACACTGGGACCATCACTCTTTACATATCTAATTTTTAAGTTCATCCCACGCTTTTTGGGCTGAATTGAAGTAAAAAAAACACCCTGCCTTGTTTTTTTAGAATTGGAATTCAAGATCCATGAAAGAATAAGGTTATTGGCCCTTTGCCAACAATTATACAATACAACAAATGAAGGAGATGGCATCGGGATCGAACCATCAATAAAACCAGACTTGTTTGTGACATTTAATGCCATAGAAATATGTCTACTTCAAGGAATGTAGTTATCACCATTGAATGTCTCATATACTATGATGGCACCTAGATTATCACTGGGATATAGAAAAAATAGGCGATATAAAATCATCTATAGGATGACTGAGTTGAGCAACCAAGTTTGTAGAAGAAATTCTGAGAGACAATTCTTGAATAAAGAACGAACAGAGAATCAAGAAACTCAGTTCTTGACAGGAGAAAACCAAAAACAACGAAGCAGGAAGATGATTGTGATGCTGCAGAAGCACTGTAAACTGGTACCATGTAAAGATTGAATATTTACCAAAAGTTCATCAATGAAGAAGAAAGCATTCTGATCATAATCTAAAAACTAAAAGTAAATCGAATTGATTGAATGAATGAAAGGTACAATGTTCTAACCTTATATCCAAGAAGAATTCATTATTTCATGTAACTACTATCTAACAGATTAACTAACTTAACTAATTCTTGGATGTCAACTTGCTAATTTGATTTAAGCTTTGAAAGATCCTAACAGAGTGATAAATGGTTGAATAATAGATTTCAGACTCAATCATATATTATTTGAAAAAAACATAATTTGTAGGTTGGGAATTTCTCCAAAAAAAAAAAAAAAAAAAACTCTCTCTTCATGGATTGGATGAGTTTGAAAGAGGTTCCCATTTTATAAATCAAGTTACTGCATTTTATAGAATAAAATATCTTTAATTTTACTAGATTGTACTTTATTTGAATCTAAAACACAAGCACATATTATAATTATAATATTTAAAAGTAGTCAAAAGTCTCATTCTTGCCAAATAAATAAAAAATTCAGGACCTTATTGAACTTTCTAATTTCTATGTCAAACTTTTATTTAAAGATGTTCGAAACTGTGCCTAGAGTATTCAAAACAACTTTAATGAACTAGCAACGCTTCATCAATTTTCACCACCCTCCCTAAAAATGTTTTACTGAACAACCATAAAAATTAATAAGGAAAAGGACAACCCCCCACCCCAACAACTTGGCTATATGTAGCAGTTACCTTTCTCAACTTGTAATTACCACTCTATGTCTATTGAATTTAATGTTTTGTCAAAATGCCCTTAATAAAATGAGTTTACGTAGTTACTAGTATACTTTGAATATTTAGACCTTAATTTCGGTTTAATTCTTCATTAGTTAGAAAGCAAATATTTTAAAATTATTTTAAATAATTAACTTATAATTTAAGTAATTCAACTCTATAAAACTATATTAATAAATTAGTATAGTAAATATATACAAATGTGACATATGAATAATTTTCTGATTTATTGAATTCAAACTAAAGTACTAAATATTTAATCTTAAACAAGTTTTAAAAAAGTGCTTATAAGCTCAACCAACACGCTCTTAGTATATTTTGGCTCGTGCGAGGTTTCAGGTCCATAGATAATATTGTCTTGGGCTTATGACAGATATACCTACCTTTTTTAAGTCAATACCAGCCTTTTACGCTTCCCAATGCAATTTTATCTAAATTTACGCTTCCCGGTGCAATTTTACCTAATTTACGCTCCCCGCTCTTTTTTTACACAACAATATGCTCCAGCAAAAATTCCCGGAAAATTTTATGCTTTGTTTCAACATTGTTTCAAACATGTTTCGTGTTTCAACATTGTTTCAAACATGTTTCTAACATGTTTCAAACATGTTTCGTGTCTCAACATTGTTTCTAACATGTTTCGTTTAATAAAAATAGGTAAAAAATTGTATTTAAACATCGAAAACTTCATTGAAACAACAAAAAAATATCATAACAACATTAAAAAGGGTATGGAAACAACCTAGAAACAACGTAAAAAATATTTAAAACACAACATGAATAAAAAAAGCTTAAAAATAGGTAAAAATTGTATTTACACATTGAATACTACATGAAACAACAAAAAACATTATTAGAACAACATTAAAAATATTATAAAACAACACCGAAACAATAGAAATAATATACAAAATAATATATGAATAAAAAACAACTTGAAAAATAGGTTAAAGTTATTTTGAAACATCGAAACAAAGATAGAAACAATAAAAAATAAATTTAAACAACCTCAAAAACAACTTATATAACATATAAAACAATGCAAGGAGCGTAAAAAAATTAAGTACAAAAAAATTAAGTACAAAAGTAAAAAAATAAGCACAAGAGTAATAGGAGTGTATTGTGTGGTAATGGTACAAAAAAACAACGTATTTTGTATAATTTCCCCTATTGTCTTTGGGATTTCGTAATTGGACTAGAGGGCTTTTTCTGACCCAAGCTCAACCAACATATTCCTCTTTTTATATTTAAGGTTGTGCTTGTTTTTGTTACCATTATTTTTGGGTTTTCGTAATTGGATTAATGGGCTTTCTTGACCCAACCCAACCAATATTATTGTTGTTACGTTATTAAATATTGAACAACACATAGAGTGACACTAATTATAGACAGAAAATACAACCTAATGATTAATGAAATAAATAGACATATTAAGTAAAATCCAACAAGTTGCTATTATTTTTACTGTTATTATTGTGTCTTTACAATATAAATAAATGCAAAAACTTATGTGAGACGGTGAAAGTCCGTGAGACCGTGAAACGGTGATACTTTTAGTATACAAAATGTCTTTAGTGTAAAAAGTGATACTTTTCTAAATACACTTAAATTAGTGTATTCACTAAAAGTATCACTTTTAACACTAAAAGTATCACGGTTTCACACCGACTCACGGTCTCACACTGCCTCACGAGAGACCCGTTGATAAATAAATAGGCATGATAAATAAAATCCACCAAGTTGTTAACAAAATAAATAGATATAAGAAATAAAATCCAACCGTAAAAAAAAAAAAAAACTCTAGTACCAATAAAAAGAAACCACAAGATTATAATATCCAAGAATCCACAAAAATTTACCAAAAACTTACCAAAAACTAAAAAGTGCTAACAAGATTCACCAAACACCCTCTTAGTACATTTTGGCGCATTCTAGGTTTTAGGCTAATAGATTATTTTTCTAATAAAAATGGAAAATATATAAAAAAAAAAAAAGGAGAGGGTTCCCGATCACAACGCCGATCGATAACGTAAAGTTGGGGCCTCATAAAAACCTACCAAGGTAAAACCTACCCTTGTGGAAAAAACCCCGATAGGAAAAGAGTACCCGAAAATGCCATAAATGTCATAAACAAAAGCCCAACAAAATCCGTAAACAAATCTAAATGGGCCACGTCCAACATAATCATCGGTGAGAAGAGGAATGATATCACGAGGAGAAGTATCACACCAATTAGTAACTCCATTATACTTGCTAAGCGATCAAAGAACCTGATTGCCTTTACGATAAATGTGTGATATGACGAAATCCATCTAAGAAAGCAAGTAAATGGTATAACGCCATCTCCCAAGTAAACGCCATGAAATGGAACCAAACCTTGCACGAAAAAGATCCACCACGCACGTAGAGTCCGACTCAACCCAAATCTTGTTCCAACCCTTATGATGTGCGTAGGGAAATCGTCATAATCGCAATCAATTCATCCTCAAACGCGCACCTTTGTGCCATCTTGTTAGAGATTTTTCTAACCGCAAGTCTACGGTATCAAGTTTTAATATAGTGAAAGTAAGGTTGTCGTATCCACAGGGAATAATTATCGAATTATTGCTAAGTACTATAATATAGTAGTCTAACTTTATTTAGAAATTCAATAATTGATGGAGTTTATTATACTAGAATAACAAAAATAAATTAAGAATATGAAAATAAAAATGAGTTTATCCAAATGATTAAATGAATTCTAGAGGTGTGATGAATCTAGTTATCACTTATGTTATCAATATGGTTTATCAATCATCAATTACCAATTTATAAGTCAAGATTTCTACAATAATCATTTCCTCTCTCGAGTGCCAAATGATTTTAGATCTCAATTGGGAAATCAATATCTCTATAAAAATCACCAATTGAAATCTCAATAAAAACTATGAATCTTGATAAATAACTTCAAAGGATTCACAAATCTCTCAATGCTATGAAATCCTAGGTTATGCTATTCCAAGGTCATGTATTCAATTACCTCTCTCAAGTGTCAAATCAAATACACCAAACACTCTAAATTATTGATCAAGTAATTTAGAAGCAATAGATCCAAATAGCACAAATAAATTGATAGATCTAGATTGACAAACCACAATCTCAAAAGATAAGTTCAAACATAGATTACATCATCCCTCTAGAATTATAGAGTTTAGCTCATGATTAAAGAAAATGAATCCATAAGAATACAACAATATATCTTACAAGATATGAAGAAAGCAACAAAATAAGAACAAGAGTTGAGGGATCTTCTCTATTTCTAGATGATAGAACCCTCCAATCTTCTTCTCCAAGCTCTTCCCAAGATGTCCCAAGCCTTCTTCCCTTGTCTTGTAGTTGTTTTCTTGTCTTCCCATGGGTCCAAGATCCCTAATTTCAAGCCCCAAGGCTTCTATTTATAGTCCCACAAAAGTCCAAGAAAGAGGGTAGGTGAACAAAGAAATTTCCGCCCTGCAGACAAGGGCGCCAAAGACAAATGTTACAAGATTTGCTGGGCCGCAGGCCCGATGCTCGCGCATATCTCCGCCCAGCTGCAGCGCCATCTCTCAAATTTGTATTTGTGTGCTCAGATCGGGCGTCTGCGGGGCTAAATGGCCGAGCCGCAGCCGCCGCCCGTCTTGGAGGGTGCCAATGCGATTTTTCTATTTTTTCTTCTTCTTCAAACACGATTTCTTCCTTCCTAGATCTTTTTCATCGTTTTCTTCATTTTTCGGCTACCAAATCTGTATTAACTTTATATCGACACTAAATGAAATAAATCGGACTCTAACGACTCTAAAACACCCAAAAATAATACAAAATCCTAATCTAAAATACTCAATTAGTTGGTAAAATACCAACTTAACAAATACCCCAAAACTTAAGCTATTGTTTGTCCTCAAACAACTACAACTCTAAAATGAAAAATATGAGACAACAATGACACAAACAATCGCAAAACTTCACAACCAATAACATTTGTCTCATTATTCATTTACTATCAATCAAGCATGCGTTTTGACATTGTGATCAAAAGTGTTGAATGTTCATGACAATTCCGTTTACCTTATTCAAATTGATTTACACAATCGAATGTTATCAAGATGATCCACTTCTAGATATCAAAAGATAATGACTAGCGGATTCCATAAGCTTGTCATTCACACTAATCTCCACTAATGTAGGCTAATATAACACAAGGACCAATAGACTTTCAAAGCTTGTAATGTGGCTTAGGGTCGGGTACGGAAATTTAGGATTAAGTGGTTCAACTCACCCAAACACACAATTATCATTTCAAATCACCAATTGCCCATCAAAATAGCTATCTTCACTTCTATTGAATTCTCGATTATTCTCTCTTTATGAGCCTCGCTTTTTTGTTTTCTCGCAAAACCCACAAACTTATTCTTTTGCATATTTTAATATATGGGGTTTCATATTTTCTTTTTCTCGGGCAAATTCATGCAAGTAACATATACCCTACTTATCATACCCTCCTCAACCTTCAATATTTTGTGTGTATGAGTGATGGGTAATTAAGATTTTCACATGTAGGCTCAAGGTATAAGATTGGTTGCCAAAGAACAGTTTAATAGGCTCAAAAGGGGACACTAGTGAAATTAAATCGTATAAAGGTAGGCATTTTGGCTCTAGCTTGTTCAAAGATGGCCTAAATCATTTCCTAATGTTATTTCACCTAGGATTTTGCCTCAATTAGTGATCAAACAAGTTCTAGAATCCGTGGGATCATACAAGCAACACTCAACTTCATCAATCATTTTCGAATAAGTTAACGGAATTATGCATGTATATGAATTCAATGAAGCAAAATATAGATCACCACTTAAAAGCATGCTCTTATGAGTTCAACTCATAATCAACAAATCAACTTAGTCATGCGGTTCTACGGTTCAACATACTACTAGACTCGGCTCTTTTTGTTTTTTAATATTTTTGATATTTTTGACACGAATTAATAGACACAAAATAAAAAAATACAGATTACACCCCCCAAACTTAGAATGAACATTGTCCCCAATGGAGAGTGAGAAAACTTTCCTAGTAGCCGGAGTGCCTAGACTCTTCATCGGAATCCCTATCGGAGTCGTGTGGTGGAAAGTGAGCAATAGGACCGGTGGTGGTGGTGTCGGGAATCGGGCGGGTGCATCCGGCTATATATCCGGGCAAGAACTCGGTTGTGCTCATTCACATATTCCTCCGTGCGGCTCGCGGGCGTTGCTCGCCTACAAAAGCCCTTCTCAATTCTCGTACTTCACGAACTAATGCGGCCAAGGGTCATCATCATGATGTGAGCCTGCGGAATGATGTGAGCCCTCGAACGAGAATGGCCCGCCATCAACCGGATGGGGCATCAATATTTTGTGACTAGGTTTGAGCCTCGAGGCTCAACAGGTGGAGGAGCAAATTCGGATCAAGGATATATCCCGCACCTTTCTGATTAGGCACACCACCACCGCCCATTCTTCGTATAAAGCAATAATAGTGAATCTATAGGCCCTTTAGGCCTTTCTAACAACCTTGGAGTTATCCCACGTAACACCCCTTTTCTTACATAACCCACAAATTCAACTCGGTAAGATTAGTCCCCCTGGATTTGGAGTGTAGAACTTTGTAGCGAAGGGACCTTGCAATAATCACCGGGTCGAATTGTATGTCAAGAATAATAGCATATAGAAGATGGGCTCGTTCTTAGTGACGCCATCGGCATGCTTGGTTGGTATCAAATTGTTACATATAAAGTAGTACCAAGCTCACCCATACCGACTAAGCCGCGTGTGGGGAAAAGACAAAGCACCTCCCGCAACTTGTATATGACGCACCTCGTTCCAGCCGACATAAGATATTACAAATCGTCTCCATATTCGGTGGTTGCGAGACGAATTCAACATAAGGTGAGTGATCCACCTCGGTAGTCCATAGTATCTCCTTATCGCCGCATCAATGGGTATATATTTCATTCCACGTACAAAAATCTCTCGTGTGATGGCCGGGTTGGGGACTTTGCATTCGCATAAAATTCCCGAACAATATTCGGTGCGAATGGTTCAGGTTGGGCACAAAGTTTCTTCCATCGCTTTTGGTGTATCATTTGTGCAAGCTCAACATCATTCGCCCCGGTTGCAATCCCCGCTCCATCGTTATACTCTTCGTGCATAGTGTGTCATTGTACAACCGATGTGCTTCCAAGTTAATAAAACGGTGTTCATCATGTTCTTCGGAAGTACTTGCCACACTTTCCCCTTGCTCGTTTTCTTTGTTCTTGGCATTTTAATTGATCGGAAAATCACCTGGAAAATAACACAAGCAAAACAACACATAGAACACACAATACGAGTTAGGGGTTAGGAATTTTCGCAACTACTCAAGAATTATTCATCCTTGCCATCAATTCATGATCAAATAGCCTTTAGTACACAATGATGACAAGAATCAAATGCCTAGGTATAATATTTTTCATTGAGACATTTTAACAAACACCTTGTAGGCATATATGCAAAGGAGAGATGAACACCAAGTTGGAAATTCAATTCATGCCCAATTTTCAACACCAACCAGTTCAAGCACATAATAGTCATATATCATCACAATTTATCAAGAATTTATCAAGAATTTCAAATTACAATGATATTGAAAATTCCCACATTTTTAACCTAAGCTTGAAATTTTTGCAAAAGATGATGTACAATGAAGCTCATTTACCTAATTGATAAAGAAGATGAATTTGATGATCAACTTGCTCAATTGCCCACTTAAATAATGTAATCTTGAAGACTTTGTTGGATTTTTGTAGAGGAAGTGAAAAATGCCGTGAGGGACGTGAGGTATGTGTGTGGGGTTACATGTTAAAACATAAGGTCAAGATCCCCTTTAATTTGCCCTAAGCGGTTGGCCGGGCGCCGCAACGCCCAAGCATGCCCAAAATTGTCCGTTGTTGCACTTGCTGGGGCCGCAGCCGCCCACCCGCAAACCGATAATTTTCATTTTTTTTTATAATTTTAAATCACAATCAAACTCAAAATTTAAAATCACACACAAATTATTTCACACAAAAATCACACCAAATTCAAATAAAAATAAGCCAAAATAAAAGAAAATAAAATCACACTAAAAATGTGATCACACAAAAATCACTTGGGTTGCCTCCCAGAAGCGCTAAATTTATAGTCGTTAGCCTGGGACTTAACTACTCGTGCTCAAGAAATTTCATCACCAAGTGGAAGATTTAAAAGCTTCCTTGCTTCATTCCCGAAATAATGTTTCAATCGTTGTCCATTCACTTGGAATGAATTCCCATCGTTTCCTCTCAACTCAACAACACCATAAGAAAACACACGTTCAACCACAAATGGTCCGGACCATCGTGATTTGAGTTTACTCGAAATAGTTTCAATCTAGAATTGAACAATAACACTTGTTGGCCGGGTAAGAATTCACATCGCAATTTGATCATGCCATTTTTTTGTTTTCTCTTTATACATTTTGGCATTTTCATATGATTCGTGACGAAATTCTTCCATTTCGCTTAATTGAAGTAATCGGTTTTCACCGCCTCTTTTAAGTTAAAATTCAATTTCTTAATTGCCCAATAAGCTCGATGCTCAAGTTCAACCGACAAATGGCACGCTTTACCAAACACCAATCGATATGGTGACATACCAATGGGTGTTTTGTAAGCCGTCGCGATAAGCCCATAAAGCATCATCGAGATTTTGTGCCCAATCCTTTCGATTCAAACTCACGCTTTTCTCAAGAATTTGTTTCACTTCACGATTGAAAATTTCGCTTGACCATTAGATTGCGGATGGTAACCAACCACAATCTTATGACGCACACCAAATTTGGCAAGAAGGTTATTAAATAATTTATTACAAAAATATGTACCTTCATCACTTACAATAGCTCGAGGAGTACCAAACCGGGTGAAAATATGCTTGTGCAAGAATTTGGGTACTACCTTAGCATCGATTCGTTGGTGTAGCAATTTCTCTACCCACTTGGAGACGTAGTCAACCGCAAGCAAAATGTACGAATTGCCATAAGACGGGAATTGGCCCCATGAAGTCAATACCCCATACATCAAACAACTCCACCTCCATTATGTTTGTCAAAGAAAGCTCATGACGCCGCGTGAAATGTTACCAACCCGTTGGCATCGATCACAAGTCTTCACAAAAGCATAACAATCCTTGAATAATGTTGGCCAATAAAAACCAGATTATAATACTTTTGCAAACTGTTCGGGTTGGGCCAAAATATCCCCGTAAGATAAGGAATGACAATGTCAAGAATTTCTCCAACTTCTTCCTTAGGAACACAACGGCGAATGATAGAGTCGTGCATCTTTTGAACAAGAAGGGATCATCCCACAAATAAGACTTAACATCATGTAGGAATTTTTCTTTTGGTGTGAAGTCAAGTCCGGTGGAAGAACTCCTCCCGCGAGGTAATTAACAAAATCTGCATACTAAGGTAATGATGTCTCGGCATGCATATTATGTTCATCAGAAATGATTCTTTTATGGGCTTTCAATCACCTCGTGAGGTTTCTCAAGGCAAGATAGATGGTCGGCAACTACATTTTCGCTTCCTTTTTTATCCCGAATCTCAATATCAAATTCTTGCAAGAGCAAAATCCATCGAATTAAACGAGGTTTTGCATCCTTTTTGAGAAAAGATATCGGATTGCCGCATGATCCGTATAAACAATCACCTTTGTACCCACCAAGTAAGCTCGAATTTATCAAATGCAAAAACCGCCGCCAACATCTCTTTTTTCGTGGTGGTGTAGTTTTGTTGGGCATTGTCCATGGTCCCGCTCGCATAATAAATTGCTTTAAACATTATGTCTCGCCTCGACCAAGAACGGCACCCACCGCATAATCACTCGCATCTCACATAAGCTCAAATGGTTGGGTCCAATCCGCACTATCATAATAGGAGTCGAAACAAGTGCCTTTTTTATCGTTGAAATGCCTGCGCAGACAAGACTCATCAAAGCAAAAGATAGCATCTTTTTCAAGGAGATTACAAAGTGGTTTAACAATTTTTGAAAAATCATTTATAAATCTCCGTAAAATCCTCGCATGCCCTAAAAAGCTTCTTATTCCTTTCACATTTGAAGGTGGGGGTAGCTTTTCAATAGCCACCACCTTCGCCCCTATCAACTTCCAAACATGTACAAGAAATACGATGCTCAAGTACAATCCCTTCTTTGACCATAAAGTGACATTTTTCCCAATTAAGTACAAGATTAGTTTCGTTAGGAAATTTATTGTTTAGATTTTGATGAATGCCATGTAAAACTTAGAATAGAAAGTTGGCACCCCAATTCTTGTTGTAAAATGTATTGTAATAAATATACCGCCAAGCCGAGTTAAGTCGCCTACGCCGCAACATGCAAGAAGACAATCAAGACTAGAAGGAAGACTCGCCGCGAGACAACCGAGTAGTATGGCAAAGAAGAGTAGACGGAACTCTATCAAGAAGCGGTGAGATGCAACAGTGGAGTATCATCAAGTCAACTCGAGAAAAGCCAAGTCTCAAGTTGAAGTGAGAAGAGTCATCCAATGATTGGAAGTCGACTCCAAGTCACCTGGGGAAAGCAAGGAAATGCGCAAGTCGAGATAATCGAAAAGATCCGTTGCAGACGTAAATCAAGAGATTTACTTAAACAAGTAATATCTCCATACCACCTTTCTCTGAGTGCTCACCCTAAGCGTGCAAAAGGAATGAACCAATGGGAAGCACTACACCGTGTCGAACTCAAAAGGTGAAAGAACAATTCATACGAGGAAATGGCAATTCCAAGGATCGCAACAAGACAAGCAACGACGCAAGTGACTTTCAAAAATAAGCCTATCTCTTCAACGGGCAAATTTTTGAAAGATCAATATAAAAGGCTGAGGAGTTTGTTTGAGAAAATGTGAGACACAAGATACAAGTGACAAGCGACACAAGTCACAGACCTGAACTAAAAACGTTCAAGCAATTATTAGAAAATCTAAAACATTCTCAATCCTCAAGCCTACACTACGAAGAACATCAATCCAACACTCACCTGTGAAGGAAAGATAACTTCAATCAGTTGAAGAGGAAAATACTGAAAAATCAAGGGGTCTACATTCCACGAAGGATTGTAGGAAGGTTCAAGGTCGAACCAAGTCTTAAGCTTTTGGAGGGCTTCGTGATCAAATCCAAAGAGCTTGAGCAAGTGAGTCAGAGTAGCAAGACAAATTACCGCCCGTGAAGAAGCCGAGTCGCACGAGAAGCCGCTTGAGTGATCAAGGTGTCTCCAGACGAGTCCCAAAGGATCAAGTCACCTTTTGTGTGATCAAGACTTGTATCCGGACTGCTACCACTTTGTATACCGATCATTACCTAGTGGATTCCTCCAGGAGTTGGAGAAGAGAGGAGTAGAAGAATTACCCCATCTTCGAACCTCTATAAAAATTTCATTGTGTCATTTACATTTCAAAGACTTTAATTCCCGCATTTTTAATCGCTTATATCTCACGATAAATTTGCTATCCACTTGATAATTTATAAGTACTAAACCAAGCACTAAACTCTTGCTTAATCATACTTAAGGGTGTTAAGTCTTCCAATGAAAACAAAACCACAAGTTGAGTTAATTTAGAACCAACAAATGAGTTATTCCATCAACAAACTCGGTTGAGTCTCTGGAGAGATTAACTCTACCGAGTGGCTAAATTGATGTCCATCAAGGACACATTTGTGGTAGTATCAACTCGTATATTTAAAAGGACTAAATCGAAAATTTGTAAGGTTTATTCAACCCCCTTCTAAACCTTACACTTACACCCCTTGGGACCTAGAAGTGGTATCGAGCGGTTGGTTCATTGAACCCTCCGCACCGGTTATCGAACTAGATCTCCAAACTTTTCAAAGTCGCTTCAAGATTTAAACTTTCAAAGCTCTTTTTATCATTAAAAGTTATTATCATGGAAGCAAATTTGACACGCATCCCTATGTTCACAATTGAAGAATTTGATGATTGGAAAATTCGTATGCGTGCTCATCTATCAAAGATTACATGATGAGATGTGGATAGTGATAGAAGATGGGCCACCGCAAATCTTAAAGGTGAACACAATCGTAAGAAGAGTTGCAACAAGGAGAAGAAGATGTTGCTCCTGCACCAGTCATGGTTGAAAACCAAGAACTCGAATGGACAAATGATGACAGTAAAAGATACAACCTGGACAATGTAGCGAAGGACATCCTTTACAAAACCTGACAAAGCCATGTTCAATAAAGTCAAATCTTGCAACATGGCTAAAGAAATCGGGACAAGCTAACATTGGTTTGTGAAGGCTCGAGATCAAATCAAAGAAAACAAATTATCAGTGGGTCGTAAATTTGAGAACTTCAAAATGATCTCAGGAGAGAACCTGGATCAATCGGATGCTCGATTCACGTAAATCACCAATGAGCTATCTCGCACTTGGAAAGGAATATACATGTATGAAATGTGTATGAAGATCCTAAAAAGTCTTCCAAATTGAATGGGAAATGAAGGTCATGGCATCGAGACATTCCATGGATCTATCAAAGACATCCAATCATGAATTATTCTCGGATCTCAAAGCCTACGAGTTTGAGCCGAGAAGGAAAGACCAGGAAGAGACAATTGCACCCAAAATAGCCGCTCTAATTGTTAAAGATGGGAAGAGAGCCGAGGTCAAAGAAGTCATTGATCCGGAAGAAATAGCCCCGATGGTTAAAAGGTTCAACAAGTTCTTCAATAAGAACTACAAGAGAGGAAAGGGTGAATCTTCCAGTAAGACACTCGGCCCCTCCAAGTCAAAGGAAGATAGGCCAATCAAGAGAACAGATTATCAAAAGTGAATATCAAAGGGCCGACAATCCAAGAATGGAAAGAGTCGATCAAAAGGTTGAATATCTATGCCGAATCAGACAACCAGGTCACTATGCCATTGATCGCCCATATCCTCGTAGTCAACAAATACAGAATGAAGAAGAAAGAAAGGTCTTCAGAGAAAGAAGACAAGAAAAGAAAAAGGCAATGATGGTCGCAGAGATGGCCGAGACAAAGCTAAGTCAAGAGAGACAATGATTCAGAGAGCAAAGTGAAGCCGACTACTCAAGTGACTATGAAGAAGAAGCCCCGATCCGCTTGATGGCCAAAGAACAAGATCAACCCGACCAAGAAGATGAGGTACACTCTAACTCATCAAACTCGGACTCCAAATGATAGTGATCGTGACACACACTTCATCACCCACTCGATCTTTATGATTCATTAGGCAAAATGATGAAAGATTTTGAACACATTAAATCCTCACACACACTATGAATGAGGAAAACAACCTACTCAAGAGTCAAAACTCAAAGTCGACTAAGGAGCCGAGTACTCTAAGTCAAATAGCCGATGAGAATGAAAGTTTAAAGCCCCGCAAATGCTAAATTATTAGCGTAAATTGCCGCTATAGAGAAGAGGAGAATGACCTCAAAAATGTTATGCCTCATTCACTAAGGCATCTAAATCATTGGATGATCTTATTATGAGTCAAAGAGAATGTGGAGACAAGACAGCTTAGATTTAATTCCTCCGTGCCATGTCAAACCTCAAAAGTAATTTTGGAAAAAGGATCTTCAAGTCATGAAGAGTCCGAAAAATCCAAAACTCTAAATGATGCACACACATTCACTCCAAAACACAAGAACAAGCAAACGGCCTTGGTTATAAAGGAAAAGGAAAACAACTAGGTTGAGTGCTACTGAAAGGACAAATGAGAAGAGATTCACCTGAGTTCCTCAAAGAAACTCCAAACAAAAATACTCAGTAAAGAAGAAACAGAGCTACCAAAACCCTTAAAATCTATAAGAGAAATACATATGATGGGAATGGTAGAAAATATCCAAGCCAAGCCGATTGGAATAATGTGAACTATCAAAGATAGACTTATGGAATATAAGCCCAAATGGCAAAGGCCTAGAACTCAAGAAAGGCCATTCCAAAAGTATAAGAGCTTTCATCAAAGACACATATGCACCTAGGCACTACACTCAAAGACACCACAATTACCCAAGAAAGGCAATTGCTAAAACACATATGCAGCATACGACACAAAAGAGACAGATGTATGAACCTAAAATCCCCAAGCAATTTGCCAGGATTAATTATGATTATGGCATCGATAGATGGCAACCCCTTAGAGTCAAATCATTTGGCTATATGTTGGTTGGATCATCTTACAATTTAACCCCTCAGACCTGCACAAGTATGGGTACCTAAAACTTAATTTCCTTGATTGCAGGTTCAAGGAAATGAAGCTAAGTGCCAAGGAACCTGGTACATGGATAGTGTCATTTCCGACATATGACAGAAATAAGAAAAATCTGTCAAAATTCAAGGAAGTTAAAGGAGCAAAAGTCATATTTGGAGGAAATGAAGCTCCCTGGTGAAATAAGAGGCATTGGATCCATCAAGAGGAATGGATTAGAAATCACAGACGTTGCATATGTTGAAGGACTCAACTTCAACTCGCTAAGCATCACCAACTCGTGACAAGTGGTTACAATGTTGGATTTAACATGGGTACATGCCAAATCAAGAATATTGAATCGAATGAAGTTGTGCTTTGGAAGGATGTAGATGTAAGAATATGTATGTCGTGGATTGGTCAACCGCAACACCCAACACCGCCTACTAGCAAAGAGCACATCCAATCAAGTTCGTGGCACAAAAAGCCGAGTCACCTAAATTTCAAAACGATTAAAAGCTTGCAAGAAGTAATCTTGTGGAAGGACTTCCGCACTTAGTATACAAGAAGGAGAGTATATGTGACGATGTCGAAGGGAAAACAAATCAAGTCATCATTCAAAGAAAAGACATGTTCATCTTCAACAAGAATATTGCATCCGCTACATATGGATCTATTTGGCCCAAAGTGGAACCAAACAAAGCATAAGTGGAAAGAAATATACATTGGTGGTAGTAGATGACTACTCAAGATATACATGGACAATATTCATGTGTAAGAAGAAAGAAACTCTACAAAAACTACCACAAATTGATGAAGAGAATTCAAAACGAGAAGAGTCAAACCATTATCAAAATAAGATCGATAGAGGAACCGAGTTTGTCAATGGAATAATAACTCAAGATTGTATTGAGAATGGTATTGGTCATGAACTATCACAGCAAGAACTCCACAAACAGAATGGAGTTGCGAAAGAAGGAGGAATGTAACCTCAAAGAAGCAAAGAAGGACCATGTTAGTCACGGCAGGTTACCAAAAGATTTTGGGTCAAGCAATCAACACACTTGCTACACCCAAAACAGATGTATGATAAAAGATAACCGACAAAGACTCCCTATGAGATTTGGATCGAAGAAAACCAAATGTTGCATATTTCGTAATATTTGGATGTAAATGCTTCATCCACAACAATGGCAAAGACAATCTAAAGGCTTTTGATGCTAAAGTTGATGAAGGTATCTTCTTAGATACTCAAATTTGAAAGCAAAGCCTGGCAGAGTACTCAACAAAAGAACTATGGTTGCGAAGAATCCATTCATGTGGTATTCGATGAGCCAAATGTAAATGGAGAAGACATTGAAGAGTCACCGATAAGTCAATCATCCAACCATACGTAAGAGTCCCTATGTCAAGTCAAGCCGGAATTATCAATTCGTAAGAAGATGAGATAGTCAATCTCAAAACAGTGGAAAATTTGCGGCCTAAGTGATTACGAGAGAGTCGACCACAAAGAACATACCGCAAGTCGATCAATCCAACTAACTTACTCCAACTCGATGTAAGATGGCCGAGAGACCATCCAATTTAACTTGTCATTGGAGATATAAGAGAAGGTGTCAAAACAAGATCCGTAACTCAACAAGAAGCCATGTTCACATGCTTCATCTCGCAAATAGAGCCCAAAGACGTGTCACAAGCATCGACGACACACATTGGATTCAAGCTATGCAAGAAGAGTCAATCAGTTTGAAAGAAATAAAGTATGGGAATTAGTGCAAAGACCCATACATCAAAATGTTATTGGCACCAAATGGGTGTTCGTAAATAAGATGAACGAGGAAGGTTCGTGGGTAAGAAACAAAGCAAGACTAGTAGCCAAAGGATATTGCCAAGAAGAAGGGATAGATTTTGATGAAACATTTGCCCTCGTAGCAAGATTGGAAGCTATAAGGATGTTTCTTGCCTATGCAAACTCACAAGAATTTCATTGTATATCAAATGGATGTAAAAAGTGCATTCCTAAATGGTTTATTGGAAGAAGAAGTGTATGTTGAACAACCTCCAGGATTTGAGCGTAAGACTCTTGGAGATAAGGTATACAAACTCAAGAAAGCTCTATATGGATTGAAACAGCACCCAGAGCATGGTATGATACTTTGTCACAATTCCTAACCGAAAATGGATTCACAAAAGGAAAAGTAGATAGAACACGTTTAATTCAAGACAAAAAGAGTATATCGCTTGTTCAAATATATGTGGATGACATCATTTTTGGATCCACAAACAAAGAGTCATGTGAAAAGTTTTCAAACCTCATGCAAAGTAAATTTGAAATGAGCATGATGGGAGAGTCGACATTCTTCCTGACTCCAAGTGAAAACCAAGGATGGAACCTTCATAAGTCAAACAAAATACACCGGAGATTTAATGAAGAAGTTTGGTATGGAGGAGAAGTCTTCAGTAAAAATACCAATGAATACATCACCAAAATGGACATGGATGCAGATGGCAAGCCGTAGATCAAACAAGATACAGAGCACTTATTGGATCATTGCTCTATCTCACAAAGAAGCAGCCGATATCACCTTGGCCGTAGGTGTATGTGCAAGATTTCAATCGCTCCAAAAGAGAGCCATATGACAAAGCAGATTAAGAGAATATTGAGATACTTGAAAGGAAGCCAAGAAGTTGGCTTATGGTATCCAAAGGAAGGTGGATTCAAGCTAATTGGCTATTCGATTCTCGACTATGCCGATGCAGAGTGGACAGAAGAGCACTTCGTGCACATGTCAAATCTGGGAAAACAGACTAATTTCCTGGTTTAGCAAGAAGCAAAACTCAATAGCCACCTCTACAACCTGAAGGCGAGAATACATAGTTATGGCAAAATTGTTGTGCCCAAGTCCTATGGATGAGACAAAGAAATGAGAGACTATGAAGTTGAAGAAAAAGAAATTTCAATCATGTGTGATAACACAAGTGCAATTGTCATTACTCAAAATCCCGTGTTGCACTCAAGAACAAAGCATATCGATGTCGATATCACTTCATAAGAGATCACGTTGAAAAGAAGGACATCATCTTGGAATATATCTCAACCGATAAACAATCTGGCCGACATCTTCACAAAACCATTATGTGAGTTAAGATTTGAAGAACTCAAACACGAGTTAGGGTTAATTGAAATGAGCCGACACTCATAAGAATCAAAGAAAAGAAATGAAACACAAAAAGGGTGAAAAAGAGTGAACACACAAATCACCAAGAATCACCAGATCGGAAAGACAATACACCGAGTCACCGGGTAGCCGAGTCACTAAGAGAACGTGAGAAGTAGAGTTAAATCGCCTAAAGGATAAGCCGAGTCACTTATGAGCAAAGTGACAAAAACGTCATTTTGACAAAGCGGGAATGTTTTAAGGAATACGTCAAAGATAATGATGATGTGTACAGTTATACATAAAGCCGCACACCAAGCTTATGATTGGATATAAATGTCGCCGCATTAAATACGAGACATTAAATGCTAAATAGGCGTGCAAAATCTAAGCCGTTGATTTCGATCACATTTCAAAACCACCCGCACGCCCTTTCATAAACCATACTTAAACCATTTCCGTCCCGCTTTCTCTCACACTACCAAAATGCTTCATCTCTTTTTCTCAAAAGCAAAGGCAAAAATTCTCTCGAAACCCTATCTATCTTCAAATCAATCTCTTAGTTTTTCTTTGATAAAATCCTCGAAAAAATGGCCCAAACCTACGACTTTGTCAAATTAGGGAAGCAAATCCACACCGGTTCATCGTGGATTTCGACTTTAATGGTGAAACAGAGGTCCGACGACACCCTAGTGAAGAAAATCGCTGAAAAATTGGAAACGTCCGGCCGAAACCGCTTTTCGACGTTAGAATATCCGATGACCTATGTGGAGGAGGTCGCAGCTTCTACGTGAATGCCGAGATTCACGATGAAGGAATAAAGTCATCTGCTCATGGAAAGCAAATGACTATATCTCGCCAAGGATTTGGCCGACATTGCTCACTACCAATCGAAGGAGCCTCGTAAATCAACGGTTGATGTAAACTTGGCCGATGCTTGGAAAGAAATAGCCAAGCCCGACTATGCCGATAAAATAGTATACACAAAGCAAACAAGAGATCGCCAAGGAGGATTATCACAAGTCGTTGGACATAGTTGCCAAATGTATTGACATCAAATTTGGCAACTTTTGACCAATCACAAAAGCAAAGCCGATTGTAATGGCCGCAATCATCGCAGTAAAAGAAGATAAATCTGGCTGAGTTTGTCTACAGCAGATCGCCGTAACGTAGGGAACAAATCCTTCAAGGAAGATGGCACATTTGGAGGATCCCAGGATATGGCCTAGTGATTGGCCTACCGATGGAGGTGAAAGGAGTCCTCTTAGACATGGGAAGGCATTTCATGTTAACAAGAGGATGTTCAGAGCAAACCTCTCTCGGCGCATGTAAGAGAGCCTACGCCAAGAGAGCCGACACGAGTGAGGGGGAATCACCGACCTCAAGATACAACTGTTTCCTCTCCACCCAAGAAGAAAGTCGCCTCGCAGCTCTGCTAAGAAGAGGCCGCCCGCAAAGAAAGAAAGTCAAACATACTCCCCGCCCGCAGCAGAGAGTCACCGCCCTCGCAGCTCGTCTCCCCCGCTCGCAGTAGCGGTCGAGAAGGACTCACAAATACCTTCTCCGATCGTCAAAAAGAGGAGAACCGAGAAGCCAAGATGGCCCGCTCCTCGAAAAAAGACACCAAAGACGCCCCGCCGCCCAAGACTCGTAGGAAACCGTCTCTCAACAGTAAATCACTCCGTACAAACTAGAGACGAAGAAGAATCATCAAGCACTCCGAGCTTGAGAAACCGGCCGAGTCACCACTCACCGAGCAGATATCGAGATTGGCCGGAGAAGTAGAGTCTCCGATGTAATTGATGAAACAAAGCCTAAGTCTCGCCAAGGCGATCAGCAGAGGCAACCGGAAGACACAGCTTGTAGTCCACACAACAAAAAACACAAGAAGAAGTCGATAAAGCGGATAGTGATGTGATGATCCTATCTCCACCTTACCCGCACATCCAAAATCGTCATGTGAGTGGAGGAAATGGAAGTTGAGTAAATCAAGGGAACAGCCCAACGGCCCGAGTTTATAGAAGAAGAAGAGGAATCGTTAAACTTCCTCGACTAACCACTATGCTCCCAAAGATCGATGAAAACAATCGCACGTACATCCCGCAGATCTTCAAGGACAAGGAGAAAGAAAAGCAAGCAGAGGAAGCCGAGGCACGTGAGAAGGCCAAAGATCTCCGCCCTATCTCCCGACACACGTAACACACACATCCTCTCCTTGATGTCTTCTCCGATGCTGATGAGGATCCGGAGAATGTTGCCGCCATAGAAGAGTTGCAAATGCAAAGCAAGCATTGCACGAATCCGTAATCCTTCATGAGCAAAGATCGATGGAGGGACCAGGAGAGTCCTCCGTAACACACCGAAATTGATCCAATGGGAGTGGTTCAAAGAAATCGCCATCACGTTGTTGCCGCCACCACTTCCCCACCACTAAGAAGGCAATAAGGGACATGGCGATGAAACCGGGATAGTGGGGACCCCCGAGCCAACCCCTATTGAAGGTGTTTTACCACCGCCCAACGGCCGAACATTCAATCGAAACAGCCGGGAGCTTGGAGACGAGTGACCCCATTCCAAGTCACTCACCGGGTGCGCCACCGAGGGGAAACTCCTCCACCGCAGAAGGTCTGAGGATGTCGCAGATGACTCCACAACGAATCAAGGAGGCGAAGTAGAGAAAATACAAACACAAGAAGAAAAACAAGTTGCCATCAACGAAGCTCATTACAGCTTGAGACTGCTCACCGAGGTGCCAATCGCTCAAGGCTAATGACGCTGTTGATGCAACGAGGCACATGAAGGAACAGCCCCGGGAGTTAACACTGGCGATGAAAGTGCAATCCATGGGGTTGAGACTCCAATGGATGCCACCGCAGAAGACCCTAAGACAACCGACACATCGTCGAAAGGGAGGACCAAGGCCTCGCCGCAAGAGAGACCGCCGGAGGTAAAGGCGCCCACGGAGGTTGAGACTTCCGGGGTAAAGAGGTCAAGAGAGAACATCCCTCCCGCTATCATCGACCCATCCGAGAAGGAGATAAGCGCACTTCATGATTCCTGTGATAATCCTCGATGTAACCTTTCGGGATCAAGGCGAAGAAGAAGCCGAGTCATCCCCGTGATGCATCCAAAAGACTCACCGCGGATGTTCCAAGCACGAGCAAGTTCGATCCCAAGACTACTCGTCAAACATTTAATTTTGATGATGAGCCACCAATGGAAATCTCATCATCGTCCGATGACGCTCCGAGCAAGGCCGAGGACACTTTACTAATTGGGAAAATCACCGAGACCAACGGCCGCTGAGACAATGAGGCTCAGCAGTCGGGTCCACTTCACAAAAGACCCCACCGAGACAGAGTCCATCGCAGCTCCCCAAGCCGCAAAGCAGGTTCGACTCCAAAAAGAACTTCACGCGCACCGCTCATCATCGAACAAATCCTAGTTGGCGGTGATGAATCCTTTATAGAATCTTTTCCTTTTTCCCGGAGGTACACGACTCCATGAAGAGTCGTAAAAATGAAAGCGACGCTACCACGCATCAGCCTCTTGTTTTTCCATCGTGCACCATTGTTCCACCTGATTATGATTTTGACGCCGCATGGCCATCACCGCAACGGAAGAATCACCAAGTCCGCGAAGTGTTCAAGCGCATTATTCATCGAGATTGAACGGATGGATAGGCATCGTGCCTCTATGGACATGCGATCGACAACAGAGATGCCAATCTCACCGCCGATTTAAGAGGCATAACGTCCGGATCGTGGAATGGTGGCAACAAAGAAGAAACAATGCGTGTGGAACAAGTTAGATACTTCAGACATTGTTCAACAAGTCAGCCTGGTATGGAGAGTCGAAAATGCCGATGCAAAAACGGCCGAGAGAACATATTGAGCACATGCATGAAGCTCACATTGCCGAGATTAAGTCGCCACGTGAGCAAAACAAGAGTGATCTACAAAGCCGCTTGGAAGAAACCATGAATACAAAATTCAGCCTTCTCATGGCCGAGATGAAGCCGATTTCAAAGATAGTCCAACGCTACTCGATCCGAATTTCGTGTTGCATACTCTACACAGACTCGAGACAAAACTCAACTATCGCCAGCTCGACTTCCCGCTTGCAAGTCTGTTTCCAGCGCCTCTCTCCTTTGATGATGCCAAAAAGGGGGAAGAGAAATACCTAAAGCGCGGGGATCTCAAGTTGAGAAGGAAGGAGCAATATGCGAAGGGAAAATCACCGAGGAAGTGTTGAAACAAAAGAAAGGAAAATCACGAGGGGGAAGGATCGAAAGATGTGACCTTGATGATTGCACAAACCCTCAACAAGGTCCTCACACGACATTATCGCAAAGAAACTCCCCTCAGGATCTCGCCACTCCAACACTCGCTATATCTATGGCCGAAAAGAGAAAAACAATTGAAGCAGGATGAAGGAAGTGGAAGGAAGAATGGATGCCCGAGTTATGAACATCTTGAAAGAACATGGAGGCATTCCAAAGAGACAGAGACACTTATGCCATTTCGTATATGTCGGGACAGAGCCATGATCAGTTGATGAATTTAAAACGCCGATCTCAATGATACTTTGCAAAAATGTCTATGGCTCAAGCTTGGGACTTGTACTCGGGAAAAGGGTATCACGTTATGTGAAGAAGCCGACAGCAGCAGACTACCGGCCCACTCACCGCTGGTCACTCCGCTGGTCAATCACCGAAAGAAGAAGACCAAAGACAATACACGCCTGCAGGTAGAGGAAAAAGTAGTGGTGGAGGAAGAGGTTTCGCACCCAGGCCTCTCGCCCAAAATATTGAATACGAGATCCAGAAAGAAAGGAGGGATCTATCGGGTCGGGCTTGACCAAGTAGCAAATTTGCAAGTGGCTAAAAGTAACGCCGAGTATGCAAAAAGAATAGAAGAAGAAAACAAGAGACAAACTCAGCTATGGGAGGAAAGACAGAAAGAATAAGAAGAGATGAAGTCGCCAGAAGGCATATGAAAAGAAAAAGAAGGCAAATGACGATGAGAAAAAGAGAAGAAGAGAAGAAGATGTCAACAAGATGAAAGAAGGAGACAACAAGGAGATGAAGTGTTATTGTCCACCCTTCGTATTTTATTATGTAAATACATACAATGTAAGTCTTCCAAATAAAGCTATAAATTCTTTATTTTTTGTAGACAAATATGTGCTCTGACACACCTTGTAAACAAGTTGTGTAAAAGAACAAGAATGTTATGATCAATAAAAGGATTGATTCTCGCGCATACATTCTATGTCAATACACTATCTCAGATGTATCTTTGCTATTTGCATTTTTGAATGGTTTAAGTTTTGGCATCATCAAAAAGGGGGAAATTGTTAGGAAATTTATTGTTTAGATTTTGATGAATGCCATGTAAAACTTAGAATAGAAAGTTGGCACCCCAATTCTTGTTGTAAAATCCATTGTAATAAATATAGCCGCCAAGCCGAGTTAAGTCGCCTACGCCCAACATGCAAGAAGACAATCAAGACTAGAAGGAAGACTCCGCCGCGAGACAAACCGAGTATGGCAAAGAAGAGTAGACGGAACTCTATCAAGAAGCACTGAGATGCGGTGAGTGGAGATCACCAAGTCAACTCGAGAAAAGCCAAGTCTCAAGTTGAAGTGATGTAAGAGTCATCCAATGATTGGAAGTCGACTCCAAGTCACCTGGGGAAAGCAAGGAAATGCAACAAGTCGAGATAATCAGAAAAGATCCGTTGTACGTAAATCAAGAGATTTACTTAAACAAGTAATATCTCCATACCAACTTTCTGAGTGCTCACCCTAGAAGGCAAAAGGAATGAACCAATGGGAAGCACTACACCGTGTCGAACTCAAAAGGTGAAAGAACAATTCATACGAGGAAATGGCAATTCCAAGGATCGCAACAAGACAAGCCAACGATCGCAAGTGACTTTCAAAAATAAGCCTATCTCTTCAACGGGCAAATTTTTGAAAGATCAATATAAAAGGCCGAGGAGTTTGTTTGAGAAAATGTGAGACACAAGATACAAGTGACAAGCGACACAAGTCAGACCAACTAAAAACGTTCAAGCAATTATTAGAAAATCAAAACATTCTCAATCCTCAAGCCTACACTACGAAGAACATCAATCCAACACTCACCCGTGAAGGAAAGATAACTTCAATCGCTTGAAGAGGAAAATACCGAAAAATCAAGGGGTCTACATTCCACGTAGGATTGTAGGAAGGTTCAAGGTCGAACCAAGTCTTAAGCTTTTGGAGGGCTTCGTGATCAAATCCAAAGAGCTTGAGCAAGTGAGTCAGTAGTAGCAAGGCACGCCTGCGTGAAGAAGCCGAGTCGCACGAGAAGCCGCCTAAGTGATCAAGGCGTCTCCAGATCGAGTCCCAAAGGATCAAGTCACCGTGGTGATCAAGACTTGTATCCGGATCGTTGCCACTTTGTATATCGATCATTACCTAGTGGATTCCTCCAGGAGTTGGAGAAGAGAAGAGTAGAAGAATTACCCCATCTTCGAACCTCTATAAAAATCTCATTGTGTCATTTACATTTCAAAGACTTTAATTCCTCGCATTTTTAATCGCTTATATCTCACGATAAATTTGCTATCCACTTGATAATTTATAAGTACTAAACCAAGCACTAAACTCTTGCTTAATCATACTTAAGGGTGTTAAGTCTTCCGCTGAAAAACAAAACCAGTTGAGTTAATTTAGAACCAACAAATGAAAGTTATTCCATCAACAAAACTCGCTTGAGTCTCGTTGAGAGATTAACTCTAC
Source organism: Rehmannia glutinosa (assembly GCA_016081115.2). Taxonomy (NCBI): domain Eukaryota; kingdom Viridiplantae; phylum Streptophyta; class Magnoliopsida; order Lamiales; family Orobanchaceae; genus Rehmannia; species Rehmannia glutinosa. Next base: position 412,162 of record JABTTQ020002636.1, read on the forward strand.
CGAGTGGCTAAATTGATCGTGGCTCCATCAAGGACACAAATTGCAGTAGTATCAACTTTGTATATTTAAAATGACTAAATCGAAAATTTGGTAAGGTTTATTCAACCCCTTCTAAACCTTACACTTACACCCTTGGGACCTACAGCTTTCTCACAATATTGCAAAACAAGAGATAAGTTATGCAAACAATGGTCAAAAGAAGTACCAAAAACAGAAAAATCGCCCATAAAAATCTCCATAATATCCTCAACCATACCATGAAAAATCGCCATCATACACCTATGAAAATTAGCAGTGCATTACATAATCCAAATGGCATCCCCGCAAAATGCAAAAGTACCATATGGACATGTAAAAGTGGTCTTTTCTTGATCCTCATGAGCAATGAAGATCCGATTATACCCTCGAATATCCATCACGAAAATAGTAGTATTCAGATTCCGCTAACTCGTCCAACATTTGATCAATAAAGGGGAGGGGAAAATGATCTTTACGAGTAGCTTTATTTTTTCTCGTAATCAATACATAATCGCCATCCCGTGATGCTTCTTGTAGAAATTAATTCATTGTTATCATTTTTCACAATCGTCATACCTCCTTTTTAGGAACAACTTGTACCGACTCACCCATGAACTATCGTAAATATCATAAATAATACCGCTTTAGCCATTTTAGAACCTTATTTCTCACAACTTCTTTCATCATGGATTAAGTCGCTTTTGGTGCTCAATAGATGGTTTATAAGACTCTTCCATTAAAATTTTGTGCATTACAATGGAAGGACTTATTCCTTTCAAATCGAAATATACCAACCCAAAGCCGACTTATGCTCACGAAGCACGCGCAACAACTTTTCCAATTCAGTGAAGATAATGAAGAAGAAACAATTACCGGGTAAGTTTTATCTTTTTCGCAAAAATGCATATTGAAGATGTTCCTAAGTTCCTTTAGTTCTAAAGTACCTTCGGAATATTTTCAATATTAGATTTTCTAATTCTTCCTTTTGTTTTTTTTTTCAATTTGTTTAGCCTCATGGGAAAAAAATAAACTCAAACAAATCAATGTCATCACTAACTTCATCATCACATTTCATTATTGAATTAATCAAAGAATGTTCTAAAATGCATCTTTTAAATCTTGTTTTATAATCTCCGCTTGAGCACATTGTTTGATCATATCAATAAAATGACATGTTTGAGGTTCTTCTTGAAATTTCATTGTTTTATAAATATTAAACAATACCTCATCATCATTTACCGTAATATTAACTCTCCTCGTTACACATCAATTAGAGCTCGCCCCGATTGCTGTGAAAAGGTCTTCCAAGAATCAAAGGCATTTCATGATCTTCCTCCATATCCAACACCACAAAATCCACCGAAAATATGAATTTATCCACTTTGATCAACACATCTTCAATCACTCATCTTGGGTAGGTGAGTGATCTACCTGGGCTAATTGCAATGTGATGGTGGACGCTTTACCTCTCCAAGGCCAAGTTTCCCGAAAAAGATAACGGCGTAAGATTAATGCTAGCACCCAAATCACAAAGAGCCTTATTAAAATAAGAATCACCAATAATGCAAAGGATAGTGAAACTCCCTGCAAGAACGGCGCCAAAAACTTGTTAGAGATTTTTCTAACCGCAAGTCTACGTGTCAAGTTTTAATATAGTGAAAGTAAGGTTGTTGTATCCACAGGAATAATTATCGAATTATTGCTAAGTACTATAATTTAGTAGTCTAACTTTATTTAGAAATTCAATAATTGATGGAGTTTATTATACTAGAATAACAAAAATAAATTAAGAATATGAAAATAAAAATGAGTTTATCCAAATGATTAAATGAATTCTAGAGGTATGATGAATCTAGTTATCCCTTATGTTATCAATATGGTTTATCAATCATCAATTACCAATTTATAAGTCAAGATTTCTACAATAATCATTTCCTCTCTCGAGTGCCAAATGATTTTAGATCTCAATTGGGAAATCAATATCTCTATAAAAATCACCAATTGAAATCTCAATAAAAACTATGAATCTTGATAAATAACTTCAAATGATTCACATATCTCTCAATTCTATGAAATCATAGGTTATGCTATTCCAAGGTCATGTATTCAATTACCTCTCTCAAGTGTCAAATCAAATACACCAAACACTCTAAATTATTGATCAAGTAATTTAGAAGCAATAGATCCATAAGAATACAACAATACGCCTTACAAGATATGAAGAAAGCAACAAAATAAGAACAAGAGTTGAGGGATCTTCTCTATTTATAGATGATAGAATCCTCCAATCTTCTTCTCCAAGCTCTTCCCAAGATATCCCAAGCCTTCTTCATTGTCTTGTAGTTGTTCCCTTGTCTTCCCAAGGGTCCAAGATCCCTAATTTCAAGCCCCAATGCTTCTATTTATAGTCCCACAAAAGTCCAAGAAAGAGGGTAGGTGAACATAGGAATTTTTTTCGCCTGGAGCAAGGGCGCCAAAGACAAATGTTACAAGATTGCCGCCGCCGGCGCCGCAAAGACGGGGCGTTGGGCGCCGCAACGCCCCGATGCTCGCGCAATATCTCCGCCCGGAGCTGCAGCGCCACCCTCAAATTTGTATTCGTGTGCTCAGATCGGGCGCGCGGCGCTAATGGCCGGGCGTCGTAGCGCCCGCCGTCTTGGAGGGTGCCATTGCGATTTTTCTCTTTTTTCTTCTTCTTCTTCAAACACGATTTCTTCCTTCCTAGCATCGTTTTTCGTCATTTTCTTCTTTTTTCGGCTACCAAATCTATATAACTTTACATCGATACTAAATAAAATAAATCGGACTCTAACGACTCTAAAACACCCAAAAATAAAACAAAATCCTAATCTAAAATACTCAATTAGTTGGTAAAATACCAACTTAACACATATCGCTTCAACAAACTACCTCGAAAAAATCCCCGAGCTAATCGAAATACTCATGCATCCATGCATCTACCCGGCGACCCATCAAAGATTTCCATCAAGATAACCTTCAACCAACCTCGGGAGGGGCAAATGCCATGAAACCCGAATGATCCTTGGGGCAAGCTTGTGGGGTCCCGTGACCTTCAATTGCTGAAGACAAAATAAGTCATTCTACGTGTTGTTCATACACCCTTTGTCCAAGGAAGAAGACTCAATGATAAGAGCATGTAATTGAATAATAGCTCCCTCCATCGCCCAACGTTTATCATTAAACATAGTTTCATTGTGGATATGCCAAATAAGCCAAATACATGAGATAATAGTGATCCTCTACAAGAAAGTGATCTCGGTCACTAAATCGAACTCCATTACATGCACAAGGAATTCATTAAAGCAAGAGACATTGCGAAAAGACACCGCAAAAGTATCAACATCATTCGCCACAAGTCAAGGGCCAATAAACCTCTATTTCAAGCACATCCGATAGCCAAATGGCCATAATCGCTCTCAAAACCACTATAGACCGTCTCTCCGGAATATGAGGATACCAAATCCAAGAGCCCCATTTGACTTTGGGAAAAGAGGAACGTAAATGCGTATAAGCGGCTATCAAGAAATCACGTCATCGGAAGAATGCACCCACACTGGGTATCCACTGACGAAGAGGGTATCGGACATCGCATAATATCCCGAGTAATATCTCGATACTACTCCACTAAAGAGAATGGGAAGTACTGTATCACCAAAAAAGAAATATGATATGTAATGACAATAGTAAACCCGATAATGATGATGGATACCAATTTATCTCGCAATAACGTAGCCTAACCAATTATCTCACCAAAACATAATCGCTGATGCCTCCTCAGAACCCAACACATTTCAAACCCAAAGAATTCTCAACAATTGTCGAAGGCCGCCCAAAGAAAAGAAGGTAGAAACGTATGTCTAATAGATCTATTTGCCAAAAAGAAACATCGACGAAGGGTAGTGTGAACAATCGAATCAAGTCGAATCTTCCATCCCATTTTCATAAGGAACGCCTGGTTGCCTGTGATAATAAAACGAACACCAAGACCTCCTCGCCTCCTAGAGTGCAACAACGAGCCTTGTTGACCATGGCCGCACCTTTCTCGTGAAATATCCCCAAACCCAAATAAAATGGCGCATAGCCTTTTCAAATGCTTAAGTGCGGTAATAGGCCACTTATAAATGAGCATGGTATGAACCAAATAACTCGCAATCACATAATTCACCCAAAGAACCGACCCACAATCGAAAGCGAAGAGCCTTTCCAGCCGCTTGAATTTGACTATGATTTTATCAAACAGAGATTGCAAAACACCTCGCTTGGGGGCCCTTTTGAAGATGGGAGCCCCAAGATAAGTAGAGGGAAAAACGCCAATCAAAATACCTATAATAGTCTCAATACGACTCCGATCATGAGAAGAAACCCCGGATCCAAAAAATACTTTTGACTTATTCGGATTGAACATTTGACCCGATAAAGAAGCATACCGATGAAGAATATGAAAAATTTGTCTTGCATTGGCCGAAGTTGCCTCACAAAAGATAATAATGTCGTCCATATATAACATCGTGAGGGAAAAGTAATACCCCGAGGAGCAAAGGAAAGACGGAAGAGGGTATCGTAGACCATTCATGAAATAAATTTCCAGCACTTCTTCCGCAAAACCAAAAAGAAGAGGGGACAAAGGATCCTTCGACGGACACCCCGAGTGCAAAAATATCTCACTAGAGAGCCATTAAGCAAAATCAAGATATGGCCGGAATACAATATCACCAAAATCCAAGAAACAAAAGTATTCGAAAAACCCAAAACCAAACAAGACAGAGAAGGAAATCCCAAAAAGTTGTCAAAAGCGTTATTTAATATCTATCTTAAAAATCATATTCGAACTGCACGAGTCCGCAAGATGTTGAAGCCCTTGGAAACTAAAGCAATACAATCATGAATGTGCTTGCCTGTGATGAAACCAAACGTGTTGGAGAAAAGATCCACTAACAATGCACCCAGACGATAGCAAGGATTTTTGTAATAATCTTAAAGAGAAAGTTACTCGTGACAATGGGTCTGAAATTATCCACAAGATAGCATCTTTAGTCTTTGGAATAAGAACCATAAGACTAGAATTCAAAACCAGAGGGCAAACTGTCGGAGATAAAAAAAGTGTTGAACAAAGCAATCACATTCGTGAGCAATAATATCCCAACAATGCCGATAAAAAGCCCCATTAAAACCATTTCGACCCTAGAGAACTATCCAAACCGAGATCAAATACCGCCTCTAATATCTAAACCCAAGGCAAAGAAGTCGATTCATGTTATCCGCATCCAAAACCACAAAGATTGATAACCTGGCCAATTAAGGAGAAGTCGCCAGTGCCAAAGACAAATAGGCCAAAAATAAATCCCTCGAAAAAGATGTGACGTGAAGGCAAATATATGTCGGATCCATATGTAAATTTCCATTAATCAACAACCCATGAATACTGCATCGAGGTTTTTTGACTTGGCAACAAATGATGAAAGAAGGAAGTGTTGCGATCCCCATTAAAGAGCTATGCAATAAGCCTTCGCCGTAAAAATTCTAATCGCTTCGGGAAAGGCCCTGGACAAGAGAATTTCGAGCCTGTGTTCCCTGCCTTTTACGCGACTCATTGTATCCCAAATTTTGAATATCGATCGATTTGACGATTTTTTTTTCCAATCGATCCTCAACCGCATCTGGCTGGGAAATTTATTGTTTGATTTTGATGAATGCCATGTAAAACTTAGACTAGAAAGTTGGCACCCCATTTTCCTTGTAATTTGCATTGTAATAGATAGGGTTGTACGATGAGCCGAGTCAAGTCGCCTATGCCTCGGATATACAAGAAGTCAATCAAGATGAATGAAGACTCCGCGGAAACACCGAGTATGGCAATGAGAAGAAGTCAAGAACTCGATCAAGGAGTATCACCGATACAACAGTGAAGTGTCACCAAGTCAACTCAAGAAGCCAAGTCTCAAGTTGAAGTGACAGATGAGTCATCCATTGATTGGAAGCTAACTCAAGTCACCCGGGGAAGTTAGAGAATCATAATAAATCAAGACAATCAAAAGAATCCGCAGATTTAAGTCAAGAAGTTTACTTAAATAAGTATACTTCCATGTTGCCATGTCGAAAGTGTTCGGCCCTTGCTGCAAAATGAATAAACCAATGGGTGTCGATAAAAGTCGAACATTCATTTAATACGTGGAAATGTCAACATCAAGGATCGCAACAAGACAAGCCAACGAACACAAGTGACTTTTGAAAATCAGCCTATCTCTTCAACGGGCATTTTTGAAAGTTCACTATAAAGGGTTGAGGAATCTCATTGAGAGAAGGTTACCCGAACCACGAACTATCAAGCAATTATTCGAACTACAACCCGCAATATACTCTCAAGTTATTCAAGGAAAGACAACTTCAAATCATAGTTGAAGAGAAACTTTTGAAGAATCAAAATGGGGTCTACATTCCAAGGAGGATTGTAGAAAGGTTCAAGGTCGAACCAGCCTCAAGTTATTGAAGGGCTTCGTGATCAAATCCAAGAAGCTTGAGCAAGTGAGTCAAGTAAAGCTGAAGCCGGACGAGAAGCCACCTGTGTGACCAAGCGCATCTCCAGTGATCGAGTCCCAAAGGATCAAGTCACTGTGTGATCAAGACTTGTATCCGGACTTATAACAACTTTGTACTCTGATCAATACTTAGTGGATTCCTCCGGGAGTTGGAGAAGAGATGAGTAGAAGAATTACCCCATCTTTCAACCTCAATAAAAATTATTGTGTCATTTACATTTCAACATTTTTATTTTGCATATCATTTTATATCTCACGATAATTTGCTATCCAACTGATAATTAACAAAGTGCTAAAATCAAGTGTTAAAATCAAAGTTTAATCAAATTCAAGGGTGTTAAGTCTTCCGCTGAAAATCTCATCACAAACCTAAGTTAAGGTTTAGACTAAACAACCGAGTTATTCTATGAACAAATTTCAATCGAGTTTGTTGAGTGGCTAACTCGCCGGTTAACTAACTTAGTTGTCCCTCAAGGACTTAGCCGTATTTAACTCGTAATATTTTAAAAGGACTAAAACGAAAAAGTTGGTAAGGTTTATTCAACCCCCCTTCTAAACCTTACTCACACCCCTTGGGACCTACACGCAACGGTTAACGCCACCAAAACATCCCGATTCCAACCCCGAAGCACCTACCTCAGCCCTTCAATTTAACCATAACACGAATTAGGGGGTTCGTGCCAATGCAAGGAGAGTCCCAAGAAGTAGAAACGACGGCCTTAAAGCCAGGATCCCGAGTCCACAGCCGCTGAAACGAAAAAAAGATGGACCATCGTAAGAACGAGTGGAACAAGATATCAAGAGAGGATGGTGATCGAACATATACGAGGGAGGACAAAAATCCTCAACGCCATGCCATAAGGTATACATCCTCGGACTAGCCGAGCACGCCTAAACGTGCTTGAGTAATCGAATTATGAGGATGAGGCACGCACAAGCAAGAACATTGCCCACCGAGATATAAATCGCAATCCAAATTATTAATGAAATTCCAAAAATATGGACAAGAAGCATTAGAAGCCACCCCATGTCCATTTCTCTCATGATTCCCTAGGATAGCATTAAAATCACCAATAAGGCAGAAGGTCATCTAACCCCAATCTGACAATATCATTCCAAAGGGTCCGATACCACATGATTACATAAAGCATGGACAAACCCCACATGAAAATATAATTAGCAAATCGAACTCAAGTACCACATACCGATCGTAAAGGAAAATCACTACAAGAGCCAAAAATCCAAATATTAGCTTTCCATTGATTAAAAATTCTGAACCACAAAGTGTAAAACCAAGACTATTCCAATAAGAATCGTAAATACGTTGTAAATCCACTTTAGGTTCCGAGATAGCACCAAAGAGGGTTTATGATGTGGCAGTAGTTTCGTAAGAACATTGCGAGAGGCAACATTCTCAATCCCCCTTATATTCCGTAAAAGACAATTCATTGTGACAAAGTGTGAAGAGGAGGAGATCGTGTTGAGACACGGATTGCAAATCATTGTCATATGGTTGTATACGAATCCTATCCTCGACACGTATTCGCTGAATCGACAGCACATTCGAATCCTTCCCATCATAGTCGCCTCATCGCTTACTCACAATAACATTGAATGCCTTTGCATCTATGGAATCCTTCGTGATGGCCAAATTGTGAAGGGGTGGCATCACCATGGTCAATAGTTTCGCGGAAGTCTTTTCTTAGTCAATCCGCAGATCTATCTCGAATAGCTTTACACAAATTTCGAATTGGTTTATCCAATTGATACCGCATGGTGTGTGGATGCATTCGGATGTCCAAATAAGAGGGCAAAGAAGACATGTCTAAAGCCCGGAATGGACGGGGATGTCTTAGCGATGTTTCAAATAGGGACGTAAGAGTCCTCTTCCTCCGCTAAGGTAGCAAAAGAATTGTCCAAACCACCCCTTAAGAGATTGAGCCGGGACGCCGATACCTTAACAAGAGGAAGAGAAGTTGAACCCATCACCTCAAAGAAAGGCCGGATCATCCATTGAGTTAACAAAGGGCCTTTCCTTTATCCCGGGACTTGTGAATAGGGCGATAGACTTTACGAGCCCCGGAATGTCCCTTTGAGATGTCTGACGACCGTAAAGCTCTCTTTGACCTCAGCAGATTTTCCCATACGGCGACAAGAAGCGTAAGATGTCCAGGATACAACAGCATAACAAAATTCAGGTAAACGCTCATAATCGACAGAGACAAATGAATAATGGCCCATATGCTCCAACGAATGTGATCTTGTAAAGGTTTCGCAAGATCAACTTCAACCAACACACGAACAAAGTGGCCCAACGATCCGTCCAAAGACTTATGATCAATATGCACCAACGCCAACGGCTTTGGCAATCCCTAAAATGAAATTAGATCCCAATACTCGAGACTGAGCTCAAAGATTCTAACCCAAACACTGGCTATCGAAGTGGTGACTTTGTATGGTTAAAGTCCGCACCAGGGAAAGATGAATAGAACCCGGGTTAATAGCCCAAGAAGCACGAGCTTGAGTCCGTGAACGATCATGGGCATTAGAAAGCGACTCGAAAGCCGCCTATGAAGCGGCATAATAGACCACGGCTTATTATCTTTACCCAAAACTACACGACCAATTAAAGAATAAGCAAATTCCGCAACACGCTTTTTGGTAAAGGTTTTTATCAATTGTCACATCAATAATTCCTTTTTACTAGTTCAGTGGATTAAACTAGATAATTAACCGTATGGGAGTAAGTTTTAGGTTACTCGAGTCGAATAATGAAATGGATCCATGTTAGAACCATTACTGTGAGATCACCTTGCCAAAAGAGGTTGCCAAATTTGGGTTGAGATTGGAATGCGTGGCCAAAAACTGAGAATCCACATAAGTAACGTTGGATACATGATGCAATAATGGGGAAACATTGCCATAATCGTGCGATGTAGAAAATGGAACCATGTGAGTGGTCTTTGGCAGAATGTTGCAACCATGATTGGGGACCACATATCAAGGATGCCGTAGGGAGGAGCTCAGGGGTCATCACCGGGAGGGAGCGACCTATGGTAGCAAAGAGGGCAGCCTCCCCCAAAAGCACAAGGGAGGGGGTCGCCCTATGGACAGCGGCAATCATGGGTGAAGAAGTCGCATGCACGTCATTGAAGGGAGGTGGATTTGCAATCGCAAATAGAAATTCGGGGATCAAACCCTTTTCAAAAATAATACGATCATCATTCACCTTGGGAGGTTGGGACTTATGTGGAATGAAATTCAACGGAAGAGAGAACCCATGAGGGTTGGTGTCTTTAGGTTTTCATAATTGGAAATTTGGACTAATACAGCTTTTGTTTCCCAAACTACCTTGCATCATTGAAGTTATTATTTTTGTTTTTATAAAATATTGAACATGTAAAGTTACACTAATTATTGACCTAAAATATAACATCGTGATTAAATAAAATAAATAGAAAAATATGCATAAAATCCAATAAGTTATTATATTATGAGATAATTATTATTTGCCACCCCAACTTTACCCCTTTTTATGCTTCACCACCTAAACTTTGATTCGTAACACTTTGCACCCCGAATTATGAAAATAGTTACCTTTTGCAACCTTTGACCATTTTACCCTAGGCATGTATTCTTTAAAACAATAGTTCTAGTTATCCCTTTAAACTCTAATTCGAGGCAAACCGCTTCCATAAGGATAAATATATTGCATTCTACAATAATCATAAAATTTTCACTCCATAATCAATTTGTTTTTCGGATTTTTCGAGAAATGAGAACCCGATATTTCTCAGAATTTGTTTTGTTCGTGGCATTGTTACACCTACTTAGATCCAGTCTCTCTATTCAGAGGTTTTAAATGGATCATGTCGTCAGGTTTGCAGCCAAACCTATAAACTCAACAAGACATACTTATATCCGCATCTTATTTCAAGTAATTATCCTTATACAAATTGGGTCTTTAGACCGAAAAATGAAAATAGTCCATTACGTCATATCGTGCCCAACATGCTTCCGTAAAATTAATAAATCCCTTTAAAATTTATACCTCTTTGACCGAAACAAAGACTGTTAAGTGGTTCGCAAAGCCACCAACTGAAAATCACGCCTCTGATCGCTTGACGAATGCCTCCTCACTGCTCAACCTCACCTCGTGGAAGATGATCTCGCAAGTTATCCGACTCTTCTTAAATCCAAAGACAACTCCTTTGGTTCGCTTCCTACTCCAAGGCGTGAAAAGTAATTCTTCAAAGGGGATTGATCAATAGTACATCATGAACACATGTTGAACAAACAGCCTTTATTTTATTAAGAACTTAAAGAAAAATTTATTACATTAGTAATCTCCTTTGGGAGGAGAATACTTGCTTTATTTCCTCATGTATGAGGCTTGCACATAAAAAAAAAAATACATAAAAACTTAAAAACTAAAACACTCAAAATATTACAAATTTTTCACTCAGATTTTATTGTAAGAAAACTAAGGAAATGTTCGATGTCCCGCCTTCCTTCAAATCCCGCGCAATTTATAGAGGTAAGTCCGGACTTGAAATTGACTTCAAATCTTGTTGAGATGTAAGACGTCACCGCTTACGTCATACTTCAATTATTGCTCGCCAGCTGCCTTCCTTCTTTTTCCGCGTGATCACCCTATGTGATGGTTGTCTGGGAATCTTTAAAAAGTTGGTCTTCGTGGGTCCCCGAGGAAAACGCGCCTTGTGAGCCGGGCCCTTGTCCTTTCCAAACCGTATGGTCCCTTGGCCGGGTCGGGTTTGGGTCGAAAACCTTTCCCAAACTCGGGTTCCTTCTGTTCGGGCATGCTTGACAGATCCGGTCGATCCATCGGCCAACATGTGCCATATTACAAAAACTTCCGGTAAGTTTCTTTGCTTGCGGAATCTTGTTTTTCCTGAGAATTCTTCTTTGGTCTCAAGAGTTCTTCCGCAAACCCCGTGGTTGATCCAACATCGATTCAAAAGGAAAGATCCATTCGCCGACTCGGGAAGAACTTGAATGGATATTTGACTTTGTCCATTTCGGCTTAGACAAACCCAAAGACCCCATGCTCGCCCTGGTAGAAGCTTCGCCTTTAAAATGCTCCTACTAACATCGGGTCCTTCTTCCTGAAGTCGCCTTAATATATTTTAAAGCATTTCCATCCGGTCTTCTTAGCTTGATGAAATGAAAAGCTTCATTAAAGCCTTTCTTCACGGGTTCAGAGCTCGCATCGATAAAATACAGCCCAAAATATCACCGCCAAGTGTGGATTATCGCCTGTGTCTCTCAAATCGTTTCCCAATCCATTTCGGTAATTTTGAAATTTCTCGGGAATCTTGGTGACATAAAAGATAGATTGAAGCTAAAGCTCCAAAAGTATACCATTCATGTACTTCATTTGGATGACTTCCTCGGTTTCATCCAAACTCTAGGATACTTTCCGAGATATCAACCATTGTTTTTCTCGGGTTAATACCTTGTCTTGTAACTAGTTTCTCCCATTGCCGCCGATATACCCGCATAGAGAAATCTTATTCTCGCTACCTTGAACCTTAGATTTGCCTGTCCGTGGCCTAAGATTCAACTCTCCTCTTTTACCCCGCAGGTGCCGGGTTGACTTGAAGACCGGGTTGTGACACCTGAGCTTCAACATTCGCTGGGCGCTTTGTACACTCAGGGGATGCATCACCCGCAACACTTGTGATTATGGTACTTGAATCCATAACCTCCGGTTAGAGCCCCGCACTCTCTCGGCCCTTTTGCACCGTAGAAGATGCGGCCCGGAAGAGAGGCCCTTGCAACGCTAAGAACAATTGTCCTCGAGCGAACCGCATGCTCGATTTGACTAGAAACGGATTTCCTGGTCACCGCTGAAGTCGCCTGAAGAACTCTCGCATTGAGACATAACGCCCAAAAATCTCGCTTCTAGACTCTCCAGGTTTTCCCGAGATGTCTTACTCGCTTAATGACCTCACAAGAACGCCGCCCTTCCATCTCGTCAAGAAATCGCAAGAATATTTTCATGAGATTTTATAATGACAATATCATAATCATAATATTGACATTCAGCTTGCCATCTAAGTAATCGAGCCTTTTCTCGATTTTGATTCAATTTTGTTTTTCGTAAAAGCCTGACACTTGAATTATCAATTTTTAAAGTAAACTTTTGAGCCAAGAAAATAGAGGCCATTTTTTAAAAGCCTTTCTAATCGCAAAGAATTCTTTCTCGTTGATATGCCATCTGCTTGCTTCACACGGGTGTGAATAAACCACCGCAATATCTACATGGCACTTCTTCATTTGGTGTGACCTTAGTAAGAATCACGCCGCCACCAATCATCACTAAAGATCCGTAAAGAACCAGCTTCATCCTCGCCTGGGAATCGCAAGTTTTGGAAGCTTTTACAAACTTTTAAGTTGCTTAATTCCTTCTTCGATGTTCATCTTCCCATTTGAATATCGCATCTTTTTAAGTAATGGGCTAAACACCTTCATGTAGTATGCTAGATTGTTAATAAACATTCCAAAGAAATTAACAACTCCTTAAAACTCAAGTCGCTTTGTCTTTAAGTGTATCCGAAATCCCTCAGATCTTTTCCACAATATGATTCTCAGAGAATAATTCCGCATTCATCGATTTCATTCCGAGGAATTCAATCGTTTTGCTGCGACACGCCTTCTTTCCAAAGCACTAATTTTTTGTGACAAACATCCTCAAAATATTTCCAAATGTTTGAGATGCTCCTTCATGTTCTTTTGATGCGATTAGAATGTCGCGATATATACGAACATGAAATCAAATAATCTTTGAAAAGATTATCCATCTTTCTTTGATATATCTGGGGTGCGTTAGCCAATCCCATAGGCATCACGCTCCAAATATAGTGTCCCCGTGGTGTAGAGAAAGTCGTAAACTTCTTACTTTCTTCCTCCATCTTAATCGCAGAATCCAGACTTGCAATCGAACTTTGAGAATATTCGCACCTTTGATACAAGCTTAACGTGATGTTCTTCGCTTGGGATATAGTATCCGCTGACTCCAAAATGTTATTAATCCCTTTGTAATTAATAAAAGTCTCGCTTTCCTCTTTGATTTCTCCATGGTTTCGACTAAGAATCCTGGATCATTGCGTATGGAGAAACTCCCGGTGAAATTAACTTAAAGTCAAGATGTTCCTAAGTATCTTCCTCGCATATCCTCACGATCTTCCCGATTCATAAGGATTGGTTTGAATCTTACGAACTCGTACTCCTTTCCAGTGTTTAACCTTAAGGAAGCTTTAAGCTCGCTCTTTATCCCACCAAGCCAAAGGATCTTCATTGTAATTCCTTTCGATCTTCTTCTGATATCCTCGAGTGATATTTGTTCCTCTATGGTTACATCACTCAGCTGGATTCTCCATTAGACTCATCCATAATTCCTCGCAATGGCTTCCTCGAGTGACTCGCTCTTTCCTTGTACTGTAATGAATACAAGTTATTATCCCATATCTTCTCGATCCTTCGATGGAACCAAATTGTTTATAGGATAATAAAGCTTCACCAAATTTCCTTCGATCCGCCATTTTTGGATTGTGAAGTTTGGCTTCATCACCACGCTTTGTCGCGAAAATGAATGGGCATTTTTCTCAGAAATGCTTCCCGCAGCCTCTTTGGACAATAATCTTATGATCACATAAGGTTGTGAAAATAAGTCTTCGCCTCATTCTCTTGTGTGAACCGCTTAAATGTTTGTAGGAAATTGTTTCTAGCAAAACATCTCGAATCGTATCATGGAAATAGATTGGTGGTGTTTTCACTTTGTACCACTGTGGCACGCCCGCGCCCAATCATGATTTTTGCTTGTTTAATTCCCCGTTAAGGATAAGAATCCTTTAGAGAAATCTCTTCCCGCAATAGCCGGTAAATCTTCTCCAATTTCTTTAGAAAAACATCCGCTTTGCAAAGACATATTCCGCACCGAATCAATATAGGCGGCGTAAATACTGCCTTGTATTCAAAGATATAACATTCCAATAGAAATGTATATGGAGAATGGACTAGTGGTCATCTCGATTCTCGTGATCTTTATTAGCCATCGTGAACTCCATTCCGTCTTGTAATCTTTCCTAAGGTTTATGTTCTCAAGAAATTCAATTCCAAAGATTAATTGTTCGGGACCTTTCCCGCAACTCCCCGTGATAGTAAGCTCAATTTCTCCTATCTTCAAAGCTTCCTTGATACCTTCCAACGATTGGTTGTTGGAGATAATATAAAACATCACAAGGAAAAATGTTATCCTTTGAGTGATGTCAATATTACTTCAACCTCTCGCCATCCTTCTCGACATTTCAGCCTTCCGCCGTTCTTAAAACATCGGGATGCGCTGAATCGTATTTCTTGGTCTCCTTTCTTCCCAACGGCCGCTACTCACCATTCTCGTCTTGCCGAAAGACATCCTTCTGTGCTCAACTCCGAGACTCCGACTTTTGTTGAAGATGGTTGATCTTGAATTATCATATCAATCTCCTTAATAGTTGGAGATTCAATGATTTCTCGGTAACACCAATTGCAAAGTCCTCAAAGATTCTTGGGACTTCAATAAATTCCTTTCTCAAGAATACTTTGAATGATGGGTATTCGAGAGAGCATAGAAATCTTGTATGTGATCGAGAAGGCCTGCTTTCCTTCTCTTTCATCAAATCGACTTTGAAATCTTGATGAAGGGTTAGACTTCATCAAGTCTCGATCTCCCAAATTGTATGCAATTCTAGGATAGACATTAAATGCTAATTTCCCGCATACAAATTTCCTCAGAATCGCTCCAAGGCATGAATCTCGAGATGTAAGATTCGCTTGTCAAAAATAGCTGATTGAGTGGCGAATCTATTCTTCCTTGAATGTTGCTTTCTTAATAATGACTCTTATGGCTCCAATGTGAATCCATGAGAGTGTATTTGCAACTTCTCTTTTAACTCGTTTTTGATCTCCAAATTTTCTAATAGGGACCAATTGCATCTCGATCTTTGTTACCCAGAAACTCCATCTAATGGCAAGTCTCCGCTTGTTACCCCGTGAATAATTTGGTGTTTTATTACTTTAAACCCAATTTTATCCAATGCTTTTTCCATAGCTCCGATTGTAAACCGCCATAGACTTGAAGCTTTGGATCTTCCTTCATGATTCTCATAAGAGTTTTATGAGAAACCGCCGATGAGAGATAATCCTTGTATATCCTCCCCGATCGCTGGCTGAATTTCTTCTTTCACTCGCCTTTTCTGAAAGATTCACTTCCATCATCGTAATAGATCTCTTTCTTCATAGATGCTTTCTATCCGAGGGAATATCCTCAAATTGGGATACACCGTATTAAATCCCGATAATAGACAGCCTTCTTCGATTTCCGGTGTGGCCTCGAACCGTCTCGACCCGCTTTTGATGTCGGGCAATCCTTGAGATATGCCCTCTTGCTCCGCATGTCCAAAAATTACAGCTCTTTGAAACTTTCATTAGCTCTAGTGAGCACGCCGAAAGTTCTTTCTTCCCGGGTTTCATCTTTTTATCCCGATTTATACTTCGGCTTTTTGTTTTGACTACCAACCTTCTAGGTCTCCATGAAGACCTCGCTTTTGTTGTTGCTTTGATGTGTATGGATGGCTTTCTCCTTCTTCTTCTTGTGCCGCCTTGGTTGACTCTCCCACAATCGTTGGGATATCATTATCCACGCAAAATGAATGAATCGCTTGTTAATTCCTCTTAATCTCTTGTAATTCCTTTCGGGAGAGCCGCTGATAAAGACCATTCGATAACTCGCCTTTTAGGAAAGACATTTTTCTCCACGCTTTACATCAACTTCCACCTTGTATTCCCCGAGCAAAGATTTCCTGTGGACTCTGGAATTTTGGCAAAGAACAATTGCAGAGGTACCTTCTTTTTTCCTCAATCTTGATTTCCACCGTATTCGTGAACAACTCGATATATTCGCCTATATGACAAATATCTAGTAACTCAAGGTCGTAGAGGGCTTGTTTATATTTCTTTCTTTTTCATCCTCTAATCCCTCGAAATAACCGCAGCCGATGAATTGATTTTGAATAGTTTTGCCATACCATCGATAATTCCTTTAAGTGATTCCCCCCCGACAAAACCGAACTTTTCACTAAAGACGGCCATATCCTGTGCAATCTTCACCGATCCTTCAAGACTCATTTCAAGGAGTAAAATGAATGAATCCTTTGTAAGATCTATCTTCACAAATTTTTTATCAAGCCCATTCATCAATGAGAACTTCTTCGCTTTTAAAATCTGGGATGTCCAGATTTAACATCAACCCATACTTTTGTATCGGGTCAAGGTGCAAAATCCATAAGGCTTCCTTCTCCGATAAACATTCGGCCTTCCAGTAGGTTGTCCGGGTTCCCGCAAGAGGGTTTCACAAGAAGTTCCCCCCTCAAAGTGATCACCCGCCGTGAAATCTCCCGCATGTGGCATCCTTTCATCCCGAGCCCATGATGTGAACCCGCACTTTCTTCGACATCTAGATTAACCGGATTGGTGGAGGAATGGTCTACCTTGTGGGTCATAGGTAACCAAAGCCGATTCTCACTGCTCATCTTTAAATCTACAATACTTAATCCCGCGAAGGATTCATGAACTAGGTCATGTAGATCTTGAAGATTCATCTTTTCCATATCCATCTTTTAATTTGACGGATTTTCCTTTGATTAGAGCAATGAGTTTTTCCTCATCCTGTCATCTTTCGTATAACTTCATGTTGGTTTCCCTTTTGTGTAAATAGTGGTACTGTCCGGCGTGTTCTCAGGCATACATCGCAATATTTGACGATATGTCCTGAAGTGGTACATCTCTTTGACATCGTCCGGATCCATAATCTCGGAGTAAAATTCTCTCACCAATTGTTAATTACATAAATATAATAAATTTAACTAAAAGTTCTTAATAAACCTAGGCTCGATACCATTTTCGAGGTCGCAAGACCTTTGGGAGTAATCAAGGAAAATGCAATGAAATTTATCGCCAAGTTGCAAAATGCAACAACTTTAAAGTTTAGAGGGTAAACCGCAACTACCTTTCATAAGTCCAGGGGTAAATTTGGAATTTTAACCAAAGTGCAAAATTTTGTAAAGTTCAAAGTTGCAAACCGATCGCTTTTGAAGTTCTCGTGGCAAAGTGTAAAAACCTCAGATAGTTGAGGTTGTTAATAATATTTATCCCTTATATTATTGCAATTGAAATCCGATCACATTCAAGAAAATTATATTATTAAAAAAAGAAACTACATGACATGCCTGAATACAACTTGAATATGATTTATCATATTTGACATAAATAACCCACAGATTTTGATCTCACAATCCATAAGAATCAAACACTAAAAGTGCTTATAAGTTTTAAGTTTAACCAAACACTCTCTTAGTATATGCTGTGTGGGCCTGGCCCATATGTTATAATGTTTTTGGTTTTCGTAATTGGATTAATGGACTTTCTTGACTAGAGCCAGCTAACATCATTGTTGTAGCTATTATTGTCGTTATTAAATATTAAACAACATATAAAGTGACACTAATTATAGATATAAAATACAAACTCATGATTAAATGAAATAAACAGATATAATGAATGAAATCCAGCAATATGCTTTAATTTTTAATGTTATTATTGTTGTTATAAACATGGCAAATAACATCCAACCAGACTCCAATAAAAAATTATTGCATGCCAAAAAACTAAAAATATCAAATAATAAAATTAAAAATACCAAATGGCCTTTGTTTTAAAAATTAGACTAAAGAAATTAATCTAACTTCAAAATTCAAAAATAAAGAAAAGCAATTTTCTTTTTGTATTCTATTTGTACTCAAGAGCAACACATTTTTCTTTAATTAAAAGCATATAAAAGAATTTTTTTTTCTTCAAAAATTTTGATCCCAACAAAAGACTAAAGATTTTATCTTTCTCGCACGCCTTCCGACTTTCCTCGACATCTCCTTTTCTTCGCCTTATTCTCCTCTCCTCAAAACTTCAACCAAAGAACATTCTCCAATTACCGATCGCGATATATTTTTTCAAGATGTTAGGATATTTTGAATAAAAATTGAATTGGCAAGCAAACACTTATAATCTAAAGATATGCAATTGATGTTGCAATAAATAGTTTAAAATGATTTATTGTTTATTTTGAGAAATATAGGAGAAAGGTTTCCATTTGCTATAACATCGCCAAATAGATTGCATACATATAGGATAGAAATTGACGCTACGTAAAAATGTATAACTCATAGGAAGAAACAATTTTGATGAAAATAGCAATAAAGAGGTATCACAATCACCAATGGGCCTTTTTAGAGAGGTATTTGATCTCAAGTATTTAAAACAATTTTCTTGTTGCTGATTTCGCTTATTTTTTCTTTTAAAGAGAAAATTTGAACAATTGAATGTCTTTGAAAATATTTTTGGCTTTTTGTTTAATACTAAGCAGTTTGCTTTCAATGGATGAGAATAGATTGTATGGTGTTGTGTTAATATTTAAGTTGCTCTATTAAACATAATGAAAATCGACATTGATAGCCGGTGATTTATTTTTCAATTCGTAGTTGCTGCAAATTAACAAAGAGTTAAAACTAAATCGCCTATTGAAGTTCTTAAAATTGTAAAAGCTTGGATTATTTTTCAAATATTTCCATTGCTTATATAGTTTTGTTAACTATACCACTTGTCGAAGATCATTAGAGAAAAGTTTTTTAAAATTAAAATTGATAAAATCACCGTTCAACTATGTCCCAAGAAAAATTAAATGGGTTGGTATTTTGTGTTGAAAATCTTATTTTGATTACCTTATTGATGATTTGCTTCTCAAAATGCTAGATGATCTAGGTTTTTTTATGATTCATATTTTTTTCGTGTTTGTAAATGCTCGACTTGTTGAATATTTCGATGATGAAAAATATGTTTACCTTGAGTTTGAAATTTTTTATTTTCTTTAATAGAGACTTTTTTTTCTGTCGCTACGGGCCCCAAAAGTCAGGGCCTCGTTAAGTTTGTAATCGGATTAGTGGGCTTTTTTGTTGTTATTATTGTTGTCATTATTAATTATTAAATACATAAAGTGACACTCAATTTGCATCAATATGCAAACCTCATAATGTAATACAAATGAATAGACACGCAAATGAAATCCAAATGCTTTTATTTTTTTATTGTTATATTATTTTTGTTAGTAATATAAATATAAGTAAAATCCAACAAGCTAGTTGTTAATCAAATAGACATGACAAATAAAATCCAACCAGATCAAATTCTTGTTATCAATATAGAGAGAGAATTGCATGCCAAACAAACCAGCACTTAATTTATCTTTTAATATAAACAAACCATGTAGATTCTCCTCTCGAAGGAGGTTTTGCTACCCATTAGGTTTATGTTAGGCTTCCCAGAGTTCGGCTTTCTCAAGCCGCCCTAGTTCTTTTTGATCTTTCAATCCTTCATTCCCTCCACTCCTTTCTCTATTTATCCTCGACACCGATCTTTTAATGCTATTTGGTTTTTGTTTTTCCTTTACTAACGGTTTCGTCATTCGTCTTTTCTCGTTTCTTTTATTTAGGTTTTTGTGGTTCGATGTGCAAAAGGTCCGACTACACACATGGCTTTCACGGAATAGAAAGGTGTGTTTTCTAGCCTCGGCCAATACATCTTGTTTTTGGATGAATCGGTTCGACATCAACCGGGCTCATCAACCGGGCTTTGATATTATGGAGGATCCGATTGAACGAGGAGACGGTGTGGTGGACCATGATGATTCTAACGATACAGATTTGCATCTCGATGGCTACCGGATCGTTGCTTCGCGGCGCACCTATACACTTATAAATCATGGAGATCATTTTATTTGATTGAAAGAAGAAAAACGTGAAAACAAAAAAATCGGTCATAGCGAGGAAATGGGGGGCATATCTCATAATTCTCGTTTTGAGAACAACGAAGATAGGGAAAGGGTTTTAGCGAACCAACCGTGGCATTTCGATAGAGGTCTTTTCGCCATCCTAAGTCGATAGGGATGAACAGCCAATAATCGCGCTGACTCGTGTGTATGATGTCCCCGTCGCATGCATGAACTAAATTCCTGCACAAACCCTAGCACAATTGGGAGAACCAGAGATACATGATTTGTCTATGGAGGGATTATTTGGCAAGTTTATTCGGTTTAAGATTTCAATTGATATTACAAAACCCTATACAAATCGAATTCAAGTAATAAATTAATGCTCCTAATAAAATGTGAATCTTTACCGACGTATTGTTTCATGCAAGGGTTGATTGGACACTTCTATATAAATTGTGATGGATATGATCGAACGAAAGCAGGATACATCGAGTATGAAATATGGTTCAGGGTTGAAAGCTTCGCCCCCTCCGACGCCTATCAACCCAAAAGGGTTCCAATATACGCATTCCCCACACACACCAAAAACCTCTCTTTCGATGGGATAATCCCCACTCGAATCATCCTCCCTTCCATGCAACCTCTCCAGCAAACACCCAAGCATGCCTGTAACACCCATATCCCCCAGCCATGACCTTATACACAAATCCCTCCAATCCCCTCCTCACTACCCACCCTCCAAAAAGATACCATCCATGCAGGCCCCAACGACGTCCAACCGCTTCCAAATCCACATCCAAATATAACTCCCCCGCTTCATCCACGAATCCATACAGAACCACCCTATATCCCACCAAGTGATCAAAGCTCCATCCAAATCAAACAAAAGTAAACCACTAACCCAACCCCCAAATCAATGCCCCACCCCAACCCGCACAAACCCAAACCAGACAACCTACCCCTCCCAAATTATCCCTATATTATAAACTCCAATATAAAAACCCCGCCATCCACAAATCGATAATACCCAATACACCCTAACCCCACACCCTACCGCCCCCCACCCGAAGAAGCCACAAACCCACCCCTAAAAAGAGTGCCACGATCGAACCCAAACCAACCCTTACCCCACCCACAAACCAAGAACTTTGGGGGAGCCGTCAAAAGTTGTACCCCCGCTTAAAAACCAACCCAAACTCCTACCATCTCCAAACGGAAAATCACGTATGATCGCACTGCAGTGGCCGAGGAGAGCTCTCAAAGCGAAAAGAGTAAAGAGTTCGCATTATTTGATGTGCATGATACATTCAATTTAACGGGGAGATCGCACCCAAGCAGTCCCGACGACAATGCCCAGTCAGCTACTGGGAACTATCGAGCTTGGGAACCACGACGCCCGGGTGTGCTAAACGCCTTATCAATGAAAAAGATCTCAATTTTGTTTTCCATGGAAACCAAATGACCGAGGTTAAAGTAGTGGATGTTACAAGAAATTGGGGTTTTAAAGGAATTCATGTTGTCGGGCCAGATTTATCAAACGGAGGTAATAAGAGGTGGTTTGTGTTTATTATGCGGAAAGATACTATCAAATTCAATGTCCTAACGGATTCATTACATCACATTGACGACGCGGATGACGCAACAATCATCGGGCGCCATCCGGATTTACGGATGGCCAAGAGAATCAAAAGAGACAAATGTGGGATTAGCAACTACCAGAGCTCGTGTCGTTTCCATTGGGGATTTCAACAAAATTTACAACTTTGAGAAAAATTGGGGGGTATTTCGAATGAGGATTTATGACTAACTGAGTTCCACACAACTATTCAAAAGATAATCGGAGGACTTGGGATACAGGGGTACTTCGTTTTCACTCGGACGAGTGGTCGCGGGGAATCTAATATCTGTGAGTGCTTGATAAAGCCGAATCAAGAATGGATCTCTACATTTTTGGGATTCGTGATCAATCACCTTCCCCGAAAGTAATACCAATCATTGTCCAACCATCAAATGGTGAATACGTATAGCAAGAGGACGGGTAACAACATAAAAATATAGCTTATTCCGCTTTGAGTCAACGTGGCTACCGGACGAGTCATGCCAAACATGTAGTACACAAAACATGGGATAATGGATGGTACGCGACATTCATTCAAAGGTTGCATCAAAAGATACAAGAATGGTAGAGCACAACTTTGATATGGGAGAAATCGCACTGAAACGTGACCAACAGATAAGAAAGTGTGAAGAAACTCTGCGTAAAAAGAAAATGGTTGATATCATGTGAGATTGACACAGGCAGCCGACTCGGGAGGGCCCAACTTCGAGCTCCACGTGAAACAAGAGAAAATGTGGCACCAATGATCGCAAACCGGATTAAGGAAGGAGATCGTATCACTTTACTTTTCTTCCACAGATCAAGCTAATGGAAGAAATGCTAAACACTTTAGAGATAATCGTGATCCTTCATGACTATCAGACAAGATTTAGAAAGAGATTGGGAGGTCTTTAATGATTACTTAGGGCTCGCTTCAAGAGAGCTTGAAATGGAGGATGCTAGATACAAGAGAACACAAAATGTCGACCGCGTGTGAAACCCCGTCTCCAAACCATTCGTGGCAAGAGAGGTGATTTACTACCTTAAAGACAAATGCACCTCCTACAAAAGCCCTCGGACCGTGATGGTATGCTCCGCCTTTATTTTATCAAAAAATTCTCGTCCATCTTAAATTTTGATATTATTGCTAATGCTCCTTGTTTTTTAAATGGAGGGACTAGTCCGCCCCATCAACTCCTCCACATAGTTCTTATCCAGGTTAAAAACACTCAACTGGTTATCACGATTTCCAGCCTCCATTAATTTGTGCAATGTCCTTTTCAAACGAATTACTGGCACACTATTGCTAATGCGCTTAAAATAGTATTTCCTTCACTTATCCATAATACCCACTGCTTTTTTTTGTCCCTGGTTGCCTCATTGGCGATAATGCCCTCTCGTTTTTGAAATTTTACATTCTCCATGAAACATAATCAAGCTAAAAAACGCTATTTCATTTACTTTTAAGCTCGATATGTATAAAGATTACGATAGAGTGGAATGGATTTTTCTCCGGCCGAAGTTATGCTTAAATTGGGTATCCTCGTCCCTTTTGTGAACTTGATCATGAAATGTGAATCCCTGGTTCTTTTCTCATCCTCTTAACGCCACCACCGCTCGCTTCTCTCTTTGTGGCTCCATCGCGGGGACCCTACCTCCTTATCTTTTTTTTTCTTTTTTTGCGCAGAGGCTTTCTTCTTTGATTCAGAGGCTGCAGTTTGGAGGCCGGTTTCATGGTATTAGCATAAGCCTGGGCCGCCTATTTCTCATCATTTTCTTTCCGTGATGATAACCGCTATTTTTCGGGTGGCTAACAAGCGAAATTGATCAAACGAGGAGAATTATCCAGGACTATGAGAAGGCATCGGGCCAACGCATTAGCCTCCGAGAAACCGAGGTCTCGCTTTAGTAAAGAGGTGGGCCATGCCCAAGACAAATTTTACGGGCGCTTTGTTGTCCCACGGGTCCGTAACATGCTATTTACTTCCGCATTCCAAAATTGTAAGACGGAAGGAGATTTTTGCGGCGATTGGGATATAATTCGAAAAACTTAAGTGGTGAATTAAGGTACTTATCTACTAGCATACATTTATTTTATCCAAAGCGGTGGGCCAAAGCTATCCCATCTTATATGATGAGTTGCTTCGTTATTTTCTTGCTATTACATGCAATCAAACAAACTCACTAATTAGCAATTTTTGGTGAGGACAAACGGATTTAGAGGCGTATTCATTGAAATCCTGAATTCCTTATAGATCAAGAAAGTACGGGGTCTGGTTTTCGTGATTTACAAATGCTTTTTAATGAAGCCATGTCGCTAAACAAGCGGTGGTGGAGGTTGATTCCCAAACAAGGGCTTCCTATACAAAGTTCTTTAAATAAACATATTTATCCTCGAAAAATTCTTCCTCGTGCTAAAAGGCAATCCATCCTACATGGAAAAGCATTACAAATAAGGAAAAATTTCTGTGTATTATTGAATATCGGGACGGAGCTTGTGTGATATCAAAGGACTCTGGTTGGCGAACTCGCCCGTTTTGAGTACAAACCATGATTTTGACGATACTACGTTTCCATTGAGAAGGCTGAGGATATCATCCCCTGGATGAAAACTCACAACGACATTAATTCAGTGCCTGGTGTATCAAAGATTTCCTCGGCATGCCCATCAATTTATCTATACCGCTAGCTTACTTGGGAAACCGGATAAAATGGTTTGGTCGTGACCAATGATGGGAGGTATACTGTTAGGTCAAGCAGGCGTACGAGGCTCCTGGCGAAAATATCTTCTAATTTCATCTCTAACGGGTGCTGACATGCCTTTGTATGGCCTGAACTTTAAGGTGCCAACAAGGTCAGGATCTTCTCTTATGGAAATGCTTATATGGAATCCTCCTACAAATGAAACATCATCGAGAAGAGAGGGTTTTGGTGATCCTGATTTCGAGAAAAAAGATGTGTTTGGAGGAACCAATGAGCACGCAATTGGGGATTGTGATTGGATGATTTTGGCGGCTTCCGTCGGTTAATCTCCAGACCTACACCGAGGGACGCTGGGGGACCGGATTGTCATTATTATGCAGCAGGTGACAGATGGGTACCAGTTGGTAATACGCTTCTTTCGGGGCGCTCGATTGCCTCAACCAGACACTTTGATAACCCATCAGCAAACCAACAACACTACTTACTTGTGCATCATCACGCCGCAGGAGCAATTTTCGACAGTGCAAAGAGCTCGAGGTCGTTTACTAAAAACATGCCAATTAAGACAATTCATTTCAAGATCAATGCATGTTTCTATCTCAGGACGTGATGGATCGTAGGGGTCATGGATAAGAAACTAATGAGGATGTTATGCTAATTGCCAAACGGATCCGGCACGAACACGGGTTGATGTGGCGTAGTCAACGTGACGCCGACGGATCATCATAAACAAACAAGGGTCGAGAAACGGTCATTGAAACGGATAAACATCCATCTATTCAACCGGACTAAGGAATCGACCGTAAGAAATTTCTTCTTCATTTAGGGAAATATTATTTTTGATATTATTAATTGTTTACAGTTTATTAGGCCTAGTTTGAAGGGCATGACGGTACACGCATAGTCACCATTTAGCTAGTTTTTTCCTTTTTGTTTCAAGTGAATCTAAGTGATTGGTATATAATTTATCACTTGGTACCTTGTTATTCCGGGATAGCGATTTCATAATTTATAGATGGCTGGGCGATTCTCTAAAAAAAATGAAGGTGCCTCAAACCTTTTTTCCTTTTTATTAATAAAATTCGGCCCATGTCATCAGAGACCAATCTAGATCATCAATAAAGAGTAATTTTGTATTATGGCCACTTTCGTGCCAATCTAAGTGAGTAAAATCCTCATTACTCAATATCTTTCAATTTTAATAATACTATCAAAATGACTATTTTATTTCATTATCAATTATATAATAACGAATTGTTTGTACTTAGATTATCAAAACACTATCTAAATTATTTTTTTTCTTTCTTAATTTTTGTATTTTAACAATATGAATAAAATATCATGGTATATTAATGGCACCGCTATACATGGCAGCGCGCTTAAGTTGAAATATACAATTATTTGGAGCAAAATTCCACTTGGCTCGTGATCACAATCACAACACAACTAATAATAATGATCAGAATGTAACAATATATACTACATTTATTTGTTATTATTTCTATTAATACCCTATAAATTAATTGTATGATAAATATAAATTACTTACATTATTGATAATATATTTACTAAATAAAAAAATAGAGAGAGTCTTTAGAACCATCTTTACGGTCAAAATTTCAGAACGGGAATTCTAAAACCTAATCCAACCAAAAAGAAACAATAATGGGTAAAAAAAGAAAATGTAATCATATCTTTTACTTTTATTTCTCATTCTTCTTTTCTTTTTCCTTTCATTTGGTCCTCAAACCAACATCCATAACATGTAACTGAATGAAGAAATG